>CM076573.1:891890014-892049114 GCA_034641835.2 Pinus albicaulis
AGTAAAAAAATAACAGTGACAAAAGGAATTTTGGGTTCACGGCTTAAAAACCATTTTTGAGCATCTGCGTAGTTTTCCTAACCATTACATGCACATGTGTAATTATTACCATTTTTCTTGTGCAATTTTGCGCATTGTCTGCCACTATAAACTGTGAAAACATGTTAACGCAAGTAAAAATAAAAAATAAAGTTCTAGAAGATTTGATGGAGGAATCTTATCCAAATAATAAACCTTGAACAACTACATACCAGTGCCTCATCCCTTAGTTCATGGAACTAATTTCCTACTCTTAAGGACCCTGTAATTTGAGAAGAGGAACTAGAAACCTCTTCCTCTTGCCAAAAAATTGAGCATGAGACTAGAGGAATAGAGGGGGCTTGTATTTGTAAACTTGTGATGTTGATTTTGGGTCTAAAGACCGTGTCATCAAGGGAAGGAACAAATACCACTGGAAGAGGATTCTGACATCAAGGAAACTGGGTTGTAATCTTGTTCTCCTTTGAATTTAATACAGAGTAGTTTTTATTTCCTAATTACGTCTAATTTGATGTTTTTTGCGAGATTCCTTTATCACTCGCATGATTTATAATTACTTATTTATTCAATTATATGTTGTATGCTAAATTAGGGATTTAATTTACCTTTGATTTTATATGTGAGAAGCTTTAATCCCTTTGAATACTTTTGTCTATGCAAATACCTTTTGGAGCATCAAGGAGAAGTTGTGCAAAGCATTAGGAAAGCCTCAAAGGCATTGAGGAAAAGTTGTTTGTGGAAAAAATGAAAGTAATTATACAAGCACATCATTAATAGGTAAGTGTTTCTTTGTGTACTACATGTTTCATTTTTTAGTTATAGGCTAAGGAAAGGTACAAATCCTTTTGATGTTTGTTATTAGGTTTTGCTGGAAATATAGGGAGATCCTTCCTGTTCATAAGAAGTGATTTGTCTATCAAACAAATTGGCGAATCGTATCGGGGACTCTGGTTTGAGACCTTTATTTCTTATTTTTTCTTAAATTTTTATGTCTACGTAGTTTTCCTTTAGCAAAAAATCACATATATTTTCACTTAGCCCTTTGAAATAGTGCGTATACAAACTCAATTACACTATTTGCCTGCGCACATACATGAAATTTTTGGAAATTTGGGTTTTTCTGATTTAACTCCATATTTTTGTTTTATTATTTCTTAAGCCTTTTTATAGTGTTATAGAGTGTCTGTCAATTTGATTAGGAGTTTTTAATTTTCTTTTTGAGAAATTCCTAATTTGATTTCCTTTGGTCATTACTCGGAGGTTTTTTTTAGTTTCTTAATAATTTTTTCATGTTTTTTCTTTCACTTTTGCAAAAAAAATTGGTTTAGATGTTGATTTCTAATCCTATTTGATTGTTTGCTCTAGATTCATTGATTTCAGCATAGATGGTGATTTCTAATATTATTTGATTGCTTGCGCTATATGCATTGATTTCATTGTAGATTATGATTTCTAATCCAATTTGATTAGTTTCCCTAGATGCATTGATTTAAGTGTAGATATTGGTTTCTAGTTATATTTGATTGGTTGTACTAGATGCATTTATTTCAGTGTAGATGTGGGTTTTAAATCCTATTTCATTGCCTACACTAGATGCATGGATTTTCGTGTAAATGTGAATTTCTAATCCTATTTGATTTCTTGCACTAGATGCATGGATTTCATTGAAGATGTGTACTTCTAATCCTACTTTATTTCTTGCACTAGATGCATCGATTTCATTGTAGATGTTGATTTATATTCTCATTTGATTGATGGAATTAGATGCATTGCTTTCAACGTAGATGTTTTTTTTCTAATCTCATTTGATTGTTTGCATTAGATGTATTAGATGTTGTTAATCTTGAGGTTCTATATTACTATAAAAAAAAATTTCCAAGGTATACTCAGTAATAAGAAGAGGGATGCTATTAAGAAATAATTAGTTGTCAAAAGTTGTGATACCTAGAATTAAAGTGAAAAATATTTGCATAATCAATCCTCCTGCAAAAGTCAAAATTAAAATTAATCCTTGACAACATCGTCTCCATTGTTCATCACTAACTAATTACTAATATATAATTACATATATTCAAAATTACTAATAGATTAATTGCATATAACAGTGTATTCAAAATATTTATGAGGGGAAAATGTATATTTATAAACATAAAAAAAAAAAAATGAAATATTCTTGAAGGAGGTGATAATTGTTGGAGAAAAAAATAATGTAAAATTTTATAACTCTGGCCACTCATTAAAAAAAATTCAAAAATACATTATTTCTTTACTTTGCAAAATACACTATAGAAAAAAATCATCAAAATATTCTTGAAGCAAATAAATTATTTCAAACATAAATAACGAAACAACTGATTTCAAGATTAATATTGACGCAGTAAATTGTTAAAACTACTCTTCAAGAAATATTTCGTAATATTTTGAGGAACATTATTCATAATTAATTTGTTGTAAAAGGTTGTCAGACCTAAAATTAAATGAAATAGAAGTGCAATATCAATCCTCTTGTAAACTATCAATCTCATTGTTTTCTCCAAGACCTTTCTAATCATTTCAAGTGAGTGGTATTCTTTGACTTGTAGATTGTGGGGTAAGGCATGCCATATTTTCTCGCAAGCTTCCAAACTTTTTGTTTCCAATAGTCTAAAGTTATTTTCAAAGTGTAGAATGGCTTGCTCCCGGTTCACAATGTATTTGGGTGCCAAATTTGCATCATAAGGGATGACATTATGATTACTAATGATAGTCTTAGGGATCACCAACTTTTCTACAATGTACAAAGGTTCCTTCTCCTCTTGTGTCATTACCTTTTTCTCCTCCTAAAATCTTTTCTCTTTGTGAACCAACCAATATTCTAGAACCATGAGGTACATGTCTCCCAATCTAGAATTGGGATCCGAGAAATTCAGATCTATCAAAATGAATTTGTGCATGTAGAATTATTAAACTAATCTTATCACCATGACTGTTGATTCAGATTTCTTGCCATTCAATAAGTGTCTCAAGCATATCCCCTATGAAGCTTGAAGTAAAACAATACCAATGACAAAATAAATTTTGGGTTGCACTGCTTAAAAACCATTTTTGAGCATCTTTGTATTTTCCTAACCATTACCTGCACATGTGTAGTTTTTACCATTATGTACTGTGCAATTTTTCACACTATCTACCACTATAAATTGTGCAATCATGTTAATGCAAGTAAAAAATAAAAAAGAAAGTTTTATAAGCTTTGATGGAGGAACCTTATCCAAACAAGAAACCTTGAACCACTACATACATGTGCCTCATCCCTTGGTTCATGGAACTAATTTCCTCTTCTTAAGGACCTCGTCACTTGAGAGGAGGAACTCAAAACCTCTTTATCTTGCCTATAAATTGTGCATAAGACAATAGGAATATAGGTGACTTGTATTTGCAAACTTATGATGTTGATTTTGTGTCTAAAGACCATCTTATCAATGGAAGGAACAAAGGCCATCGGAAGAGGCCTGTGACATCAAGGAAACTAGGTTGTAAGCTTCTTCTCCTTTTAATTTAATACAAAGTATTTGTTTTTTTCCTAATTGTGCATATTTTGGTATTTTTTACAAGATTCCCTGATTACTCCCATGGTTTATAACTGATTATTGATTCAATTATATGTCTTATGCTAAATTAGGGATTTAATTTACCTTTGATTTTATATGTGATATGCTTTGATCACTTTGAATATTTTTTTCTATACAAATATCTTTTGGGGCATCATGGATAAGTTGGGGAAACAATTGGGAAAGCCTCTAAGGAATTGAGGAAAATTTGGTTGTGGAAAAAATGAAAGGATTTCTACAATAACATCGCTAATAGGTAAGTGTTTCTTTGTGTACTACATCATTCATGTTTCACTTATAGGCTAAGGAAAGGTAGCATTCCTTTTGATGTTTGTTACTATTTTTTGTTGGAAATATAGGGAGATCCTTCTTGTCCACAAGAAGTGATTTTTTCACTTAACAAATTGACAACTCCACTTGAGGAAAAGAGTTCTCCATTGCATCATGTTAACACATTTACCAATAAAATGGTAACTATTACCTCCAAATGAGAAATATAGCCCAAAAAACTCAAAAAGTATGAAAAAACACCCCAAAATCGAAAAGTGTGTATTCCAAAACATTATTTTTTTTAGTGTCACATTTCAACATTTTTTTAAATTGTGCTAAAAACCATTCTTTTCTTGAAAAAGGGATTGAAAAGATAACCTTGAAACAGAAATTGTTGATGGTGGAATAACGAAAAAAAATATCGTGTCACAATTTTGACACCTTTTAACAATGGAATTAAAGATAAAATATTAGGACATTGAAAAATCGTAAAAATTTAAAAAATTTAATACATGATGTTAAACATTAAAAAATCATGTATGAAAGCCTCATAATTTCCAACAATTTTGACTCCTTATATATGAAAGCCTTATATATTGTTAAAGATAAAATATCTTGATTCTAAAAAACCCTAAAATTGAAATTGTTTTCAACCATAACATTAAAGATAAAATATCATAGCATAGAAAAACATTAATAGTTTAACAAGTTTTAAATTTTAAGTCTATCAATATTAAGTTTTTAACATATTTGAACCATGAAATTATGGAAAAATTATATGAATAAAACAATTTTTAAAAATGAACAAGTAAATGAAAGATTTATTATTCCAAGAGTAATTTTTATTTCAAAGGATAAAAATGTATCACTTTTCAAATCTTAGCCTAGGACAACTTATATAATACAGCTAGCCTAAAACAACCATCAAAATGAAGTGTCCCCTTTCATTGAGGCATAAGCATTTTAAAATTTTTAAAAGTATCTTATACCAAATGTTAACAATAAATAATATCATGGCAATATCACTGTAGAATATAAAAATTCAACACTAATTTCTAATATTTTTTTACTTTTAATAAAAATATCAACTTTGGTATATTGAATATAACTTAAATGACTTTTGTTAGATCTCTAGAAATCTTATTGAGAGAAATACCCTCACCCCGGGATTTATGGTATTCCCAAGATTCATAAATTTGGTGCCCCTTTAAGACCTATTGTTAACACAATAGCTGTTCCCTCCTACCATCTTGCTAAATTCTTAGCTCATAAGCATAAACCCCTCGTCGGGCTCACAGAATCCATTGTTAAGGACTCATCTTCCTTTATCAAATAATGGAAGGACATTAAGTTGGAGCATGGGGAGTTATTAGTAAGCTTTGACATTGTGTCATTTTTTACCAAAATTCCCATCCATGAAGCCATTGATGTCATTAGTTGTGTCCCAGATCATGACGCCTCTAAATTATTGGGTTTCTGCCTCACCTCGACCTTTTTTAATTTCCAAGGTGAGTTCTATGAGAAAACTTGTGGTGTTGCTATGGGTTCCATTGTTTCCCCTATTGTTTCTAACTAATTTATGGAATATTTTGAATCTAAGGCCTTAGCGTTAGCTCAATTTCGCCCTCGGAAATGGAACCAGTTCATGGATGACACTTGTGTCATCTGGCCCCATGGTCGCAAAAAATTAGATCGATTTCTTAAGCACCTTAACTCCCTTTATGATTCCATTAAATTCATGATGGAATAAAAGGTATATGGTTGCCTGCCCTTCTTGGATATTATTTTTTCTAGAAGGGAGGATGGTTCGATTTCCCACCAAGTTTTTCACAAGAAAAATCACACATAACGGTATCTCCATGCTAGCTCTCATCATTTTCCTTCTCAGAAATTTGGTGTTCTTTGCACTATTTCTACTCATGCTCTAAGAATCTTTGATGATAGTCGTTTAGAGGTGGATAAATCCCATCTTATTGAAGTGTTTGAGAATAATGGCTATAGTAGATCTCAGGGCCTTAAGGCCTTTCAAAAAGCCTATAAAGGGTTAAAAGGTAAATCCTCTTGAGATGATCCTATCTCCAAAGTTCATCTTCCATTTGAGGGACTTTGGACAAAATTTCTCATGTCCTCAAATGGAATAATGTCTCCTCTTCTTTCCGTATTAAACATGCTTAGTTCTACAGACCCTCTTGCTTTGAAGGACATGAAGGGTGTCTATTATTTGTGTCCTTGTTCCTACATGTTTCACATTCACTATAATGGAAACACGTCAATCTATTAGATAGGCAGTCGAAGCATGTGGTAGACATCGGACATAATCAATCCCACACATATCTTCTTCGGACATGAAAATGTGTCACATTTTGCGTGAGATTCCAAAGTCCTTGCTAGGGTAGGTCACTTCCACCATAGGAAGATAGGGAATCCATATGTACTTTTTTTTTGTAGAGTCGGCACACGGGGGATTGGAACCCGGTGACCTATCACGCCGTGCCTTAACGGTGCACCCTTCACCATTTCACCATCGAACCAAAGACCCCTAGGCAGCATACCAATGTACTTCAAAAACCGCAATATATTCATTTTCTTTAATGACCTTTATAACCTTGGAAACCTAGAATGGATAGCCAAGTGGATATTCATCTGCTAACACTGCTATCATGCAACCTTCCTTAACATCCTGCACAGAACCTCTGTAAAGGTCTTCCATGGCTTCACGTTGTACACGTGATCTTCTAGAACTAATTATTTCTCTTTTATCTACCTGTGGAGAATTAATAATACCTTGAGACTATTTTTGTTCAACATTGTGTGTTTCCTCATGTTCATTTGGCATATTTTGTGGCCAAAAAAATAGAGTCTTCAAAAGCGTATCCTCATTTATTGATCTTGAAATCATATCACTTTTATTATTGAAAAAATACTCCCACCGAAATCATCAACATCAAAGTACTCATATGTATCTCTAATACATATTTTAATTTCCTCCAGACATTTATAATAATTTATATCTCTCTTATGCCTTCGTGCATTATGGAGTTCAGAAACTGACTGTAATAACAATACCTTTGATGAAAATATTGGACACTCTGGAATGAACTTAAAAAATGCTAAACCTGATGATGGCCCCCATTCCGCAACAATTGAATACTTCTTGCCCCATATAAGTGCTACCCCATCAATTTTTGTGATATGAAATTGAAGCTAGAATCTACTATCATTAATTTTTTCAATGCATTTCTCCTCACCATGCGATCCCAGAATAAACCTTCACATGTCAATAGTTTCTTCCAACACATGAAAAATAGGTTCTGGGATGTATGGTTTCTTAAAACATTCAATTAATCATGGAAGGCTCCCAACACATTTCCTCCTCAATGTTACTGAAAAACGACTGAACATTTGGTCAATATGGTCATGAGTATGCCCAATAAGAATGAAACCAACCTTTATCTTTTTAAAAATTCCCAATTCAACGAGCACATTTAGATACCCAAAAGAACTTGATTTTTTTTTTTTGCAGCTTGTGTTGTCTAATTATACATATAGACCTTCAGGAAGAATACTAGACCAATGAGTAACCACATCATGGATTATATTTATGGTCAGATTTGCATGATTATGAATATTTGGAGTTGTGAAGTAAACCCTTGGAAACATATTCTCATTAAAGACCATACAACCAACCAAGTGAAACTGAATGAAATTTTCTTCTTGTAATTTTTTTGATTTGCAGAAAAAATGTGGCAGAAGTGTTTTCTTTTGGTCCATACCATCAATTATCAAACCCAAATATTTATTTGGATTATCATAACACTTCTTTCGATGTTTATACAATTTTTGTCTTTCACCATAGGAATATAGGAAGATAGGAAGCCAATGTACTTTTTTTTTTTAAGTCAACACCTATGGGGATTGGAACCGATGACCTATACATGGATTACCTTAATAGTGCACCCTTCACCATGAACCCGAAGACCATTGGGCAGCATACCAATGTACTTCAATAACTATAATATCTTCATTTTCTTTAATGACCTTTACAACCTTTACAACCTAGAATGTATAGCCAAGTGGATCTTCATACAAGTGGATCTTATAGTTGGAATGTATGATTTCTTAATACATTCAATTAACACCTTTCCTCCTCAATATTACTGAAAAACGACTGAACATTTGATCAATATGATCATGAGTATGTCCAACAAGAAGGAAAAAAACCTTTATCTTTTTAAAAATTCCCAATTCAACAAGCATGTTTAGATACCCAAAAATAACTTGATTTTTGTTTTCACGGCTTGTGTTGTCTAATTGTACATACAGAACTTTAGGAAGAATACCAGACCAATAAGTAACCACATCATGGATTATAGTTATGGTCCGATTTGCATCATTATGAATATTTGGAGTTGTGAAGAAAACTCTTGGAAACATCTTCTCATTAAATACCATACAACCAACCAAGTGAAATTGAATGCAATTTTCCTCCTATAATTTTTTTAGCATGCGGACAAAATGTGGAAGAATTGTTTTCTTTTCGTCCATACCATCAATTATCAAACCAAGATATTTATTTGGATGGTCATAACACTTCTTTCGATGTTTATACAACTTTTTCCTTTCACCATAGGAAGATAGGTAGATAGGAAGCCAATGTACTTTTTTTTTGGTAAGTCAGCACCCACGGGGGTATTGGAACCGGTGACCTGTCGCATGGAGTACCTTAACCATGCACCCTTCACCATTGAACCAAAGCCCTATGGGCAGCATACCAATGTACTTCAATAACTATAATATCTTCATTTTCTTTAATGACCTTTATAACCTTGGAAACCTAGAATGGATAGCCAAGGGGATCTTCATCTGTTAACAGTTCTGTCATGCAATCCTCCTTAACATCTTGCCTAGAACCCCTGTAAAGGCCTTCCATGGCTTTACGCTATACACATGATCTTCTAGAACCAATACAGATTTCTCTTTCCTCTACCTTTGGAGAATTAATAATACCTCAAGACTTTCGTTGTTCAAAAATGTGTGTTTCCTCATGTTTATTTGGTATAATTTGTTGCCAAAAAAATGGAGTCTTCAAAAGCGTATCCTCATTTATTGATATTGAAATCATATCAATTTTATTATTGAAAAAATCTTCCCCCAAAATTGAATCAACGACATGAAAGTACTCATATGTAGCTCTAATACATCTTTTAATTTCCTCCAGAAATTCAGAATAATCTATATCTCTCTTACGCCTTCGTCCATTATGGAGCTTAGTAACTCACTGTAATAACAATACCTTTGATGCAAATATTGGACGCTCTGGAATGAACTTCAAAAATGCTAATCCTGATGATGGCCCCCATTCTACAACAGTTGAATACTTCTTGCCCCATATAAGTGCTATCCCATCAGTTTTTTTGATACGAAAATGATGTTGGAAGCTAATGTCAGTAATTTTTTCAATGTGTTTCTCCTCACCATGTGATCCAAGAATAAACCTTCACATGTCAATAGTTCCTTCCAACACATGAAAAATAGTTGGAATGTATGATTTCTTAATCCATTCAATTAATTATGGAAGGATCCCAACACCTTTCATCCTCAATTTTACTGAAAACAACTGAAAATTTGATCAATATGGTCATGATTATGCCCAACAAGAAATAAACCAAACTTTATCTTTTTAAAAATTCCCAATTCAACGAGAACATTTAGATACCCAAAAAGAACTTGATTTTTTTTTTCACAGCTTGTGTTGTCTAATTGTACATATAAAACTTCAGGAAGAATACCAAATCAATGAGTAACCACATCATGAATTATATTTATGGTCATATTTGAATCATTATGAATATTTGGAGTTGTGAAGTAAACCATTAGCAATATCTTCTCATTAAAGACAATACAACCAACCAATTGCAAGTGGATGAAATTTTCCTCCTCTAATTTTTTAGTTGTGCGGACAAAATGTGGTAGAAGTGTTTTCTTTTGGTCCATACCATCAATTATCAAACCCAAATATTTATTTGGATTATCATAACACTTATTTTTTTGTTTATACAATTTTTTTCATTCACTTGTTTGTTGATTGTGATGCTCTTGAAGTGCTTTGGCAACAAACTTTGCACATAAAATAAAAGAACATATGAATAGATATATTTTCATAGTTGATAACTATCCAATTTAAAAAGAAAATGTTATTAACACCTACCACTTTCTTCCCCTTGACATTTATCTCTTTTTTATTTAAGAGAAGCAGATGTACTGCAAACCCCCATCCTTGTATTCTTAGGAATAAGAATATTTTTGAATTCGTTCTTCCATACCCTTGTAAAATATGAATATGTAATAAAATTACCAACTCCTTCAACACCTTCTATAATTTCTCTGTATACGCTGTAGATTTCTCATCTCTAGAAATTATCTGGAATATGTATTTTCTTTATTTGGAATACACTATCCATGCTTTGAAAAGAACTCTTTCATCCATGACATAGCATTATTTTCTAAAGGCCAAATATCTCATTTATAACTTACTTTTTAATAATATGTGGGATCCTTTTCCAGTCTATATTGGATTCTTGACAAATGAAAATTACATTAAGGGAATTTTGAGGTTTAAAATGGGCCTTGTAAGAAAAATGTACAACCAAAATAAACTTTATAAGAACCAATAGGATTGAAGATGATTATGTCAACCATGGGGGATGATTCACCATTTTTGGAGTAAAAAAGTACAAAAATTAAAAAATAATAAAACAATAAAACTACATTTTCAACTTATCTCCCTAAGGTTTTACTCAAATTTTGCATGGGAGTGCTCATTGGATGCAAAATTTAATTCATCATCCAATGAGTACCCATGTTGCATTCTTTTTGTGGACCTTTCCACACAAAAAATTAGAAATACATTAAAAATGTGATTGCAACAGCGTTTTTCATATATTTCTCATTTTTCGAGTAGTGAGGTTCATCAAAAGTATGCAACATGGGTACTACTTGGATGAGGAATCAAATTCTACATAGAATGAGTGTTTCTGCTCGAATTTTAGTAAACCTTTAGGGAGATAAGATGAAAATACAAGTTGAAAAAATAGTTATTTATTTTTCCCTCTAAAAGTTGAAGATGTAATCTATTATTATTTTATTATTTCCACTATTATTTTAAAATTTCCTTAGGAGGCCCATTTTAGACCTCAACATTCCCCTAATGCCAATTCAACGCAACATTTTGAAAGCCTTTTGCAAAGAAATATATTCCAAATATGATAATCATAACATGATAGTGTGGATTGCATGCAGCCCACTAAATATGATTTTTTCATGCTTTTATTCATTGATAAATATCTTTTCCTTTTCTCCAAAGCATAGTTGAAATCCATTTTTTTCAATCAATCCTTTCATCAACATTCACTTGAAATCAGATGAAGGAAAAAAAAACTTCTCCTTGTGAGATATGTTATTCTAACCCTTGTATAACTGGAATATTTTGGATTGATATGAAAAGGTCTACTCCTACTCCTATTTACAATATTTTCTTACAACGAATTCATCATTCCATTATCCTTTGTAGAATCAGTTTCATCACCATTAGGATTATACCCACTGTCATCATTCTGAAGATAGTTAAGAAATTGACCAGTATCATTGCTTGGAAAATATTCATTACCATCCTCACTTGAAGACAAAATTTCACAAGAATCATCTGCACTTTTGAAACCATGACTTAGATGAAATTCTTTACCATATTCATCCATGATTTAAAAATATTCCCTTGGAGGATTCAATTCTACATCACCATGAGAGCCTTTGAAGCACTCACTTAGAGAAAATGCATTATTTAGATATGTGCCTCTAAAATCATCATTTGCAAGAAACTTTGCATCCTCCCCTTCCTTAGTGGTGCTCTCATAATCCTTAGGATTAGGTCTAAGTGAAATATTTGAATATATATTCAATATAAATTCTTAATCCCACCCCTCCCCTTCCTCACTTGTGCTATCATAATGCTTAGGATTAGGAATAAATGGATGCTTTGAATCTCTATTTATTGGAAATTATTCATCCCCCCCTTCATCAACGATTCTCTCATAATCCTTAGGATTAATATGAAGTGGAAATTTTGACTCTAGAAAATCCTCATCCCCCCCTTAATCGGTGGTGCTCTTATAATCCTTAGCATTAGGATGAAGTGGAAATTTTGACTTTGGAAATTCATCCCCCTCTTCATCAATGGTCCTCGCATAATCCCTAGGATTAGGACGAAGTCGATATTTTGACTCTTGAAATTCTTCATTCCACTCTTCATAAGTGGTGCTTGCATAATCCTTAAGATTAGGACGAAGTGTATATTTTGACTCTGGAAATTCTTCATTTCCCTCTTTGTTAGTGGTACTCAAATAATCCTTAGGATTAGGACAAAGTGGATATTTTAACTCTCAAAACTCTTCATTCCCCCCTTCATCAATGGTGCTCTCATAATACTTAGGATTAGGATGAAGTGGATATTTTGACTCTGGAAATTCTTCATCATGCCCTTCATCACTAGGGTTATCATAATCCTTAGGATTAAGTCTAATTGAAATAGCTGACTCTCGATTTACAGATATTTATTTTTGGTGCCCTTCATCAATTTTGTTCTCATCATCCTTAGGATTACAACAAATTCATAAATTTTTCTCCCTATTCATGGTGAACAAACCCCTGTTATATTCATCAATATGAATAAAGTTATTGTGTGATGAAGATGTTGATGCTGTAGAAAAAAAACTTCACTATCAGAAGAACCCATGACGTTCAACAAGAATATGTTGAATGATACAAATTCACTCTCTCCCAATGACAATATACAACTTAAATATTTAAAATTTCCCTCTAAACTTCCCCTCGAAAAATTATCGCTAAAATGTTTCCCTCCAAATTTTCCCTCAAAATTTTTTCGCTAAAAAATTTCCCTCCAAAATTTTTGTTTGAAATATTTCTCTCTAGAATATTCGTTTAAAATGTATTTCAAAACATTTTACTGACCTGCTTGTCTTGAAATATTTCACCCTAGTTTATATTCAAAATATCCACAAAAATATACCTTTCATGCATTCCTTCCAAACAAAAATAAATGTTTTATTTAAATGATTTAGCATTGACTATGTATCAAAATTAATTTTTAACATTTATGTTTTATTTTTTTGGCGACATTGAATAAAAGTGAATATAAACCCATAATATTAACTACATATTAATTTTCTTAATTCTAATTTTTATCCCACATTCGTGAAACACTAAAGCAATCACACAATATTTGCTATATAATAACAATCATTCTTTCTATTCCTCAAATCACATTAAGTATTTCGGATTTTTTTGGATCAATTATGTGGAGGCACTGCGTTGGCATTGATAACACATTGCATTGGAGTTTTTCGCATTTGAAAGGTTAGTTTTCCTTTTGTTTTGACGATTTAAATATGAATTTGGGGAGAATCTATTTTTTTTAATGGTTTTTATGTTTTAAAACTGTTTTTTTAATGGTTTTTATGTTCTAAAACTATTTTTTTATGTTCCAGAAGCCTTTTTTTAATAGCGAAGAAAATGGGAAAAAAAAACTCAAATTTGTAGGGTTTTTAGGGCAAATTTTTAGAAAAAGAATTATTTTTTAGGGTTGTTGGGTTCCTCCATGAAACAAAAAACCAATAAACAACCATCCACGTAAGAGAAAACAATTATATATATATTTCTTAAAATTGCAAACAAAAATAAATAAAAATGTTTTTTTTTAAATCGCATTATGTATTTTATTTTATTTTTATTTAAATTAAAAATATATATATTTTTTAAATATTTACTTTGTTTATATATATATATATATATATATATATATATATATATATATATATATATATATATTATTTTTATTTTTATTTAATTTAAAATTTTCTTGCCCAACCGATCAGGCAACGCTCAACAATGCCGGCTGGCTGGCCTCCATCCCCCAGCTTGGCGGGGGTCGATTCCCAGCTCAGCCGACCTCCTGCCCCTGATTGGCTGGAGGTCGATTGTAGGAATCAACCTCCACCTAGCTGAGGGCCAGAGAACGGCCGAGCCAGAATCAGCCTCTACCCAACTAGGGGTTGTGAGGCTGGTGGGACAACACTCCACAACATCACCCTATCGCCTTCTAGCCCCCGGTGGGCATGCAAGTTTTAATTATTTTTGTAAAATTAATAATAAAATAATTTTAAAATGAAGTTTTTATTTTTATTTTTTTATTAAAGCTAATTTATAATCAAAAAAATATAGAATTGTTTTTTTTTTCTAATTTTTTAAAATTGTTAAAAAATATATATATTAAAAAAGGTTTAAAATAAAATTTTATTTTTATATTTTATTTTTAAATTAAAAAAAAAATCATATTAAAAAATGTTTTAAATTAATTTTATTTTTTTTATTTTTAAAAATGTATTAATTTTTTTTAATATACATGTATAAGTTTTAAAAATTTTTGTTTGTTTGTTTTAATATATATATATATATATATATGTATGTATGTATGTGTGTGTGTGTGTGTGTGTGTGTGTGTGTGTGTGTGTGTGTGTGTATATATACATACATACATACATACATACATACATACATACATACATACATACATACATACATACATACATACATATATATATATATATATATATATATATATATATATATATATATATATATATATATATATATTATTTTTATCGAAGATTACATCAAGAGATTTTGAATGTTTCTAGACCAAGGCAACAGTGCAAAATTTGAAAGTTGCGATTTAAGATAGCACTAAAGATATTGGCACACTAAGCGGTGAACACAAGAAAATTGAAAAACATAATAAAACTCAAGAAAGTGGCCCATCAATTACAATCAAGTAACTTTTATGAATGGAAGAACACAAAGGACAAAAATAAAACATATTTTTCATGGTATCACGAAGACAATGAAACTAATGATGGTATAGATATCTATATGTTTTGTGGTATGATTCAATTAGGTGAATGATATGAGGTGATGGGCATAGTACGAGACGTATGTTTGGTGCCGAATACAAACAATATTTATGTTCTTTCAAGAATGGATAATAAACATGAAAAGGTTAGATATCATCTATTAAAGGTCAAGTATGACAAAGATGAAACATCTACAAAGTTGTGTGCAAAAATTGCAAGTAACATTGCAAATTTCAAACATGAATGAGGGTATTTATTATATGGAACCAAATATTGTGACTGTGATCAATAATTTCCACACAGAGATTGAAGAATAAAGGAGAATGAGGTAAATATCAATAGATTATGACAGTATTGTAGTACAAAGAGGGGATCAACGAAGACTCACAGAAGTGGGTAAATCTAGTAAACCAAAACATGTTATTTTTGAAGATGTGGAAGATGAATTTGAAAATTATGTTAGCATTAGTGAGGAGGATATTAGAAATGTTGTGCAAAAGGAGAAAACAAATAGAACACCAAAAAGAAAAATGGCCAAAGATGTCTCTCTTCTAGTTGACGATGAAGAGCTTGTTTATCAAAAAATGGATATGTTAGCTGGTAAGAAGAAGAAATCAACTATTGGTCAACCTATAAGAGTCATGAGAAACAATGAATAAAAAATTGAAAGCTCTAAATGAAGCAGATAAATCATAACACCAGGTGTCAAGTTAGACGATGGGATTATTAAAACAAAAGAAAATGTCATTCGATCTGAGTTGAGGAAGAATAAATTAATTTGTGGTGGCCAGAAATTTGAGCTTAATGTCATCCGATTCTATAGGCCGGATGAAGGATAATCTCAATATCAAATTAGAAATGCACGTCACCTACATCTAATAATCTAAAAACATTCTTCAAGTTCAATCCATATGTGCATGTGGTGGATTATGTGGTTCTCTTTTATCCACGTCAGGTTCCCAACAAACAAGTATTTGATAAGACACAATGTTTTTATTATAAATATTATGTAATTGGAGGGAACCATTCGGTAGAGGATAAAAGATATTTGATTGAGGATTATCCAAATAACTATCTTTTGCAAATACTGAAATGCATCATTTATGCTGATTTAATAGAAATAGAATCAAATTTATTGGCATGGGATCATAACGCATATAAAGAGTACAAAATGAAAATGAATTTCATCCAAAGTGTCGGATTTATTCATACTGAATTCATAGAAAATGTGGTTGGGATAAGGAAAAACTCAGTCTAACCTTTCGGAAGGAATGTTTAATGGAAACATGTTATCAAATTGATGACAAAATCAAATCAAAAGATGGAAAAATGCATTCAAATGTATTTAGAAGCATGGAAAACATTTTTCATTAGGCATTTAAAGCTAGAGAGATATGGGAAGTGATAGACGATATTTTTGAGCAGTGGGAGAATATTTCCATAAAAACTCAAAACATTAAAAAGTGTAGACCCATAAAATGTACCAACAGTAAGACATGTCCTGAAATGAAGCAACTTCCAGAGGATATGAATATCATGCCTTGGAGAACAATGCAAGAATTAAAGGATGATAAACTAGTCAAATCAGTACTATCATGTGTGAAGTCGGGTGAATTATCAATGGAGGAAATGTGTGCAAAAATTCAAAAGTAAGTTTGTTGAATCATTTGTACTTTTCCTTTTATTATAATTTTATTTCAAATAAATTATATTTTTGTTGGTATAATTTGTTATAAATGTCACTATATTAACAATTTTAAGTTTACTTATTCAGTGAAAATATTTATATGAAAATACAAGAACATATGGTTAAAATGCTGAATGAATACAGTTGGGATGTTGTTGTGTGAAATTACCCAGAATCAAGCTCTACAACAAAACTTAAAGATTTTTATATTGCATTCAATAAGGTATGTTCATTTATACATTCATTTTATTCATATGTAAACTATTTTTATTTTATTACTTATACATATATATTTTTTATGTCATTAAAGGTGTTAAAGAAAGATTCAAATGGAGTACCAGGTACTTTCAAAAGCTTTATTGAAAAATTAAGTTGAAAAAGATGGTAAATCAACGTCGTATGAATGTTGAACTTGATCTTACTCCTAATCATTTCATTTCGAATGAGCTCGACAGTATCCAATATCAAATAATACCAGGTGATTGTGAATACATTGCAAAACTCATACCTAAAATGGAATATGCCCTAGTTATTGCATATATTTCTCATGGTTTCAATTTCTCAAACATTAAATATGATAGTGAACCATATACTTATCAAGATTTTTGTAAAGTGGTTACAGGATTTCAAGAATTCACAACATCACCACTTTGGAGATTTGTGATATTTCATTTAGACACACAATTTTCAATGTTATTAACAAGCTTCAAGGAAAAAACAAACTGAAAGATTCATCTTACATGGTAAGACATTGAAATTGTATATTCGATTAATTTTAGATTTTTTGTTTATGTACAATTTAATTGAATTTTTACTATGTTATGTTACAGAAAGAAATCAAATATTTTTTCTTCCATAGGTCATCCTATTACAAATGATTGTGACTTCATCCATGTTGAATGTTGGACAAAAGAGGATATCTATAGGCCTATTCTTCTGGAATCAAGTAGATAGGACGAGTCATAGTCAAGTATTGGTTAATGATTTGTTGTAAGAAAACTAACATATGATGATAAATATGAAAAAGGAGATATATTTAACATTTATCAAAAACTGCAAGAATTGATTAACTATTTTATAGATTTATGTTCAAATGAAGGATATTGGGTTTTGGATTTATTCACGGGTTCAGGTAAGTTTTATTATATAAAATTGAATTTAAATATTTATTTTTTATGAGTTTATACTATTTTTCATAATTATTTCTTTTGTGCTTGATGATTAGTTACAACGCAATCATGTTGCCTAAAAACAGGAAGAAATTGCATTGTCATTGAGAAAGACTCAGTTCCATACAAATTTATTCAACAAAGAATTAATGCTCTTCAATTTCTTCTAGATGCAATGCAAGAAGTTGGTTTGAGGAAAGGGGATTTTAATGAATCAAGTGTGGTAGAAAAGGAAAAGGAACATCAATCACCGTTATATGGAATTATTGGAAAAGGACACTTCGAGAGATTTGCAGACATGAAAGATCCATTAGAAGATGAAAATGACCAAAATGACCAAAATGAAGCAAAAAATGTTGTGGAAGAAGAAATCAATGATGTTCTAGAAGATGTTTAACATGGATTAGTTAATATTATGGATTCGCTTTAAGTTATGCTTGCAAATAAAGTTCATTTTTTAGATCTATTAATCAATTTTACTTGTAATGTTTAGATTTTGATATTTTATAAGAAGAATCCTTATTTTTTACAAAAAACCTATGATTATTATTAATTTTTGACATAAAAATCATAAAAATGCTATTTTTAAAAGTTTTTTTGTTAATATTTTCCCTAAAAAATCGTATTTAACATGTTTTTTTTAACAAAAAGTCTCAAAATGCATATTTTTTTCATTGTATTGAAAATGTGTATTTTTTTTCATATGATTAAAAATATTGGCTTTTTAGAGAATTATTTGATTTGCATTCAATATTAATTAACAATACATAAACTTATAGAGAATCGTAACTTTAAAATATTGACCTTCTTTTTAATTGTGTGAAAAAATGAAGATTTCATTATGAAAAAATAAAAAATAAAACAAAAAAAACAAGCACACAAATGCAATTAAAAATAAGCATCTCACCAAAGAAGAAGACATTAGAAAATGTATAGTGTCAATATCAACCCTCTAAGAAAAAGTAGGTGATTCTACATCACCACTTTTTAAAATTGACCTGAAAATCATGACATTAAAAAAAAAAAAAAAATCATAAGAAAATTTAAAGTGCCAAAACTATGCTCTAGAAAATAAAAGGGTGATTCTGCATCACCACTTTTCAAAATTGGGTGCTTTTTTTGCTACCTCAAAAAAACAGGTACCGGGTAATTTTCTCGTTTGATTAGTAACTTCATTTTTTGTGACCCTTGACACATTTGGACCCTTTTAAGAATTGAAATTTCTATTTTGAGACCTTTGTTCATTTAAGTTTCTTAAGTTTTAGGTTTGCATAGTTTTCCTTTAGCAACAGAGCACATATATGCACACTTAGCCCTTAGCAATAGTGTGTATCTACATTCGTTTAAACTATTTTCCTACACACATAACTGAAATTTTTAAAAATTGTTTTTCTAATATAAATCCATATTTTTTGTTTTCATTATTTCTTAAGCCTCTTTACAGTGATATAGAGTCTCTGTCAATTTGATTGGGTGTTTTGAATTTTCTTTTTGAGAAATTATTAATTTTATTTCCTTTGGTCATTACTCAAAGGTTTCTCTAAGTTTCTTAACAATTTTTGCATGTTTTTTCTTTCATTTTTGCAAAATTTATTTTCATTTTAGATGTTGGTTTCTAATCTTACTTGATCGCTTGCTCTAGATGCATTGATTTTAGCGTAGACAGTGATTTCTAATATTATTTGATTGTTTGCACTAGATGGATTGATTTTAGTGTAGATTATGATTTATAGTCCTATTTTATTAGTATCCCTAGATGCATTGATTTTAGTGTAGATATTTGTGTCTAATTATATTTGATTTCTTGCACTAGATGCATTGATTTAAGTATAGATGTGGGTTTTTAATCCTATTTGATTTCTTGGACTAGATGCATGGATTTCAGTGTAGATGTGGATTTCTAATCCTACTTGAATTCTTGCACTAGACGCATCGATTTCAATGTATATGTTGATTTCTAATCTCACTTGATTGATAGCATTAGATGCAATGATTTTAGCGTAGATGTTATTTTCTAATCATATTTGATTGTTTGTGTTAGATGCATTAGATGTTGTTAATCTTGAGGTTGTATATTACTAAAAAAAATATTTTTCAAGATGCATTTAGTAATAATTAGATCGGCGTTATTAAGAAATAATTAGCTATCAAAAGTTGTGATACCTAGAATTAAAATGAAAAAGATGTTTAAAATCAATCCTCTTGAACAGTGAAAATTAAAATTAATCCTTGATAAAATTGTCTCCCTTCTTCATCACCAACTAATTACTAATAGATAATTACATATATTCAAAATATTCTCAAAATTACTAACAAATTAATTTCATATAACAATGTATTCAAAATATTTATAAGATGAAAATGTATATTTATAAAAATAAAAAAAATCAAAATATTCTTGGAGATATGATAATTGTTTGGAGAAAAAAATAATGCGAAGATTTTATGAATTTGGCCACTTATTAAAAAAATTTAAAAATACATTATTTTTTGAATTTGCAAAATAGACTATAGATAATAATAAAAAATAAAAATAAAATCATCAAAATATTATTGAAGGAAATAAATTATTTCAAACATAAATAAAGAAACAAATTATTTCAAGGGTAGTATTGACGCAATAAAGTATTAAAACTATTCTTCAAGATATCTTTTGTAATATTTGGAGGAACGTTATTCAGAATTAATTATTTGTCAAAATTTGTGATACCTAAAATTAAATGAAATAGATGTGTAATATCAATGCTACTACAAACTATCAATCCCACTCTTTTCTCTAAGGACTTTCTTATTCTTTCACGTGAGTGTTATTCCTTGACTTGTATATTGTGGGGGTAAGCCACGCCATTTGTTCTTGGAAGGTTACATACTTTATCTTCCCAATAGTCTAAAGACATTTTCAAAATGTTGAATGGCTTTCTCATGGGTTTCAATGTATTTGGGTGCCAAAGTTGCATCATAAGAGATGAGGTTATGATTTATAATGACAACCTTAGGGCTCATTATCTCTACTCTAATGCACAAAGGTTCCTTCTCCTCTTGTGTCAATGCCTTTTTCTCCTCCTTGACCCTTTTCTCTTCATGAACCAACCAAGATGCTAAATCCATGAGTTGCATGTCTCCCAATCTATAATTTCGATCCCATAAATTCAGATCTATAAAAATGAAGTTGTGCATGTTGAATTGTTACACTAAATTTTTTCACCATTATAGTCGATTTAGATCTCTCTTCATCAGATAAGTGTCTCAAGAAAATCCCCTATTAAGCTTGAACTAGAAAAATACTAGGGACAAAAGGAATTTTGGGTTGCACTTATTAACAACCCTTTTTGATCATTTCCATGGTTTTATTAAACGTTAGCAGCACATGTGCAATTTTTACCATTGTGGCCCACACAAATTTGTGCACTGTCTTCCACTATAAATTGTGCAATATTGTTCACACAAGGAAAAACAAAGAGAAAATTCTAGAAGATGTGATGGAGGAATCTTGTCCAAATTAGAAGCCTAGAACCACTACATACATGTGCATCATCCCTTGGTTCCTTGGACTAATTTCCTCCTATTAAGGACCTTATCCCTTGAGAAGAGGACCTAGAAACCTATTCCTCTTGCCTAAAACGTTTGCTAGGATAGGAGGAATAAAGGAGACTTTCATTTGTAAACTTATGCTCCTAATTTTGGTCTAAATATATTTTCATCAAGGGAAGGAACAAAGACCATTGGAAGAGGCTTGTGACATCAAGGCGAGCAGGTTGTAATATTTTTCTCCTTTAAATTTAATACAAAATAGTTTTTCTTTCCTGATAGCGTCTTTTTTTATGTTATTTACAATATTCCTTAATCACTCGCATGGTTTATAACTGATTATTGATACAATTATATGTTGTATGCTAAATTATGGATTTCATTTACCTTTGATTTTATATACATGATGCTTTGATCCCTTTAAATGGTTTTTTCTGTGTAGATATCTTTTGGAGCATCATGGAGAAGTTGTGGAAAGCATTGGGAAGGCCTCTAAGGCATTAAGTAAAAAATGGTTGTGGAAAGCACTGAATGGACTTCTACAAGCACATCTCTAATAGGTATGTGATTCTTCATGTGCTACATTTTTCATGTTTCAGTTATAGGCTAAGGAAAGGTAGCAATTATTTTGATGTTTGTTACTAGGTTTTGTTGGGTATCTAGGGAGATCCTTCTTATCTACAAGAAGTGATTTGTCCGCCTAGAAAATTGGTGACTCCACTGGGGGATGAGAGTTATCCATTGTGTCCTTCTGATACCCTTAACACCTTTAGACCCTTTTAATAATTGAAATTTCTGGTTTGAAACCTTTTATTAATTTTTTTCTTAAGTTTTTAGGTTTGTGTAGTTTTCCTTTAGAAATACAGTGCATATCTACGCACTTAGATGTTAGCTAAAGTGCGTCTGTCCACTCCATTACATTTTTTTCCTGCGCACATATTTCAAGATTTTGAAAGTATGGGTTTTTGTGATTTAATTCTGGATTTTTTGTTTTTATGATTTCTTAAGCTTGATTTTTTTAATGATTTCTTAAGCTTGTTTATAGTCTTATAAAGTCTCTTTTAATTTGATTGGGTGTTCTAAATTTTCTATTTTAGAAATTCTTAATTTGAATTCCTTTGGTCATTACTCAGAGCTTTGTCTTAGTTTCTTAGCAATTTTTGCATGCTTTTTCTTTCATTTTTGCAAAATTATTTCAGTTTAGATGTTGATTTCTATTCCTATTTGATTGCTTGCTCTATATGCATTGATTTCAGCATATATGGTGATTTATATTATTATTTAATTGCTTCTTCTAGATGCATTGATCTTAGTGTAGATATTTATTTCTAATTATATTTGATTACTTTCATTAAATTCATTGGTTTCAGTGTAGACGTTTCTTATCTTAACTAATTTCTTGCATTATATGCATTGATTTCAGTGTATATGTTGTTTTCTAATCTTATTTAATTTATTGTATTAGATGGATTATATGTTGTTAATCTTGAGACTATAAATGATTAAAAATATTTTCAAGATTATGTGGATGGGGGAGAGATGGAAGAAGATATCTTTCACTAGATGCATTGATATTAGTGTAGATTATGATTTTCAATCCTATTTGATTGGTTTCCCTACAGGCATTGATTTCATTGTAGATGTTGGTTTCTTTATATTTTATTGCTTTTGTTGGACACCTAATCCTCTATGGGTAGGTGTAGAAGGCGAATGGACAGAAGGATTCCAAGAGACCACTTGGAATGTGAAACCAAGGGTCACCTAGAGTATTATATATATGCATCTTTGTTAATAATAATGCAACTCATGCATATATTTTCCATTGTTGTCTATTATTTCCTATCTGTGTGTGTTCACCATAACTGAGTTCAACATGGTATCAGAGTGAGTAACTTCCTAACCTACCCAATCTTGAGTTAGCCTCTAGTTTTGTGGCATTTGTGTGCATTTTAGCTCTTCCATCTATTATTGTGTTGCCATTCTCAATTGGGCGTGCAAGGTGCTCCTCCTCACTATGCACCTAGCGCAACGCTCTCAAATCTTCCTAAAAACCTTCGCGCCCCTCATAACTATATTTTTAGTATGTTATTCCTTTGCATGCGCTGTTGTGTCTTGTCAAATATCCAAGTGTCATTTCCTTAGCTCTAAATTTAGCTCTGACAATGAAATGTCTCTCGTGAATAAAAATATTTTGGGCCTGCGCCTATCACTTCTGACTTTGTCTGCAACCTTATTAAGTCATCTCATCTTCCTCAATACCTTTGTATTTTCTCTCGAAAGTCCATCGGATCTCTACAACTTCCGCAGTTGTGAGAATTAAAGAATTCATAGCCTCGATGGTGTTGACACGAATAAAAATGAAGGGGTTGATTTGGGAGTCGAAGAAACTAACTTTATCTTGAACTCGAAGGAAGCTTCAGAGGATGAAGCATTCTCCAAACTATGTGAAGGGATACCACTACCATTTCTTGAAGTATTGTTCATAAATGTTGAGTGCATCAAGGGAACATGATCCCATTGCAAAAAAGGAGTTGGCTTAATTTTCCTTGGTGGTTTGATGCATCTCTAACCGCTGGGCCTTATTTCTCTTCAATGAATGAGTTGAAAATATTGTTGGATCAAATCTGGGTAGTATTTCTTCCTGGGAAGTGTATTTTATTAAAATATTGAATGTGTGGATGGTGGGGTACTTCAAATAGCAACAGACTAATCGTATTTTTGGTGTTGAGCATGATACTGTTCTCCCAAGCTCGTATTCTAAGTTATAGAGGTACATTGAGGAGGTAGAAATATATTTCTCCCTCATTCCTTATTGGTGTAGCTTCACCAAAGGGCCTGCATATCACCTTTAGAATCACATTCGAAGGGTTGGGTGATGAAACAAAACTTCTGGGAAATGTGTATCACAACAAGTGTTGGAGCATCATCTTGGTGAAATAAATAATTTCTTATGTATTCTCTGGTGTTGACAGAGAAATAAATATCAAACTCTTGATACAAAAAAAACCAAAAAAAAAGGATTGGTAAAGAGTTAATAATAGTGCATGTTCTGGTTGGTTTTAAATTGGGCCATTTCCCTTTTGCATGTATTAAAGTGTTTTGTGCATGAGTGGCACAACATATGAGCTTTGGAGAAAATTGGTTGGATTTTGTGAGCAGCGCATGTTATTCAAAAGTTCAAAAATAGAAAGTTTACTAGAGCACTTCCCTTATGTATTAAGCTTGTTATGGGAAACTTTTGTTCATAGAGAAGTCTTATTGATAGAGAAAATGACGATAATTACTAAGGTATTAGAATTCCTTAAGACTCTAATACATTCCACTGATTATGATATAGTGAAAATAAGCAAGAATTGTCTATCTGATATTAGAACTTGTTTACATGATGCAATCAAAAAGAATTATGTTTTGTATCTTGAGTCTCAGCTTCAGAAAGATGAGCTTCAGCAAAAGTGTTGTCATTCTGAACTTCTCTTTTTTCAAAACATAGAGACAAACTCTCATCAGCAACAAGAAACTATTCAAATCATTGAGCCTAGTACAAGATCAGATTTGCATGCAGAAGCAAACATCTAGCCTGCACTTCCCAAGCCCATCATAAAACCTTGGGAATAGCTTGTCCATAACAAGCACAAAATAGGTCTCGGATATGACAAGGAGTTGTCCTTTCATATTCTGGACTACTCCAAGCCCATCAAATTTCAGAGTGTCTGATTTCTTCATGATAGCTCACCTTCAGTTGTTCTAGATTTTTCTCCTCTTCCACAACAATAGCAGCAAATTTTAAAATTCAAACACTGTGATCAAGTTTTCCATATGAAATATCACTGTTTCGATCTTCACCCATGCAAGCACTATGGTCGGCACATCCATTATTCACACAGATGCTTCAGAAACAATCCTCTTGCAAGAACAAAGATTCATCATGGATGGATCACTTCTTGGAAATGGGCATCAACAGCCAAGAAGATCTTTAAGTCATATGCCAGAACTTGTTCTGGAATATTTAACATGTGTGCAGTTTATTTTTCTCCATCGTCTCACCTTGTATATGATAGGGTGGGAAATGATGGTCATCTATAACCTTCAAATCCACATCAAGTGAGCTTGAGCCAGAACTTGTCATTCCAGATTCAGAGTTGTAGCCAAAGACAAATATTCCCATGATCATGCCATTGGTTTTTGGTCAGCCTTAAACCATCTATGTGAGGTTGATATTCTTCCTCTTAAAAGAATTCAAGACACTTCCTTGAGCAGAAGACTTCAGCTTCTTGCCATTTTTGGAAGAGTTCCAGGAAATGTATCAAGCATTTCATATTTTGTTGTCATCGTTAAACCATCACAGGTTCTAGACCTCCCTTATTCTAGGTTGAAGGTATCCCTCTTCAAAATATGAGGAGAATCTCCTCTAGCATAAGACCTCAGCTTCTTGCCAGATTTGGAAGAGTTTCGGGAACTGCACAAAGCGTTCTAGTGTTGATGGTCATCCTTAAACCACCTCTTTATGCCAACATTTCAGACAACTTATTCAACGGGGTGTTTCCATGCATACTTTTCCATTTTGAATTACAAATCTCTTCTTGGACTCACACATATCCCTTCAGATTAAGGGGAGGAGTGTTGGACACCTAACCCTCTATGGGTAGGTTTAGAAGGCGAATGGAGAAAAGGAGTCCAAGAGACCAATTGAAATGTGAAACCAAGGGTCACCTAATGTATTATATATTTGCATCTGTCTGAATAATAATGAAACTCATGCATATATTTTCCTTTTTTGTCTATTCTTTCCTATTTGTGTGTGTTCACCACAGCTGAGTTGAAAAACTTGCACTAGATGCATTGATTTCAGTGTAGATGTGGATTTCTAATCATATTTCATTGATTGCATGAGACGCATGAGTTTCAATGTTGATGTGTATTTCTAATCCTATTTTATTGCCTGCACTAGATGCATGGATTTCTTCTTAGATGTGGATTTCTAATCCTATTTGATTGTTGGCACTAGATGCATCGATTTCAATGTAGTGTTGATTCCTAATCTCATTTGATTGTTGGCATTATATCCATTCATTTGAGCATAGGTGTTCTTTTCTAATTGTATTTTATTGTTTGCATTAGATTCATTAGATGTCGTTAATATTGATGCTGTTAGATTATTAAAAAAAATATTTCTCAATATATATTTAGTAATAAGTAGAGGGTCACTATTAAGAAATAATTAACTATCAAAAGTTGTGATACCTAGAATTAAAATGAAATAGATGTGCAGAATCAATCATCATGCAAAATGAAAATTAAAAGTAATTCTTCACAAGATTGTCTCTCTGCTCCATCACCAACTAATTACTAATATAAATTTACATATATTCAAAATTACTAATAGAGTAATTGCATACAACAATGTATTCAAAATATTTATAAGAGGAAAATATATTTTTATAAACATAAAAAAAAAATCAAAATGTTCTTGAAGGAGATGTGATAATTGTTTTGAGAAAAAAGTAATGTAAATATTTCATAAATCTTGCGAGTCATTGAAAAAAATTCAAAAATACATTATTCCTTGAATTTGCAAAATAGACAATAGAAAAAAAAAATCATCAAAATATTCTTAAAGGAAATAAATTATTTCAAACATAAAAAAGAAACAAATTATTTCAAGAGTAATATTAACGCAATAAATTATTAAAACTACTCTTCAAGATATATTTTGTAATATTTGGAGGAACACTATTCATAATTAATTATTTGTCAAAAGTTCTTATGTTTAAAATTAAATTAAATAGATGTGAAATTTAAATCCTCCTGCAAACTATCAATCTCATTTTTTTCTCCAAGGTGTTTCTTATCCTTTCAGGTGAGTAGTATACTTTGACTTGTTGACTTTGGGGCAAGGATTTCTATCTATTAGGGAAATCTTGCAGAATTTCTATTCCTGGTAGTCTAAAGGTATTTTCAAAGTGTAGAATGGCTTAGTCATGGTTTGCAATGTATTTCGATTAGTTGCATCAAAATATATGAGGTTATGATTTCTCATGACAACTTAGGGATCCTTATCTCTTCTCTGATGTACAAAGGTTCCTTCTCCTATTTTTCATTTCCTTTTTCTCCTCCTTGACCATTTTCTCTTCTTAAACCAACCAAGATGCTAAAGCCATGAGATGCATGTCTCCCAATATAGAATTTGGATCCCAAAAATTCATATCTATTAAAATGAATTTGTGCATGTTGAATTGTTACACTAATATTTTTCACCATGAGTATCGATTAAGATATATCACCATCCAATAATTTTCTCAAGTGAATCAGCTATGAATATTGAATTAAAACAATACCAGCGACAAAAGGAATTTTGGGTTGCATTGATCAAAAACCATTTTAGAGTATTTACGCAGTTTTCCTAACCATTACCTACACATCTGCAATTTTCACCATTTTGGACTATGAAATTATGCATAGTGTCTTCCACTATAAACTATGCAATCCCGTTCACGCAAGTAAAAACAAAAAAAAATGAATTCTAGAAGCTTTGATGGATGAATCTTATCCAAATTAGAATCCTCGAACCACTACATACATACGCCTCATCCCTTGGTTCATGGAACTAATTTCGTCCTCTTAAAGACCCTATCCCTTGAGAAGAATAACTATAAACCTCCTCCTCTTGCCTATAAATTGAGCATAGTACTGGGGGACGAAAGTTCTCCATTGTGTCCTTTCGTGACCCTTGACACCTTTAGACCCTTTTAAGAATTGAAAATTATGGTTTCATACCTTTGTTTTTTATTTTTTATTAAGTTTTTAGGTTTGCGTAGTTTTCCTTTAGCAACAGAGAGAATATTTGCACACTATCCCTTACCAATAGTGTGTATACCCACTCAATTACACTTATTTCCTTTGCTCATACCTGAAATTTTTGAAAATTTTGGTTTCTGTGATTTAAGTCCAATTTTTTTTTTAATGATTTCTTAAGCTTGTTTACAATCTTATAGAGTCTCTGTCAATTTGATTGGGTTTTTTTTAATTTCAATTTTGAGAAATTCCTAATTTTGATTTATTTTGGTCATTACTCAGAGGTTTGTCTCAGTTTCTAAACAATTTTTGCATGTTTCTTCTTTCATTTTTGGAAACAATTTTCTGTTTAGATGTTGATTTCTAATCCTATTTGATTTCTTTCTCTACATGCATTGATTTTCAACATATATGGTGAACAATATTCTTATTTTATTTCTTTCTATAGATTCATTTATTTTAGTGTAGATGTTGATTCCTAATTATATTTGATTGCTTGCACTACATGTATTGCTTGAAGTGTACATGTTTGTTTCTAATATTATTTGATTGCTTACATTATATGCATTGATTGTAGTGTATATGTTGTTTTATAATCCTATTTTAATTCTTATATTAGATGGATTAGATGTTGTTAATATTGAGAATGCAAACAATATTTTACATGAGAGTTATAGGGTGAGTAAAAAACCAACTTGTCATTTTTTTCGCGCGCGCTGGCTCTGGTCCTCCGCTCTGCCTCCCTCTACGCCCTCTGATCGCGCCTGGGCTGCTGGCAGCTCCATCACACCCCAGCTTCGTCCTGCTCAGCCTGCTTTGGGTCAGACCTAACCATGGATGACCGCAGGACTCCTGATCCCCCTCCTCCTCCGGAATGATTGCTAATGCTCCCAAACGCCCTCCATCTTTGTCTCAGCAGAAATTTGTGAAAAAAATGGACTCAATCCCCACAGTGGCTCTTCCCGAAGGAGACACCTGCAAATTGACGTTGAATCTGGCGGAGCGGGGCCTCATAGGCCAGTTCACGGGCCTCTGGCCCTCTCCCAAATTTGTTGAGGACTGGACTCAAAGGAACTGGAAGCCTTTGATCAAGGAGGGAGTCAATAGCTACTTCGTAGGTAAGGGTTTCTTTGTGTTTGTCTTTGAAAACCCGGAAGACAAAGGATTAATCTTTAGAAACGGACCATATTTCATGGGCCCTCAGGGCCTTTACCTAAACAAATGGTCCCCTGACTTCGACCCCTCCCAGGATGTTCCCTCGGCTGTCCCGGTTTGGGTTAGACTCCCTCACTTGCCTCTCCACTGTTGGAATCCAAAATCTCTCCAGACAATAGGAAATGCATTGGGAAAATACATAGATCAGGCGGCAAGAAAGGATCAGTACTCATGCGCCCGCATCTGCGTAGAAGTAGATCTCGAAAAAGGATTACCGGAAGCTATCAAGCTCATTGTTGCTGGGTGGACGCATGTCCAAGAGCTAGACTATGAACAGTTGCCATTTAAATGTAGGCATTGTCACGGGCACGGTCACTTTGCAAAGCACTGTAAGAAGAAGGCTGAGGAACAGGCAGATAAACAAAATGGGGAAAAATGGACCCTAGTCCAGAAAAACACTAGCTCAAAAAAAGGCGCAGGCAAAGGAAATATGACAGGAGGTCAACCAAGCTCCAAAAGCAACCAAGAAGCGGAAGCACCACCAAATGCACCAGAAAAAGAGCAGGACATACAAGCCAACCTAAATAAGGAGAATGAGGAACAACCGGCCCCTTCTCCTCCAAATAAAGAGAGAGAGGAAACAACTCAGTTGGAGGAAAATCAAGGCTCTCCCACTAATCCTTCCTACGCAGAAATAGAAAGGAAAAAACCTGTGGTTAGTTCTAGTTCTTTCGAGGATGAATTCTACGAGTGCCCTTCCAAAAAAGCAGGAAGGAAATCTCGTAAAGAGAAGAAGGAAGAAGAGGCAGAAAGACTCAAGATTCAAGGAAGTCAATCCACAATAGAAATGTCTATTGGGCGAAATATCAGACCAAGGCCTTCCAAGGGAGGCCCCAACCCCCCTCTTTGTAAATAATGAATCTCATCTCTTGGAACTGCAGAGGTCTGGGGAACCCCTATAAAATAGAAGCAGTCAGGAACCTACTGAAAGCAGACCCCTCAGACATTCTTATGCTCCAAGAGACCAAAATAGAAGGGCAGGCCCTTCTAGAGTTAGGCAGAACAAAGTGGAACAAAAACGCAGGAAAAGCAGTCAACTCAAGGGGAACCTCTGGAGGGCTGGCAACACTTTGGATGGACGACCTCTTTCAGCTGCTAAGGTCCCATGAAACCCAGCACTGGATATACACGGAGCTGAAGCATAAGGCAAGTAAGTTGTCCATCTCTCTCTTCAATCTCTATGTTCCGGTGACTTATTCTGAAAAACGAGAATGCTGGGATACACTTGTGGCCTTTCTTGAGCAGACCAATCCCAGCAACATCATTCTTGCCGGGGATCTGAAAATTGTTATGAAAGCAAAAGAAAAGAGGGGGGGAAACAGCTCCAGAGACCCTATGTTGGCCAAGGTTGAGGAGATCACCCAGCTCTGGGACCTTCTTGATTTCAGGCCCATTCGTGGCATTTACACATGGTCAAATAATCGAGTTGGTTAAGAGCACATTTCTGCTCGATTAGACCGTTTCTTGGTACAAAGTTCCATTATGATGAACAAGAAAATATCCACCAAAATTTTTCCCAAGCTCTCCTCAGACCATAAACCCATCCAGCTCCATTTGGAAGATGAAGAAGACTTGGGTCCGCTTCCTTTTCGATTCAACCCACTCTGGATCGAGAGAGATGGATTCATGGAGACTGTCAAGGCAGCATGGGCCAAACCAATCTCGGGATCCTCTAGCTACGTATGGGAGAAAAAACTGAAAGCTACAAAGCAAGCTCTAAAGGACTGGATAAAAACACTGGATATCAACCCCATCAATCAGAGAATGGAGGCTGTACAGTCTTTGTCGGACCTGCAAACAGATATGGAAAACAGAGATATCACATCTGATTTGCTCGAGGAGGAAGTAAAAGAACAAAGAGCAACGTATCAATCTTTTCGCAAGGAAGAAGAATATTGGAGGCTTAAATCCAGAAGCCTTTGGTTGAAGGCCGGGGACTGGAACACTCCCTTCTTCCACCGGCAATATAGAGCTAGACTGTCAAAGAACTACATAGCAGAAATCAAAATAGCTGAGTGTCAAGTATGTAAAGGATTCAATCAAGTTAAAGCCGCTGCTGAAAACCATTACAGGAACTTGTACAGCGAAGAAACTCAAAGCAATGATGAGGAGGCGAATGATTTTCTCTCCAGTGTTCCCTCCCTTATCAGTTCTGAAGACAACTTAAACCTCTGCAGACCCATTACTAAGGAGGAAATCATAAAATTTATTTGGTCCATGGAATCAGATAAGGCCCCTGGGCCGGATGGGTTCACAATTCACTTCTTTAAATCCTGCTGGCACATTATCAAGGCAGATCTGCTTAAAATGACAAGAGGATTCATGCAGAAAGCCAAGATTGGTGGAGGAACCAAGTCCACTTACCTGGCTTTAATTCCTAAGGACACCAATCCTGACTCCTTTGCTAGATTTATACCCATCTTGCTGTGCAATGCTTCTTATAAAATCCTGGCAAAACTTCTGGCAAGTCGGATCAAGCCATTGTTAAAAAAACTGATCTCCAGCTATCAAGGTGGCTTTGTGGAGGGTAGGCATATTCTAGACAACGTGATCCAAGTTCAGGAGACAATACACTCAAGTAAGCAACGAAAGGAGAAAGGTATGTTGATTAAACTAGATATGGCAAACGCCTTTGATAGAGTTAATCATAATTTCCTATCTAAGGTCCTGCTCTCCTTTGGTTTTTCGATACATTTTGTCCATTTAATAAAAGCCTGCATTGATAGTCCTTGGATTGCTCCGTTAGTTAATGGTAGACCCGCTAACTTCTTCCAAGCTCAGAGAGGTATCAGGCAGGGTTGCCCACTCTCCCCCTTCCTGTATATCATAATGGTAGATTCCCTCAGTCGTAAGCTTACTGCTGAAAGAATAGTAGGTCATATTCCGGGCCTCAAACCTTCTAATGGAGCTGAACCATTGAACCATGCTCTCTTTGCCGACGATTCTCTCCTACTCGGAGGAGCCTCCATCAGAATAGCCAGAGCTTTCGACTCAGTCCTCAGAAAGTACTGCAGAGTTTCAGGTGCCTTCGTTAACGAGAGTAAGAGCGAAATATATAGCTGGAACATAGACCAGAATGAACTCACTGCAATCTCTGCTCTTCTTGGGTTTAAAGGTCAGGCAAACTGGGACAGGTTTAAATATCTTGGTCTTCCCATAACTTCTGGAGTTAACAAGAGATCGTTATGGAGTGACATAATCTCAAAAATTAAATCCAAAATTGCTGCGTGGGGAGGCAACTGGCTAACTAAGGGAGGTAAAGTAATCTTAATTAAAACTGTGCTGTCTGCACTCCCAATCTTCCAGGCGGCTTTCCTCCTTCCACCAAGAAATGTGATGGAGCAGATCTCCAAGTTGCTCAGAGATTTTCTTTGGCAGGGAGGGAAAGGCAATGAGAGAAAAATGCATCTGGTTAACTGGGATGTGGTCAAAAAGCCACTGTCTGAAGGCGGCCTGCAAATTAGAGATCCCACGCTTGTCAATCTTGCTTTGGGAGGAAAGATTTTGTGGAAGCTGTTCAACGAGCCCTCTCATCCAATCAGTGTTACCCTGCGCTCAAAGTATGGTCCCAATAACGCGCTCTCCAACCTACAGACAGTAAGTGCACCCAATAGCACGCTGGTCTGGAAATTATGTTGTAAAAGCAGCAACTTTTTCAAAAAATTAATCTACAGGATTCCAGGGAACGGCAAGCGTACGCATTTATGGCATGACAGTATAATGGGAAGTGATCCACTTGCTCAGATGGATGACATTGCAGGCCTCAGAAATTGGCTGGAGCGCGCAGGTGTAAACAGACTGTATGACATCTTGATCTGGGACCAGCGTGGAGACTGGAATGGATGGGATTTCCATAGAGTGCCAGCACGGTTTTCTCATCAACAAGCACTGCTAGTCGAACTGTTGGATGATGCTGCACCTGTTTGCAGATCCAAAAAAGACAGCTGGGGCTGGGGACAGTCTGGAGTTTATACCACCGCACCTGGGTATAATGCTTTACAAGTCATTAGGAATAGTAGTCAAACTAAGGAGTTTTGGAAGAATGTGTGGGATCCACTTTCCCTTCCAAAAGTAAACTTCTTCTTCTGGACCGTGGTCCATAACAAGCAGCTTATGAGAGATAATCTGGAAAAAAGGAAAATAGCTGGGCCTCACAGATGTGTGTTATGCTGTAACAACTTCGAAACAGCCCAGCACCTTTTCATGGAGTGCAGATTTGCTGAAGAGGTTTGGGTTCTCACTCTACAGGACTTGCAGATTCCAGCCCCCTTGCAGAACTCAGTAGCAGACCTCTTTGCCTCTTGGAGTCAATACTATCCCCATCGAATCCCTTCCAAATCTTTCTGGTGTAGAATCTGGATAGCGCTCCCCAAATATGTATGCTGGCAGATCTGGTTGGCCCGCAATCAGAGGATTTTTAAAGAGCTGCTACATACCCCTCTGCAGGTTGCTGCAAAAGCTAAGTCCTTCCTCCTGGAAGCGGCCCAATTTCAGTATTTTAAAGAAGATCATTTGCTACTGCCCGAAGAAAAGCGCTGGCTTGGTATGCTTGCAACCCACCCATGTAAGTACCTTCAACCCCCACAAGGTGACAATCCTGAATGGCGCATAAGAGATGAGGATGATTTTTTTCAAAATTGGTGGAGGTCCCAAAACATTTGCACTATCTTTTTCGACGGGGCGTCCAAGGGGAACCCCGGTGCTGCTGGTGCGGGTGGAGTTATTTACTCTCCCGGTGGGTCTTCCAAAGATTGGTTCTGTTGGGGACTTGGCAAGAAATCCAACAATCACGCAGAGATCCTTGGGCTCCTAAAAGCTTGTCTTATCGCAAGAGATAAGGGAATCAAAGTGCTCCAAGTCTTCGGTGATTCAGAACTGATAATAAAAAATATAAACACGGAGACTCCGTTCAGCAATGCTAGCCTCAACAAAACTTTGGACAGATTGAAGAGAGTCCTTCGAGACTTTGACAAGTGTAAACTTCATCACATTTTGAGAACGTCAAACAACGAAGCAGATGAGATGGCAAACAAAGGCAGCTCACTCATGAAAGGGCAGATCATTGTAAACAATATAAGCACTGTCCAAATGCCTTGAAAGTACTTATTGACTTTTAGATGCAGTAGATAGATCTCTGCTTTGTAAAAGGGGTTGCCTTGGAAAAGACCCATAATATTTCTAACAAAATAAAATCATATCCGTTACAGTTAAAAAAAAAATATTGAGAATGCAAACTATTAAAAATATTTTACAAGATTAGATTGATGGCGAAGATAGGGAAGAATATTTCTTGCACTAGATGCATTAATTTACGTGTAGATTATGATTTCTTATCCTATTTGATGGATTTCCCTAGATGCATTGATTTTAGTGTACATGTTGTTTTCTAATTATATTTTATTTCTTGCACTATATGCATTGATTTTAGTGTAGATGTGGATCTAATCCTATTTCATTGCTTGCACTAGATGAATGGATTTTAGTGTAGATATGGATATCTAATATTATTTTACTTCTTGCACTAGATGCTTTGATTTTAGTGTAGATGTGTATTTATAATCCTATTTGATTACTTTCACTAGATGCATTGATTTCAATGTAGATGTTGATTTCTAATCTCATTTGATTTTTGGAATTAGATGCATTGATTTTAGCGTATATGTTGTTTTATAATCCTATTGGATTCTTTGCATTAGATGCATTAAATGTTGTTAATATTGAGGTTGTATATTATTAAAAAAAATCAATATATTTTTAGTAATAAGTAGAGGGGAACTCTTAAGAAATACTTGGTTGTCAAAGCTTGTGATATCTAGAATTAAAATGAAAAAGATATGTAGAATCAATCCTCCTACAAAGTGAAAATTAAAATTAATCCTTGACAAGACAATCTCCCTTCTTCATCACCAACTAATTACTAATACAAAATTACAAATATTCAAAACTACCAATAGTGTAATTGCATACAACAATGTTTTCAAAAGATTTATAAGAGGAAATTTTATATTTATAAGCATAAAAAAAATCAAAATATTCTTGAAGGATATGTGATAATTGTTTGGAGAAATAAATAATGTAAATATTTTATAAATCTTGCCAACCTTTAAAAACAATCAAAACTAAATTATTTCTTCAATTTGCAAAATAGACTTTAGATAAAAAAGAAAGTCATCAAAATATTCATAAAGGAAATAAATTATTTCAAACATAAATAAAGAAAGAAATTATTTCAAGAGTAATTTTGATGGAGGGAATTATTAAAACTACTCTTCGAGATATATTTTGTAATATTTGGAGGAACACTCTTCAGAATTAATTAGTTGTCAAAAGTTGTGATACGTAAAATTAAATGAAATAAATATGTAATATCAATCCTCCTGCAAACTATCAATCTCACCGTTTTCTCCAAGGGCTTTCTTATCCTTCCAAGTGAGTGGTATTATCTGGCTTGTAGACAGTCGGGTAATGCATGCCATATGTTCTAACAAGCTCATAGAATTTTTTTTCCCAATAGTCTAAGAGTATTTTCAAAGTGTATAATGGCTTTCTCCTAGTTTTCAATGTACTTGGGTGCCAAAGTTGCATCGGAAGAGATGAGGTTATGATTATTAATGACAACCTTAGGGCTCACTACTCCAGTCTAATGTAAAAAATTTCCTTCTCCTCTTGTTTCATTTCCTTTTTCTCCTCCTTGACCCTCTCCTATTCATGAACCAACCAATATGCTAAAGCCATGAGCTGCATGTCTCCCAATCTATAATTGGGATCCCAGAAATTTAGATCTGTCAAAATGAAGTTATGCATGAATAATTGTTACACTAAATCTTGTCACCATGACTGTCGATTCAGATTTCTCGCCATCTGATAACTGTCCCAAATGAATCCCCTATGAAGCTTGAAGTAAAAAAATACTAGGGACACAAGGAATTTTGGTTTGCACTGTTTAAAAACTATTTTTGAGCATTTGTGCAGTTTCTCTAACCATTACCAGTGCATGTGTCATTTTTACCATTGTGGCCTACACAATTCTGCGCAGTGTATTCCACTATAAACTTTTCAATCTTATTCACACAAGTAAAAATAAAAAATCAAATTCTAGAAGCTTTTATGGAAGAATCTTATCCAAATTAGAAACCACAAACAAATACATATGTGTGCCTCATCCCTTGGTTCATGGAACTAATTTCCTCCTCTTACAGACCCTATCCCTTGATAAGAGGAAGTAGAAACCTATTCCTTTTACCTATAATTGAGCATAATACAAGAGGAATAGAGGAGACTTGGATTTTTAAACTTGTGTTATTGATTTTGGGTCTGAATACCTTGTCCTGAAGGGAAGGAGCACATGCCATTTAAAGAGGCTTGTGACATCAAAGCAACCAGGTTGTAAGTTTGTTCTCCTTTGAATTTAATACAAAGTAGTTGTTATTTCCTAATTATGTCTATTTTAATGTTATTTGTGAGATTCCCTGATCACTTGAATGGTTTATATCTGATTATTAATTCAATTATATCTTGTATGCTAAATTAGGGTTTTATTTACCTTTTATTTTATATGTGAGATGCTTTGATCCCTTTTTTTATCTATGGATATCTCTTTTGGAGCATCATGGAGAAGTTTTGGAAATCATTGGGAAAACCTCAAACGAATCGATGAAAAACTAGTTGTGAAAGCACTAAAAGTACTTCTACAAGCACATCGGTAACAGGTAAGTAAAGATTCCTATGAATTCATTTCACTGTAGATTATGATTTATAATCCTATTTGATTTAGTTCTCGAGATTCATTGATCTCATTGTAGATGTTGGTTTCTAATTATATTTTATTTATTGAAATAGATGTATGGATATCAATGTAGTTGTGGATTTATAATCCTATTTGATTGCTTGCACTAGATGCATGGATTTTAGTGTAGATGTGGCTTTCTAATCCTATTAGTTTGCTTGCACTAAAAGCATGGGTTTCAGTGTGATGTGGATTTCTAATCCTATTTGATTACTTGCACTAGATGCATCAATTTCAGTGTAGATGTTGATTGCACTGAGAGTCACTCTACAACCCAGTATAGGGTAGATGTGTAGGTGTAATGCAAGTATATAAACAATTTTGAGTATAGGCTTAATTGAGGAAAAAGGGGCTAAAATTAATATTGGGGATGAGGGAAAACATTTAAATGTTGGCTCAATTAATAATAAAAATTTAAAGAAATAAAAATAATAAAATTCTATTTTTTATATTTTGATTTAGTTATTAACTTATGAATAGGTTTTGTTTTTTTTTAAGTTTAGCAGAGCCTTTCTATTTTATATTAATCAAAATGACAACTGGTTACATATAATCAACACTTGATGGCCTCAACCTACCTGAAGGAAACTAGGTCTGTTGGCCACCTTAAAGAGTTATAAGTTAACCAGTAGTGAAAAATTTTAAATCGTTTACTGTCATCTATATCCAGTTTACTATCTCTTAAATATAATAACTTCAAATAGTAAGTTCTATCCAGAGTATGCATGGGAAAAAATCAGAGAAATAAAATTTCATTCATCCGATGACTTAATTGGTGTCAGGTTCTTTACAATGGAACCCATCATGTCCACCTGGTGCATGGTTTGCAATTCGCGGTTTATGCGCCCGAGATGAACATTAGCATGATGCTGAACCACATGAATTTCTTGGATCTCTCTCTTTATCTCTTGTAAGGTGGAGGTGGCTTTTGGGTCTCCTCTAATTTCCTGGATGCTCATAACTGCCTTAGCTACAATGCATTTAAGCATCCAATATGTATGGATAGACTGGTGGAATAGTGACAATCTGCTTCTTGTGTTACCAAGTTCTTTCAAGAATTCCATTTCCTCCTCTTGTATTTCTCCTTCCTCCTTGGTGTTGTAGTCTCGCTCCCATCCAAAGATAAGGTTTCGGACTTACAGTGGAATGCCGGAAGAATATTCATCAAATATTTTTTCCATTAACTCCTTTCCTGACTTTTGTCCTCTCTTGCTAGGGCCCACGGTAGTCTTGGTTTGTCTCTGCTTCCCATTTTCATTATCCTCCTTCTTGGTTGTCTGTCCTTTAACCATACTTGCTTGTAGTAGTACCAACCATGGAAGAAACTGACAGTGCTAAAGCAAATCCTTGCCCAGTGAATGAGTAACACCTGTATAGAATTTATAGAGACCTATATATTGCAGCATAAAGTCAATAACTATTTTATAGAAGCAACGGTTACAAGGCTCTACACTACCAAGAATGACCTCCTAGAAATTAGGAGAGAAAAAGACGTCCACATTCCTCCTCAGCAGTAGACAATAAAGAGGGGTGGTAAGATTGAATATTTTGTACTGACACACATAGGATTTCATGGTGAAATGCATACTCTTCAACTCCATCATGTTAACCTTCCGGGGCTAGAGTTTTCCAATAAAACTATTGAAATTCCTTAGCACCCAAAGGTTATATACCCACCAACAGTAAGACCCATCTTGGACTAGATTATTGATAGGGTAGGGACAGAACTTCAACACAATAAGACAGAGGCTCGTTGAACCATAATTACAACCCCGGTAAACCAAAATGGATCTTTTAAGGATTTCCCTAGACCATAGTAAGACATGATAATCAACCCTCATCCGCAGCAGGAAAATACCCATATGTCGAAATGATTGAGAGAAAACAGGACCAGAATTCCAATTGTGTCGATGACGGTTGGCAGGGTAGTCATTCAAATCCATGCATTGCAATTCATAAGTCTGGGACAACAAAGACCTAAAATTACATATAGGGTGTGAGGTAGAATACATGGTGCAAAGGGGTCCGATAGTAGAATTCAAGTCAGATTCAATAAGTGAATCCATGGAGCCCAAAAACTCAAAAACCCAAAGAAAGATACTGTTGGGCTCAAAACAAAAATACATGATACACAGAGGCTATAAAGCAAAAGAACCAGAATCCGCCTGAGTTAGAGGCATGAAAATGACTACATAAACATAATTTGGACAGGGATTGTTGATTTTAGAGTCTGCCAACTGACTCAGCAATAAACCATGCAAACCCATAAGGATTATACAACCTTCATCTAAAAGTAGACAACAAAAAATGTAATTCCAATTATAGAATGTAGACAACAGAGGAAACATCTATTCAAAGATAAATGTATTGTAATAGACCAGAAGTATTATTAGGTTGACCACAACATACCTAGTTAGGAGATAAACCACATACCAGGTGATCGGGTGTGATCGCAAGGCTCCAACCCTCTCCCGCATACCGTCTGCTCCACCTTCCTCTAAATTCTATCGGAAAACGATATCACCTTTCCTCTCACCTGCCTTCATAAACCCCTTAATGCACCGGCGTTATTTCCCATACATATCTGAAAGAGTTAGTTGCCCTCCACCATATACATCGTCCTTCATTACATTATGTGAGTGGTAGTACCACCCCTCTGAGCCCCTATTGTCAACTGACCTCAAGTGTCCGTGTGGTACACGTCACCGCATGCCACCTCGCGCCTCCCATCTCCTGCGTAGAACCCTGATCAGGGATCTCGAGAAATATCGATGTCTCTATCCATGATGAGATAAAGAGGTTTTAGTTCTCCTTCTAATGTCATATCTTCTTGGCTAATGTACAAATGTCATCTCGCATGAGTGCATCCCCAGTTTTCCAAGTAATTGGCCGCTTCATTCTATGCTCTACAGACATGCGCTGGATGAGATAGCCTATGTCACAGATGATAGTATTCATTTCATGGATTATGTGTGTCGTTCTCCAGATTTGGCTAATTTTCTCACATCATATCCCCTATTTCATCTTCTATACGACCCCTGTCACCATAGCATAGTCCCCTTCTATTATGAGTATGTGGTATCGCTCTTACTACTATCAACAACCCTTGTTTGATTACCATAAGTTATGCTTCGTTGTTCATAAAAAACCCCATATCCATCGCATATATTCTATGAACTGAACCTTGTGAATCTCTAAATATTGCACCTACTCTTGGCTGACCTGGGTTTCCTTTAGATGCCCCATCAAAGTTAAGTTTCACAAACCCTTGTTGTGGAGCATAAAATTTGTCCCGTATGTTTCTCCCTAGTTATTTTTTTTTCATAATGACTGGGCCAGCATTCGAGGTTTTAGGTTAAGCATAGCTAGGATATGAGCCTCATTCTCATTTTTTTCTAGTATTCTTCATCCCATTTCTCAGCTATAATGGTTTCTCTAATATTATCAAGGATCAGTTTCAATATTTTTTCTTGCTTCCTATACTCATATCTGAAGAGTCTGCAATTTATTTTTTTTCCCAATGGCCCATAGTAGTAACCCCATAGATAGTCTCCAAGATTTATCAAGGATTGCTCTAGTGTATCCCCCTTTTCTCTAAGTTTCAGTACTATGAGTGATTTTCATGTTTTCCCTTTCAATTTGTTGCAAGAGGATGGAGATGTTCAACCAGAGTGTCTCTTCCAAATCACAGGTATTTAACAAGTGTTCAATATTTTCTTCGTGTATCTTACACATTATGCATAACGACAAAGCGTGCATCCCTTTATTCTGCAACTGATCCCAGGTAAGGATTTTACTATGACTAACAAGCCAAATAAAATGTTCGATTTTCGGCCAATGTTTAGTGGTCCATTTTTTTTGCAAGAGAGGAACAGTTACAAAATGTAAATGGTTTGATTTTATGTAATATACCTCTTGTATTTTTAACATTCCTTTAGTACGATATCCCCATCTCTGAATATCTTCTCCAATTGTTGCTACCATTTTTATGGTTTTCAGCTCTTTTTCATAATTATCCCATTAACGAGTTTCTGGGGCCTTATACTAGTGTGCCTTTAATTTCCATTGCTTCCATTGCATCTCACTCTCCTCACTCCATAAATTTTCTACCCACTTTGTATTTTTCTGACTTGTGAATAGGAAGATTTTGCTAAGGTCTAATCAACTGCACAATTTTTCCCTTTGCTACCAGGAATTCTCCCAAAAAAGGGCAGTATTGCCTCCTCTCATTTCCCAAAAACTGTGCTCTCAAATGAGATCTATGTTTAAGGCTGCCAAATTCCAGATGTTGGATCCTTTTGTAGGTCTTTTTGCCTTTAAATTTCCTACAGTAGTGTGAGGCATGTCATATTTCCTTTCCCAAATTATTTTCCATAGATCCCCTCCCCCTTGAAGTCATCTCCACCCAAGTTTAGCTCCCATCACCTGGTTTAGTACATAAGGATCTCTTAATCCCAATCCAACTGTTCTATTTATTTTGGTAAGATTTTCCAATGAAATAAGGGCCCACTTACGTAGTTGTTGAGAACACTGCCACATAAATTTTTTGAATATCTTGACCATATTAGTACAACTAGTTTTGGGGGCTGCCAGTCCAAACAACTAATAAATAGGAATGGATTGTAGGACAGACCTCAATAAGACAACCCGACTAGGAGCATTAAGGACCCTGAAGGCCCAATATTGGAGGCAGCCCTGAATACAATTAAGGAGATATTTCCATCCTGAAACCTGAAGGGAATTAATACTGAGGGAAATACCTAGATACTTCATAGGAAGGGATCCTATATTCAATCCCATAGTTTGAGATAGGAAGTGTTGGGACAATAGATTTGTATTAAAAAAGTATAAATTTGATTTGTCATTGTTAATTACAGTTGTAGAGGCTTCCATGAAATCTTTGAGAATAGATAAGATGGCCTTAGATTCTATCAAAGTAGATTGAAAAAAAAAATATAATGTCATCAACAAACTGGTGGTGAGAAAGGGTTAGACCTGGCCCCTGAAGGTTTAGACCCTTCAGCTGACCACCATTAATATTATTTTTAATATGGTAGCTAAGACCTTCTACTGCAATTATAAAGAGAAAAGGGGACAGAGGGTCTCCTTGTCGAAGTCCAGGAGTAACATTGAAAGGATTGGAAGGAACACCGTTGAGAAATATGGAAAAGTTAGGGGAGGAGATGAAGGACATTATCCACTGAACCCATCTGCAATCAAAGCCAAAATCCTAGAGAATAGCTTTAAGATAATTCTAGATTAGATGATCATATGCTTTAGATAAATCAAGTTTGATCATCATACCTTTCTCTTTAAGGGTGTGAAGAGAACGTATTTCTTTCTGTGCCATAACAATGCCATCCAAGATTTGTCCTCCTTTCACAAAACCTGCCTGTTTAGGTGAAATTAGGGTTGGGAGGATAGGTTTCAACTGGGTTACCATGATAGTATATAAGATCTTGTAAATGACATTACATAAGGCAATGGGTCTAAACCAGGTCGGAACATTAGATTTTTCCTGCTTGGAGATTAAAGAAATAAGGGTGGAGTTGAGGGCTGGATAGACCTATCGTGAACAACGAGACTCCTTGAATAATTCCCATTTATACTTTCCCATAAAATCCCAAGTAGCCTAGTATAATTCCATGGTGAATCCATCTGGGCCAGGGGCTTTGTTTTTTGCAATATTTTTAACAACCTCTTCAACCTCTTCTATTTTGATTTCTCTGAGGAGAGCCAAGTTCTGTTCCCTACTAGCAATTGTAGGTATGCTTCACGTAATGCACTCAATAGCTTCTGATCTATTATGATCAGGTTTTGTTAGTATATTACTGAAATGATTCACTAACATATTTTCCATCTTGTTATGTTGGAGAACTCAATTTCCTGCTGGTTCCTTTAGTGAAACAATCCAGTTATGATGTCTTTGTTGGGTCATAGCCTTATGAAATAAATTTGTATTTTTATCCCCTTTTTTTAACCATTGAACGCGGGATTTTTTCTTCCATAATATTTCCTCTTGATTCCTACGTTCTTCTAGTTTGCTATGAAGGTTTACTTCTTGTAGGACCAGATTCTCAGTCCTTCCATTTGAAATCATTTGTTTCTGCACCTGCTTCATTTCTTCCTGCAACCTTTCCTTCTCATGATGAATGTTTCCAAACTCAGTTTTATTCCATTTTTTGATCTCCTGTTTTAATTTTTCACTCATGGTTGAAAAGAATGCATCCTATTTCGTCCATGTACATGACTTTCTTCCCACCACCCTTTATATTTTTCCAAGAAGTTAGGGTCCCTCTACCAAAAGCCTCAATTTGAAATGGGTGTTTTTTATGGCATTCCTTCATTTCAATTTCCATACTTATCATCTAATGATCCGACCACAAGGATGGAAGGATGGCTGCTTCATAAAAAATGTCAGTTCGCACAAGAGATTCTAAGGCTTGGAATCTATCCAATATTGAGGCCACCTGATGAGTAACCCCTCTTCTATTATTCAAAGTGTACTTACCATTCACTATGGGGATATCTACTAGCCTTAGTTCTGAGATTAGATCTCTAAAGAGTTCCATTTCTGGCTCCTCTCTCCTTATACCTCCTTTTTCCTCTGTCAAATTCACGATCACATTAAAAACCCCTCCCAGCATCCAATACTTCTTGATATTCATACTACTAAGTGTTCTTATACTATGAAGAAACACATCTCTTTCTCTTAGAATATAAGTCCCATAGACAGAGGAAATTAAGACTTTTTCTTTCGTTCTAATTTTCCAAAAGATTAATGTAAGAATCCACGGTAATCCAATCCATTACGGTGCCATAATCTTCGCAGGATTCCATATAATGGTGATTCCTCCAGCACTACTTCGCGATTCCATCACCATTGCTTCATAATGAGGTTTGGATAATTTAAGGATGTCTTCTAATTGTTTATGAGAAACCTTAATTTCATGTATCAGTATCACTTGAAGATTTTCTATTCTTAATACGTCTTTTAGGTACCTCTGTTTTCCTTTGCTATTTAAGCTGATTATATTCCAAGAGATCACTTTCATTGATGAACTTTGAGGAGTCGTTTTAAGACTACTTCCACTGTACTTAAATCTTCCTTGTTCGACTCTATCTCCATTGGTGATTGTTCCACATGTTTCCTATCATCTTCTGTTTCGTTTGGTTCCTGTGGTGCCTTCTGTTTTTCCTTATGGTTTTTTTGAAGTACCATTATGTGTCCTTCTTCATGACTTTGTTCTCCCTCCTTCAAATTTTCCCCCAGTTCCTACAGAATTTCATATCTATTTTGCGAACTTTTCTATTTCGAGTTGTTGTTTTGGCTTGCATGTAGCTTAGTATTCTTCTTTTTACGTATAACTGTTTTGAAATCCTCGACATTTTCAAGTGACCCTTTAGTGTCTTCTGGTTACTTCCCTTGCATCGGTACAAGATTGTTCAAAGGACAGGTTTTGTAAAGATGGCCATATTCATGGCGTTTATGGGAATGGAATGGAATATGTTCATAATCGAGAAGCTGGTGCCAAAATTTCCCCTCATATTCAAGTTCTATTGATTCTAGAAGTGGTTCAAAGATATTCATATACACACAAATGTGGGCAAAAGAAGTATACCAGCCTCGACGAGTTGTTTCAGAAATTTTGACAAAACTACCAAGAGAGCTCCCGACGCCTTCCAAAATTTCAAGGTCCTAGCAGTCCATCGAAAGCATGAATAGTTGAACCCAAATTGGTGCAGCCAAAATGTGTTCTTGATTAGAGTTGTACCATTCTTCCCACTACCACAAAAATAACCTTGCATTGCAATAGAAGTAGGGACCTCCTTCAAAGATATTTTCTTTATCAAGAATATTAGTAAATATGACTGTAAAGAACCCTCTGGGGCAAAATTTCAAGTCTATATGACACTTGGGTTGAAATTTTTCATGTATCCATTTGAGTAGATATTTCTCCATTGGACAAATGCCTATGGATTTAACTATTAATGCATGGTATTTCATATAACTCATGTATTCATTCATTTTCTTTGTATGCATAATAAATATGGGGTTTTCAATGCTCGTGGCAGACATTTCCCTCTTTTTTTAGCTTGTCATTATACTCCTAGTACTGGGCCTACATTAGGGTTAGACCCCCCTTGGGGCCCTACATGTTTGCTACTCTGCTCCCCAGCTCTAACATTTCGGTAGTAGGGGGTCTCTTTCCCCCTGAAGAAGCTGCCATTCAATCTCTCAAAGGAAAATCTGATCCGATTCACTTATCTCAAGATCCCCTTGTCAATTTTTAGTGTTGTCTGAACACTACTATTCCCCAAACCCTAGGCATTCTCTCCCGAAGGCATTCTCTCGTGTTATTTTTACTAAAACTTTACATGCACACTGTGAATAGGTTTTTTTAAAATACCATGTTTTATCAATACCACATGCCCAAAAACCATAAATTATTTCACAACCATAATATTTTACAACCATATGATAAGATTCTTAATCATGGATTTTGACCCCTAATTTTTCGTGTATATTATTAACTCGTAAGGGTATTATTAACTCATAAAGATGCTTTATTACAATAACATGGACCAATACCATGGCTTATCAATACCACATGCCCAAAAAACATAACTTATTTCACAATCAAAACATTTTATTCAAATATTAAACTAGCAATTGCACCATATGTTGCAAAGGAAACGTTGTAAAGCGGTAACAAAGTAAATAGTAGTATAGAGTAAGTTGAGTTTTAAGGTGGTGAAGGAGTTGGAGTTTAAGAATATGCATCATTTTGGGAAGGCTTTGGTAGCTAGATGCATATGGAGACTCATATCAAATAAGGGTCTATGAAGCTAAGTTATCGTCTAAAAGTACAATGAACCTAATTCATTAGAAGACCTTCCAAAAATATTGATAATATAATAAAAAAGAACATCGGATCTATATTGTTTTTAAGTAAGCTGCGTAGCCATATAAATCAGGTAGAATATCATAATAGGTCTGGCTAAATGGGTAGGGGTATATAAAATTAAAACAACATTGACAACAAAATTCTCAGGCATCAAATATGAACTTGTAAAGAGACTGTGTATTTACCTTAAGATATAAGCTATAAGTTTAGTCAAGGAAATACATTCTGATATGAAATTTTCGCAACTAAATGGTGCAGAGAGAAGGTAGACCATTCTAAATGTGTCCAACTGCTCAAGAATATATTATCATCTTTTCTGTGAATGCAAAAGCATTCCCAATGCATATGGAAGGATAATAATACAAGCATTAAACATACATAAAAAGCACATTTTTTGGAATCAATCAAAAGTAAACCCAAAAATCCCAAGCATAACCATATCCGTATGTTGATACTGAAAACATGGCACATATTGTTTTTTTCCACAGATGTTTAACTTTAGATACCAAATCTGACTAGCAGGCAACAGAGCCTAGGCAGACCAAAGAGGGATATCATTCCTTGATAGTTTGAACAGATCCATCAGAAAAAATTCCATTACCATCTACCAATCAAGAAATAGCTGACATTCGTTTCTTACAGATACAAGGCCAAACCGTTTTTTTGAGTTCAGCAGCGGAATTATGAAATAAAACATACATAACACACAACAGAAACACACATAAAGACAGCAGATTTTAACGTGGTTCACCCAACCAATTTGGGCTATGTCCACTTAACAAGGCATCGGCAATCTCATTAATCAACTGCAAAAATACAATAGCAGAGTTTCTCATCTTCTCAGCTCTTCCTCACTACACATTTCTCATCATGCTCACTTGCCTCTACGGGCTTACATTTTATAGCTGTGAATGACAAAAAACTCATAAATTCTCTCACAACAAATATAGGATGCATTAACTCCTCATCAGAAATAGATGGAGTCAATTCAGCAACAAATCCTATTTTTGTCACCTACATGAGATTTTCTCCAAATTTAATTAAAAATAAGAGATAAAATCTCAACAATCTCCACCTTAACAACAATTAGCCTGATACCCTATTCCATTGTTATTTTTATCTTTTCTGCAAGCCAAGAGAAGCCAGACACCATCATATCTTCTCTAACAAAACTGGTTTCGTGAATATGTCTGCACAGTTTTCCTTTATATGCACCTTTTCGAGAGAGACTCCCCTTTCAGTGATAACCTGTCTTACAAAATGATACTTGATAGGTATATGCTTTGATTTACTATGATAGGCCAGATTCTTAGCCAAATGAATTGCACTTTGACTATCACAAAATAACTTGATGTTGTCCTGCAACCTACCAAACTCACCAAACAAACCTTTCAACCAAACTGCTTCTTTGCAAGCATGTGAAGCAGCTATGTATTCTGCTTCTGTAGTGGATAAAGCAAAAATGTTGTGGCTTTGGCATCTGAACAATAGCCTCAAAAGGTAAAAAGGCATACCTGAAGTTGACCTTTATATCATCAACTCGTAAATCTGCAGAATGGGGTCTTCTTATTACTGTTCCTACTTCTGTTCTCAGTACAATAATCATGTGTGCCTCTCGGTCCGCATTTCATTTCATGGTAGTGTTCTTTTCCTGGACTTTCCATATACCTTTAACATTTATTTGCATGTGAAATATCTGAGTCAAATTACAAATATCGCATACATCAAACAACCTACTACATTGGCATATGAACAGAACCTTATATTCCTTTTCTTCAATTGTTAGGACATAAACTTGAAGAAAGCAAAATGGAAGCAAAAGGTGACAGGCTTCACATTTTATATAAACACTCATGATATTGGATAGCGTATAACACGTTGTGATAGCCAACAGACTTTCCTCACCATCTCACGAAAACATCATACTTCATCATCTTCTTTGCTCCTAGATCTTTCATATCAAACGTCCTAGCCATCTGAGCCTTTAACCTGTTGATCTCTGTTATGCTTTTGCTTGCTAAAAGCATATCGTCAACATACAACACTAAGATAATGAACATGCCATTACTTAATTTCTTATAGTAAACTCAATGATCATATTCACTTCTTATATAATTTTGACTCATCATGAAAGAATCAAATTTCTTGTACCATTGTCGAGGCGACTGCTTCAGACCATACAATGATTTCCTGAGCCTGCAGACAAATTTCTTGTTGCGATTTTGAACAAACCCTTCCGGTTGTTCCATGTAAATTTCCTCATCTAAATCTCCATGTATAAATGCAGTTTTAACATCTAGTTGTTGTAATTCTAAATCAAGTAAAGCAACTAATGCTAACACAATCCGAATTGAAACAATTTTTACAACTGGTGAAAATATCTCATGAAAGTCAATGTCGGCTTTCTGAGAAAAACCTTTCACAACCAGCCTCGCTTTGTACACAATGTACAGCATCATCTTTTACTTCTTTCAATTTGTAAACCCACTTGTCCAGTTTTCGCATCTTTAGAATTCTACAGATCCATGGCATTCTTGTCTAGTACCTTCATCCAAAATCATTCATAGCCTCTTTCCACTTTTGGTTTGAACCTTCTTCTACAGCTTCTGATAGCACAAAGGTTCATCATCGTTGCGGTTAAAGCACATTTGATAACATAATCATCATACCTTTTAGGAAAATGTACGTTCTCGTAGACCTCCTTAAGTGTTTATTGTGCTTTACAATTTGCGATTATTATGTGGAGACTTCTTCATGATCGGTATAAAACCGTTCATGATGCCTTCCCAAGGCAAGAACCCATGAAATCATTAATATGAAACTTACAAAATACGGACTATTATCAGTATTTGAACGGGTTTCAAACTGAATGTGTTGAAGCTTAGGTACATTATCCTGTTTCAATTTATCATCTACATCTAGATTTTCAAGTGAGGATTCATTAAATTTAACATCTCTGTAAATGATGATCTTGTGAGTTGTAGGATCCCACAACTTGTATCCCTTAGTCCTATCACCACATCCAACAAAGATATATCTTTTTGATTTAGGATATAACTTATAACGCTGATGTTTTGGAACTAGAGCATATGCAACACAACCAAAAACTTTCAGTTTAGAATAATCACATGGATAACCTTTCCATACCTCTTGAGGAATTTTTCATCCTATCGCAGTTGATGGTGATTGATTTACCAAGTAACAAGCTATAGAAACTGCTTTTGTCCATAATTCCTTCTGCAAATTGGCGTTACTAAGCATACTTCTTGCTCTCTCTAAAATAGTCCTATTCATGCGTTCAGCAACTCCGTTTTGCTGAGGAGTATATACAATGGTTTTATGTCTTTCGATCCCAGCGTCCTTGCAATAATTATCAAATTCCTTTGAAGTAAACTCACCACCATTGTCAGTTCTTAAAAATTTAATGGTTCTTCCAGTGATGTTTTCAACTAATGCTCTAAACTATTTGAAAACTGTAAATACATCAGAATTCTTCTTTAACATGTAAACCCACACTTTTCTAGAGAAATCATCAATAAAAGATACAAAATATGACGATCCTCCATATGAGGTTGTAGGAGATGGACCCCAAACATCAAAATGGATATAATCAAGGATTCCCTTACTAGTATGTTTTCCAGTTTTAAACTTCTGCTTTCTTTGTTTCCCAAATAGACAATGTTTGCAAAAATCTAACTTAGAAGATTTTAAACTAGGAAGTAACTTACGATCAGATAAAATTTTTAATCCTCTTTCGCTCATATGGCCCAACCTTTGATGCCATAAACGAATAGAATTACTGTCGTTTTCAGATACTGTAGAAGCATGATCTGACTCTGTTCTTCCTTCTAACTGGAAAAGATTTCCAACCTTCTTTGCTTTCATTACTAGTAAAATTCCTTTATAAACTTTCATTACTCCACCTTGAATAAAGGTTTTGTATCCATTAGTGTCTAGTACTCCTAGTGAAATGAGGTTTTTTCTTAGTTCAGGTACATGTCTTACATCAGTTAGAATTTTATTTGTCTCATCAAACATTTTAATCCGGACGCTTCCAATTCCCACAATATTACATGAGGCATCATTTCCCATATAAACCACTCCATCATCGATTGATTTATAAGTTTTAAACCACTCTCTATGAATGCACATGTGATTTGACGCACCAGAATCTAATAGCCAATGTTGATCATGATTAGACAAACTAACTGATAACACTTCATCACTCATACCTGAAATCGATGCCGAACCTGTATCTGTCGTGTTTGCTTCTTTCTTCTCTGTCGAAGAGTCTTCTTTGGATGTTTGCTATCTCTTCCAACAATCCTTCTTCAAATGTCCTGATTTGCCACAAAACCAACACTTTACCTTACTCTTCTTCCCTTTCGATTTTGAACGCGAGTTGTTGTGCTTACTGAAGTGTCTTTCTTTAGAACGACCTCTGACCATCATTGCTTCTGATGTAGAGGTTTCTGAATTTGACCTCTTCCTTGTTTCTTTGGACAACAAAGCTCCAACAACATCATCAAATTCAAGGGTTTCTGATGAACTAAGACTTATAGAAGTAACAAAATGATCCCATGACTCGGGCAACGAGCATAATAAAGTTACAGCTTTATCTTCTAATTCAAATTTTACTTCTATACTTTCTAATTGCACCAGGAGAGTATTAAAGGTATTCAGATGATCAGTTATCGCTATACCTTCCTTCATGCACAATCTGTACAACTATCACTTCAGAAGAATCCTATTGGTTAAGGATTTTTTCATGTATAGCTTTTCAAGCTTTGTCCACAAACTAGTAGCAATTTTCTCTGAAACGATGTTAAACAAAACATCATCTGCCAAACACAGTCGAATGCCGCTCAGGGCTCTTTCATCCAGATCACTCCATTCATCATCTGTCATGGTGTAAGGCTGTTTGGATTTTCCCAACAACGCCTTCGCCACGCCTTGTTGCACAAGTAGATCATACATCTTCACTTTCCAGATCTCGAAGTTTTTTTTTCCATTGAACTTCTCGATCTCAAAATGGGCACTTTGTGTTTTTTCCATTTTTAGTAGCTCGTGTCACAAAATCTCCAATTGAAACTCTTAATGAATGAAGTTTTTGTTTAAAAAAAAATTGAAAATGCCCTTCACCTTATAAAATGCCCTTGATAAAAATGCCTTAGGCCCTAAATAATGGCATATTACAAAAAAATCTATATACAATAATCGATATTACAATTCTTATAACCCCATATTGATTTATCATACAAATCAATTTAATGAAGTGCCTCCTTATTAAGTTCCATTTTAAAAATCGATAAAAAAATGGCATTTGAATACCATTATATTTCAATGAAGAAATCGATTTTTAAAAAATATTGCATCACATTCTAATGAAAATCAATTTGTTTTATGGAAAGGCATATAACATATCGATTTTGCCTAAACGCATTTGAGTTAACCTCCAATCAAAAAACGATTTAATAAAAAAAATTCAAAAGAATGGAAAACGCCTCACGTTTTTTTTTTTTTTTGAAACTCTGCTCAGCAGTCACCATTTGACATTGAAACAGGCTCAATCCATAGTCAACGGAGCAGCCCAGAGCTCACATCCCTCAGTGTTCAAGCAATTTCATGCGGAAAAACTTCAACGCAGGCAAGCAGTGTCTCACGGCTTGCTTTCAACTCAGAGGTTACATTCACAGAGCTCCAATGCCGGCTTCACAGCCTCGCTGTGGCTCCCCCACACGGACAACAAATTTTAACGCAAGTCAATACAGCACCATTTATTCTGTTCTGCAACAGATTTTAACGTAGCTCACGGCCTCATAGTTTACTCTGTTCTGCTAACACAGCCACGTTCAGCCATAGTCCACGATCTCAGCACACAGAACTTCATTCGTCTGTCAATGCTTGCTCTCAAACGGTGGTCAATTCTTGTTGTAATACATTAACACACGCTCTGATACCAAATGTTGAGTTCAGCAGTGGAATAATGAAATAAAACATACAGAACACACAGCAGAAACACACATAAAGACAACAAATTTTAACGTGGTTCACCCAACCAATCTGGGCTACGTCCACCTAACAGGGCATCGAAAATCTCATTAATCAACTGCAGAAATACAATAGCAGAGTTTCTCATCTGCTCAGCTCTTCCTCACTACACATTCCTCATCATGCTCACTTGCCTCTACAGGCTTACATTTTATAGCTGTGAATGACAACAAACTCATAAATTCTCTCACAAAAAATATATGATGCATTAACTCCTCATCAGAAATAGATGGAGTCAATTCAGCAAAAAATCCTATTGTTGTCACCTGCATGAGATTTTCTCCAAATTTAATTAAAAATAAGAAATAAAATCTCAGCACGTTTGAGCTATAAACTCATCACGTGCATCGACCCTTGCTTTCTAATACGGTTTTTTAATCCAGATTCAAATATCGGTATGAAATTTAAAACAGTGTTGTCGATATCACAGATATTAAAATATTTCATGAGTTTTTAAAGGTACCAATACTATTGCCACCATCGTTTATCGAGCTAATGAGGGGGGATCTAGTGTTCACATCACCATTAGCGGAGCTATTGTTGAGTGGGGATTAATTCCAATCTACCATTTCCATATTCCCAATATGTATAAGAATTCATGCTTATATTTTGTTTGTTTTTCGAGATTTAGTATAGTACTGAAATGTCCATTGGATTTGCCCCTTCTTGAAAATTTTGATGGGAGATTTAATGCTTACCTGGGCCTGATTTTTCACTTGTAGCATTCTTTTGTTTTGATTTTCTATTTCTTTGTGTGTCCTACTTTTAATCAATGTCCTATGAATATACCAATGGCATTGGATCCACTAGGAGATTACGGTCAGCTGGTTGACCCTCATAATCAGAAAAGTTTCAGCTGCAAGTTGTGTGGGAAGGAAATAAACAGTGAAATTAGTTTCCAAAATTATAGGGCATGAAGTGGAAATTTGCCTTGCATTTATCCCAGAAGACGTTCAAATTGCCACTTAATCAATTTTTTATATTGGAAAGAAGAAATATGAGAGGGAATCAATGACATGTAGCTAATAGAGGACATTTCAATTCCCCTGCCTTTCACCTCAACACTAACACCTACTACTTCCAAGGAAGAGAACCACCTTTGCCCATAAAAGGGGTAGAGGGAATTAATGATTTCATTATATATTTATTACTGTAGCATCAAGTTCACTCATTTTGACGAATCATGAGATAGATTTATTATTATTATTTTATGTGATTTTGCATCAGCCTTTCAAAATTCAGGACTGTAATTCAGATTCAGTATCAACATGTAATGTACGCTCAACATCCCATAAATCTTATATATCTGTTTTATTTTTAGTTTCATGTAACAATGCGTTTGTTTGAGGTTGTCATTACCATAGATGTTTAAGAAAATGGAATAAGAAAGTGGTTTTTTTCCTTTTGTTTTATAGATTTGTCAATATTTTCCGCAATTTTCCTCATAAGTTACATCCCTCGACAATATATTCACCAACACGGTATTTGCAACAATTCTTTAAAGTACAATCATAAAATGCATGCTGAAAAGGCAGAGTAGATGACAACTCAAAAATAAAGTTTCAGTATTTCTTAGCCATTCACGACTGAGACAGAATCCCACTTAAACATAAAGAAAACTTAAGATTTGAAGCTATTAATATAATTTTGAGGTGCAATGCGACTTCTCGAGTTCCAAACAGGGTAGATTTCTATGGTTTTGACAACAAGGTTTTTGTTTTCAACATTAACCATTGCAGTCAGAATTTAGAGTAGGTCAGAAATCACTATTCTGCATGAAGACACACTTAGTTACTAAAATATGTGTACTATTCCATTATCTTGATAGACTACATGATTGATCTGCTTCAGGTACAGGCAGACACTGCATTTAAATCTATTTGCCAGCAACCAACTCATCTGTAGATACAAGATCCTTGAACAACACAACCTAATATTTTAAAACCATAAGCCTTCTACTGATATCAAATTTTTCCTTAAATGAAGAAAGGATGCTAAACCAAATTATACACATTTATCATTCAGGCCTATTGTAAATAAAAACTTTTTCTTTGACATACAATGTTACAAATATCTGGTTCATCTTCGTACTGTGGTTTCCAGTGATGTTATGGTAAGATTTAAAAATATTGAAAGACAGATAAATATTACATAAGGCCTCAATAAAAAAAAGAGTTCTAGCATCCGTGACTCCGAAATGGAATAAATTTCACACGTACCAACTACTTAACACAGGGAAGGCAGTAATAGTAAGTAGTAAATGAAGAATATCAATTATTCTGTAGGGAAAAATGATGCACAATCAGTTATGTACTAATAATGTAACAACATAATAAAAAGGCCTTCGACAGAATTAATTTTATAGTCCTCTACTACCCAAAAGCTACATTACAACTGAGACCTCCGGTAGTTAATTGGTCCAGCCAAAATTACTTTCTCAAGTAAACTGTAAAATAAAAGAACACAAAATCTGCAGTAAGAGTTATATAGCACAACTTGCTTCATCCTTTTTTACAAGAATATCAGATATAGAACAAAACAGACCTAGATCTAGAGACATGTTTGAAATTTCCAATTTAACACTTGTGAACAGGGCATTGGTTCACTGGTTATCGCCAAACCATTAAACTATCCACCAAGGTTTCGTTCTTGTTGTAGTCTGTCCCATCCAGCTAGCTTTGATGTGAGTATAAAAGGGATGAGGCCGATGTTAGCAGAGCGGTTTCCCCTCAGACCTAGCATCTAAGTTGAAAGAAATTCACTCAATGCACTGCAGCCCCTAGGTGCATCTTCCTTGAAGCACTTCCAAATAAAATTTACAAGGGAAAAAGAAAAAACAAGAAAGCAAAGAAGTTTGACCACAAAAAAACCTTGCACCTGATTAGCCTAGGGGAATAGAAAAATATTATGGACCAGGAAATCTCCCAATATTATATAACCACTAAAATTTACCAACATTATGTCCAATTTAGTGACCAAGATCTAATAAAACACATTAAAATGCAACTTTCTAAAAGCATAAAAGCTTGTGAAAATTTTTACAATCGCTGAAAAAGTCATGGTATGGATTATGTAAACTTATCATTGAACAAACACAGGGGATCCAATGGAGTTCCCAATCTTGTGAAAGAACTAGGGCTGACCAGGCTTATTCCACTTCATGCAATACTTGACCTCGAACTTAGCCCTACCAGAGTCCTCTCCATTTCGGTTTTCTTAGTAGACATCCATCTTCCCTGAGTTGATCCTAGAGCCATTCCTGTCGCTGAAATATCCTTCTCTGGCCTCAACCAAGGTGCTCTTCACTTCTTCTTCCTCTTCCTCTATATCGGAAGTGTGAACATTTTTGGGCACGATCACAACAAGATCCCCATCACTGTAAATTATAGTTGACAGCTCTGGCAGAGTGGATGCAGGTAGGCTAAAGCACCACATATCCAATTCCAATTCATCCATCGAAAACATGAGTCTTATGTTAGCCTCCTGAATCACAACCTTAATCACCCCAGGAGCTATTTCTATAATTTCAGCCCTGCTCCTGGGCTTTTACTACCTTGGAAAACGAAATACTGGCATTCTGCCAAAAGTCAATCAAACCCTAACTGTCAATTTCATTACAATAAAGAGAGAATCTTAACCAGAAATTATATATATATTTACACGCAGAGACCTATTGCCTGTTGTACTCATCGACAGCAAAGCGTCCGAGGTCTTGAATCTCTTTCTTGTGTTTGAACCCCTATTGCAGGTTTAAGTTTGTCACTCTTTCACATGACATATTCTATCATTGTTTCTAATTCTGCGAGCACTGCTGCAATTTTCCCTAATCGTTACTTCACAGTTCTCACTTCTATACACACATTCCATTCCTATTACTTTACAGCATAACAATTTGCCAAAATCACATATAAATTCAATTTGATCTCCATTAATACAAATTTGATTCCATAACCATTACTCTTACTTGCGTCCACAGATATGCCCTTGATAGCCTCCAAACTTGGGAACAGCATTAGTAAAAAGACATTCAGATTCGCAAACACAGAATCTATAGCATCCAACCATATCATTTACATTTTTATTCTATGAATCCTGAAACCCTCATTTCAAAAAAAGGGGGAAATAAAGAGGCAGAAATGAAACCCTCATTTCACAAAAAAGGGGGAAAATAAAGAGGTAGAAATGAAGACAAAACAAATCGTTATAGATGCAGAGTCTGCACAGGCTTGAACTCTTGCAGCTGCCTAAATTTCTCCCATGACTTCACCCATATTTTCGCCACATAGAGTTTGGTTTTGCCACCGTCCATTGTTTCTACTCTGAGGTAGTACAGCAGACCTGAGACGACCTACTCGTGGGATTTTACTACCTTGGAAAATGAAATACTGGCATTCTACCAAAATCCAATAAAACCCTAACTATCAATTGCATTACAATAAAGAGAGAATCTTAACCAGAAATTGTATATATATTTACATGCAGAGACCTGTTGCCTGTTGTACTCATCGACAGCAAAGCGTCCGAGGTCTTGAATCTCTTTCTTGTGTTCAAACCCCGGAACATCGCAGATCCCCCCAATGCGAGTAGACGCATCAAAACTTTCGCACAGACATGCCAGCAACAATATCGACACCGCCATTGTTGTGCTACTCCTGTAGTATTTCCTCGCCATTGTTATCGATTTGCTGGTATTGGAAAGTGCTCTTTAAGTGAAAATCGAGACCTCCAACACCAGCATGGCGTAATCTTTCCAATCCCTTCGAATGATATGCCTCCGGCGGTGAGGAACCTCCTGCTAAGTGTCCAAGATTATCTGGTTGCTATACTCTCGAAGAAATTCTTAAGAAACTACCAGGAAGTGCTGCTCTCGGCTTGCAGGAAATTTTCACCGACTGCAAAAAGAGAAACTTATTTTGATGTTCGTTTCTTGTAACTGATTAAAAATTGTAACTGTTTTTAATCGTTCGGTCCATAGGATTTGAATCGTCTAACATTACATTCAACGGTTCAAAATGGTACACGTAGCAATTTAGGAAAGTTGTTTTCAAATAAGTACGCTTTACAGCGTAAATATTCTTAACCACGGATGTTCACCCCCACTTTACCATGGATATTATTAACTCATAAATAGGATTTTTCTACAAAACCATGGGTCAATACCATGGCTTATCAATACAACATGCCCAAAAAAAAAGTAACTTATTTTAAGATGAAAATATTTTATAACAATATGAGAACATTCTTAACCATGGATATTCACCCCAAGTTTTTCATTGATATTATGAACTTGTGAATAATCTTGGTTACAATATCGTGGGCTAATATCATAGCTTATGAATACCACATGAAAAAAAAAATCATAACTTATTTCATAATCAAAATATTTTATAAAAATATGACAAGATTCTTAACCATGAATATTCACCCCCACTTTACCATGTATATTATTAACTTGTAAATAAGATTTGTTACAATACCATGGGCCAATACCATGGGTCAATACCATGACTTGTCAATACCAGATTACCAAAAACCATAACATATTTCACAATACAAATATTTTATTTGAATTTAATTTTATAACACATTTTAAAATTGAAGCTAAAAGGAAAAATGTTATAATTAATTTTGAGATATATTTAAACCATCTAAGGACTACTAAAAATATTCTCATAGAAATGAAATTAAAGATCTAATCCCTTTAGGTGCAAACATTTTTTTTAGGGAAAAAAGCAAACCTTTTTTTTAGGGAAAAAATTGAGGATAGGTTTGCACCTAAAGATATTTTATCCCTCTAGGCCCTTGATAGATCTAGAGTTAAGTGGATATAGGCTGGTTTCTAATTTCATTTGATTGTTGGCATAGATGCATTGATTTCACTGTAGATGTTGTTTTATAGTCCTATTTTATTGTTTTCATTAGATGCATCAAATGTTATTAATATTGAGGTTGTAGATTATTAATAAAAAAACATTTTTCATAATATATCTAGTAATAAGTAGAGGGGCACTATTAAGAAACAATTATCTATGAAAAGTTGTAATATATAAAATTAAAATGAAAAATATGTGTAGAATCAATCCTCCTGCAAAGTGAAAATTAAAATTAATCCTCCACAATATCCTCTCTCTTCTTCATCACCAACTAATTAATAATAGACAATTCCATATATTCAAAATATATTCAAAATTACTAATAGAGTAATTGCATACAACAATGTATTCAAAATATTTATTAGAGGAAAATGTATATTTATAAACATCAAAACAAATAAAAATATTCTTGACGGAGATGTGATATTTTTTTTGCAGAAACAAATAATGTAAAGATTTTATAAATTTCTCCACTCATTAAAAAAAATCAAAAATGCATTGTTTCTTGACTTTTTAAAATAGACTATAGATAAAAAGAAAAATCATCAAAATCTTCTTGAAGGAAATAATTTTTTTCAAACATAAATAAAGAAACAAATTATTTCAAGAGTAATCTTGATGCAGTAGATTATTAAAACTACTCTTCAAGATATGTTTTGTAATTTTTGGATGAACATTACTCAAAATTAATCAGTTATCAAAACTTGAGATACCTAAAATTAAATTAAATAGATGTGCAATATCAATCCTGGTGCAAACTATCAATCTCATTGTTTTCTCCAAGGCCTTTCTTATCCTTTCATGTGAGTGGTATTCTTTGCATTGTATAATATGGGGTAAGGAATGCCATCTATTCTGGAAATCTTCAAGACTTTTTGTTCCTAGTAGTCTAAAGGTATTTTCAAAGTGTAGAATGGTTTTCTCATGGTTTGTAATGTATTTGGATTCCAAAGTTGCATCAGAAGAGATGAGGTTATGATTGCTATTGAAAGCCTTAGGGCTCACCATATCTTCTCTAATGTATAAAGGTTCCTTGTCCTCTTGTGTCATTTCCTTTTTCTCCTCCTCGACCCTCTTCTCTTCATGAAACAACCAAGATTATGAAGCCATGAGCTCTATGTATCCAAGTCTAGAATTAGTATCCTAGAAATTCAAATTTGTCAAAATGAAGTTATGCATGTGGAATTGCTACACTAAATTTTGTCATCATGATTGTCGATTCAGATCTATCATCATTCAAAAATTGTCTCAAGTGAATCCCCTATGAAACTTGAAGTAAAAAAATACCAGGGAAAAATGGAAATTTGGATTGAACTACTTAAAAAACATGTTTTAGAAGCTGCGCAATATTCTTAACCATTACCAGCACATGTAAATTTTTTACCATTGTGGCCTATTCAATTCTACGCACTGTGTTCCACTATAAAATGCGAAAACATTTTCACACAAATAAAAATAAAAAATAAAATTCTAGAAGCATTGATGGAGGAATATTATCCAAATGAGAAACCTTGAACCACTACATACCTGTGCCTCATCCCTTGGTTCATGCAACTGATTTCCTACTCTTAAAGACACTATCCCTTGAGAAGAGGAACTAAAACCTCTTCCTCTTTCCTATAAATTGAGCATAGTACTGGAGGAATAAAGGAGACTTGGATTTGTAAACTTATGGTGTTGATTTTGTGTCTGAAGACCTTGTCATAAAGGGAAGGAATGAATACCATTGGAAGAAGCTTCTGACATCAACGAAATCAGGTTGTAATATTTTTCTCCTTTGAATTTAATACAATGTAGTTTTTCCTTCCTAATTGCATAGTTTGGTTGTTGATTTTTATTCCTATTTGATTTATTGCTCTAGATGCATTTATTTCAGCGTAGATGGTGATTTATAATCTTATTTTCTTGCTTGTGCTAGATGCATTTATTTTAGTGTAGATTTCGATTGCTTTCAATAGATGCATTTATTTCCGCATAGATGTTGGTTTCTAATCTTATTTTATTTCTTTCATTATATGAATTGATTTTACAGAAGATGTTATTTTCTAATCGTATTTGATTTCTTGTATTAGATGGCTTAGATGTTGTTAATATTGAGACTATAAATTATTGAAAATATTTTTAAAGATTAGATGGATGGGGGAGAGAGGGAAGAATATTTCTTGCACTAGATGCATTGATTTCAATGTAGATTATGATTTATAATCCTATTTTATTGCTTTCCCTAGATGCATTGATTCCAAAGTAGATATTAGTTTTTAATTATATTTGATTTGTTGCAATAGATGCATAGATTTCAGTGTAGATGTGGATTTATAATCATATTTTATTGCTTTCATTTGATGCATGGATTTTAGTGTAGATGTGGATTTCTAATATTACTTGATGGCCTGCACTAGATGCATGGATTTCAGTGTAGATGTGGATTCTTTGTCCTATTTTATTGCTTGCAGTAGATGCATCGATTTCAGTGTAGATGTTGATTTCTAATATCATTTGATCACTGACATTAGATGCATTGATTTCAGTGTAGATGTTGTTTTCTAATCCTATTTGATTGTTTCAATTAGATTAATTAGACGTTGTTAATATTTAGGTTGTAGATTACTGAAAAAAAAATATTTTTCAAGATATATTTAGTAATAAGTAGAGGAACCCTATCAAGAAATAATTAGCTTTCAAAAGTTGATATACCTTGAATTAAAACAAAAAAGATATGCGGAATCAATCCATGACAAGATTTTCTCCCTTCTTCATCACCAACTAATTACTAATAGGAAACTACATATATTGAAAATTACTAATAAATTTCTTGCATACTACAATGTATTCAAAATATTTATAAACGAAAATGAATATTTGTAAATATAAAAATAAATCAAAATATTCTTGAAGAAGATGTGATAACTCTTTGTAGAAACAAATAATGTAAATATTTTATAAATCTGGCCACTCATTGAATAAAATTCAAAAATACATTATCTCTTGAATTTTAAAAATAAACTATAGATAAAAAAATCATCAAAATATTCTTGAAGGAAAAAAATTATTTAAAGAAACAAATTATTTCAAGGGTAATATTGACACAGTAAATTATTAAAACTACCCTTCAAGATATATTTTTTAATATTTGGAGGAACACTATTAAGAATTAATTAGTTGTCAAAAATAGTGATACCTAAAATGAAATGAAATAGATGGGAAATATCAATCCTCCAAGAAACTATCAATCTGACTATTTTCTCCAAGGCATTTCTTATCTTTTCATGTGAATGATATTCTTTTACATGTTGAATTTGGGCTAAGGCATGCCAGCTCTTCTTGAAAGCTTGTAGACTTTCTGTTCCAAATAGTCTAAAGGTCTTCTAAAAGTGTAGGTTGGATTTCTCCTCCTTTGAAATGTATTTGGGTGCCAAAGTTTCATAGAAAGAGATAAGGTTATGATTTCTAATGATATCCATAGAGCTCACCAACCCCAATGTGATGTACAAAGGTTCCTTATCCTCTTGTGGCATTGACTTTTTCTCCTCCTCGACCCTTTTCTCTTCATGAATCAACAAATATGCTAAAGCCATGAGTTGGGTGCCTCCCAATCTAGAATTGGGATCCCCAAAATTCAAATATATCAAAATAAAGTTGTGCATGCTTAATTTTTACAAAAAAATTTCTCACCATCTGATAAGTGTCTCAAGTGAATCCACTATTAACCTTCAAGTAAAACAATGCTAGGGACAAAAGGAATTTTTGTTGCAATGCTTAAAACATTTTTGAGCATATGTGCAGTCTTCCGAACCATTACCTAGACTTGTTTAGTTTTTACCATTGTGGCCTACAAAATTCTACACATTGTCTTCCACTATAAACTATGTAATTCTATTCACGCAAGTAAAATAAAAAGGAAAATTCTATAAAATTTGATGGAGGAATTTTATCCAGATTAGAAACACTGAACCACTACATACTTGTGCATCATCCCTTAGTTCATGGCACTAATTTCCTCGTCTTAAGGGCCCCATCCCTTGAGAAGAGGAACTAGAAACATATTCTTGCCTATAAATTGAGCATAGGACTATAGGAATAGAATAGACCTGGATTTGTAAACTTATGCTGTTTCTTTTGAGTTTGAAGACTTTTTCATCAAGGGAAGGAAAAAATACCATTGGATGAGGCTTTTGACATCAAGGAAACTATGTTGTAAGCTTCTTCCCTTTGAATTTAATACAAAGTAGTTGTTATTTCCTAGTTGCCTCTATTTAGATGCTATTTACGAGATTCCTTGATCACTCACATGGTTTATAACTGGTTATTGATTAAATTATATGTTGTATTCTAAATTAGGGATTTTATTTACCTTTGATTTTATATTTGAGATGATTTGATCCCTTTGAATGCTTTTGTCTATGCAGATCTCATATGGAGCATCTTGGAGAAATTGTGGAAACCATTGGGAAAGCCTCTAAGGCATTAAGGAAAAGTTGGTAACTGAAAGGACTTCTACAAGCACATTTCTAATTGGAAAGTGATTATTCTCGTAATACATGTTTCATTTTTCAGTTATAGGAAAAGGAAAGGTAGCAATTATTTTGATGTTTGTTACTAGGTTTTGTTGGAAATCTAGGGAGATCCTTCTTGTCCACAATAAGTGATTTTTCCACCTAAAATATTGGCAACTCCACTGGGGGAGGAGAGTTATCCTTTGTGTCCAGTTGTGACCCTTGACACCTTTAGACCCTTTTAAAAATTGAAATTTCATGTTTGAGACCATTTTTTATGTTTTCTTAAGTTCTTAGGCCTGCATAGTTTTATTTTAGCAATAGAGTACAAATTTTCACAATTATACCTTAGCAATAGTGCGTATGCACCCTTTATTACACTGTTTGCTTGCGCACATACCAGAAATTGTTTAAAATTTAGGTTTTTTTTTTATTTTATCTTGTTTATAGTATTATAGAGTCTTTGTCAATTTGAAAGGTTGTTTTGATATTTCTTTTTGGTAATTTCTTAATTTTATTTCCGTTCGTAATTACTCAGAGGTCTGTCTAATGTTATTAACAAAATTTTCATGTTTTTTATTTAATTTTTGCAATTTTTTAGGTTCATTTATAATCATATTTGATTTCTTTCTCTAGATACATTGATTTCATCATAAATGATGATTTATAATATTATTTAATTTCTTGCACTAGATGCATTAATTTTAGTGTGGATGTTTATTTATAATTATATTTCATTGCTTGCACTAGATGCAGTGATTTCAGTGTAGATGTTGGTTTCTAATGTTATTTGATTGCTTACATTATATCCATTGATTTCAGTGTAGATGTTGTTTCCTAATCCTAATTGATTTCTTGTATTAGATGGATTAGATGTTTTTAATCTTCAGACTATAAATTAATAAAAATATTTAACAAGATTAGGTGGTTGGGGAGAGAGAGAAGAAGATTTATTGCACTAGATGCACGGATTTCAGTGTAGATTATGATTTCTAATCCTATTTGATCGCTTTCCCTATATGCATTGATTTCAGGGTAGATGTTGATTGCTAATTATTTTTTATTTCTTGCACTAGATACATTGATTTCAGTGTATAGGTGGATTTCTAATCCTATTTCATTGCTTGCACTAGATCCATGGATTTTAGTGTAGATGTGGATTTATAATACTATTTGATTGCTTGCACTAGATGCATCGATTTCCATGTAAATGTTGATTTCTAATCTCATTTTATTGTTGGAATTAGATGCATTTATCTGAGCATAAATGTTGTTATCTAATCCTATTTAATTGTTTTCATTAGATGCATTAGATGTTCTTAATCTTAAGTTTGTAGATTATTAAAAGGAATAATTTCAAGATATATTTAAAGGGACACTATTAACAAATAATTAAATATTTGTGACACCTAAAATTAAGATGAAAAAGGTGTACAGAATCAATCCTATTGGAAAGTGAAAATTAAAAATAATCCTTAACAAGATCGTATCCTTTCTCCATCACCAACTAATTATTAATAAACAATTACATATATTCAAAATTACATATCTTCAAACTTACTGATAGTGTAATTGCATATGACAATGTATTCGAAATATTTATAAGAGGAAAATGTATATTTATAAACATCAAAACAAATCAAAATATTGTTGAAGGAGATGTGATAATTGTTTGGAGAAACAAATAATGTAAAGATTTTATAAATTTGACCACTCCTTCAAAAAATTATTTCAAACATAAATAAAGAAACAAATTATTTCAAGCGTAATATTGACGCATTAAATTATTAAAACTACCCTTCAAGATATATTTTGTAATATTTGGAGGAAAATTATTTAGAATTAATTAGTTTTCAAAATTTGTGATACCTAAAATTAAATGAAATAGATATACAATATCAATCCTCTTGCAAACTATCAATCTCACTATTTTACCCAAGGCCTTTCTTATCCTTTGAGGAGAGTGGTATTCTTTGACTTGTATAATGTGGGGTAAGGCATGTCATCTATTCTAGAAAGCTTGCATACTTTCTGTTCCGAACTGTCTAAAGTTATTTTCAAAGTGTAGAATGGCTTGCTTCTGGTTTGCAATGTGTTAGGGTGCTAAACTTGCATTAGAAGAGATGAGGTTATGATTGCTAATGACAACCTTAGGGCTCACCAACTCTGCTCTCATGTAAAAAATTTCTTTATCCTCTTGTTCCATTTCCTTTTTCTCCTCCTCAGAACTTTTCACTTCATGAACCAGCCAAGATGCTAAAGTTATGAGATGCATGTCTCCCAATCTAGAATTGGGATCCCAGACATTTATATCTATCAAAATTAAGTTGTGCATGTATAAATTTTACACTAAATGTTTTCACCATGACTATCGATTCAGAGCTCTCTCCATCCGATAAGTGTCTCAAGTGAATCCCTATGAAACTTGAAGTAGGACAATACTCCCTACAAAATGAATTTTTGGTTGCACTACTTAAAAAACATTTGAGCATATGTGAAATTTTCCTAACCATTACCTGCACATGTGAATTTTTTACCATTCTGGCCTGCACAACTCTACACATTGTATTCCACTATAAACTGAGAAATCGTATTGACACAAGTAAGAATAAAAAATCAAATTCTAGAAGATTTGATGGAGAAATCCTATGCAAATTAGAAACCTCTAACCACTACATAATTTTGCCTCATCACTTGGTCCATGAAACTAATTTCCTCCTCTTAAGGACCCTATCCCTTGAGAAGAGGAACTAGGAACCATTTCCTCCTACCTATAAGTTGAGCATAGGGTTGGATGAATAGAGAAGACTTGGATTTGTAAACTTATATTGCTAATTTTCGGTCTGAAGAGATTTTCATCAAGGGAAGGAATGAAGACCATTGGAAGAGGCTTCTGACATCAAGGCAACCACGTCGTAAGCTTTTTATCCTTTTAATTTAATTAAAATTAGCTTTTCTTTCCTAATTACGCATATTTTGATGTTATTTGCGAGATTCCTTGATTACTCGCATGTTTTATAACTGATTATCGATTTAATTATATGTTGTATGCTAAATTAGCTATTTAATTTAACTTTTATTTTATATGCGAGATTTTTTGATCCCTTTGAATGTTTTTTTCTATGTAGGTCTATTTTGGAGAATCATGGAGAAGATGTGGACATAATTCGGAAAGCCTCTAAGGAATTGAGGAAAAGATGGTTGTGGAAAGAACTGAAAGGAATTCTAGAGGAAAATCACTAATAGGTAAGTGATTCTTCACATACTACATGTTTCATCTTTTAGTTATAGGATAAGGAAAGGTAGAAATTGTTTGGATGTGTGTTACTAGGTTTTGTTGGAAATCTAGGGGTATCCTTCTTGTCTACAAGAAGTGATTTTTCCACCTAACAATTTGGTGACTCCACTAGGAGATGAGAGTTCTCCATTATGTCCCAATGTGACCCTTGATACCTTAAGACTCTTTTAAGAATTGAAATTTTTGGTTTGAGACTTTTTTTTATTCTTTCTTAAGTTTTTAGGTCTGTGCAGTTTTCCATAGCAACATAATGCATATCTGGAAACTTATCACTTAGAAACAGTGGGTATGCACACTGGATTACATTTTTTTCCTACGCACATAGCTAAAATTTTTGAAAATTTGGGTTTCTCTGATTTAAGTACATATTTTTTGTTTTTATGATTTCTTACGCTTTTTTACTTTCAATTAAAACCTCTCTCAATTTGACTGGGCGTTTTGAATTTCATTTTTGAGAAATAATTGATTTGATTTCCTTTGGTAATTACTCATATGTTTATCTCGATTTCTTAAAAAAAATTGCATGAGTTTTCTTTCATTTTTGCAAAATGTTTTCAATTTATATGTCTACTTCTAATACTATTTGATTTCTTACTCTAGATGCATTGATTTCTGCATAGATGGTGATTTCTAGTCTTATTTTATTTCTTGCGCTATATGCATTAATTTTATTGTAAATTTTAATTTCTAATTATATTTGAATGTTTTCACTAGATGCATTGATTTCAGTGTAGATGTTGGTTTCTAATCTTATTTGATTGCTTGCATTATATGCATTGATTTTAGTGTAGATGTTTTTTTCTAATCCAATTTTATTTATTGTATTAGATGGATTAGATGTTGTTAATCTTGAGATTGTAAATTATTAAAAACATTTTTCAAGGTTAGATGGATGAGGGAGATAGGGGATAATATTTCTTGCACTAGATGCATTGATTTCAGTGTAGAATATGATTTCTAATCATATTTCATTTCTTCCACTAGATGTATGTATTTTAGTGTAGATATGGATTTATAATCCTGTTTGATTGCTTGCAATATATGCCTCAATTTCAATGTAGATTTTGATTGCTAGTCTCATTTGATTGTTGGCATTATATGAATTGATCTCTGTGTAGATGTCATTTTCTAATACTATTTGATTTTTTTCATAGATGTATTAGATGTTGTTAATCTTGAGGTTGTATATTTTTAAGAAAAAAAAATGAAGATATATTTAGTCATAAGTAGAGGGACACTATTAAGAAATAATCAACTGTGAAGAATAAATACTCCTGCAAAGTGGAAATTAAAATTAATCCTTGATTAGATCATCTCCCTTATTCATCACCAATTAATTAATAATAGAAAATTACATATATACAAACTATATTCAAAATTACATCTATTCATAATTAATAATAGAGTAATTGCATACAACAATTTATTCAAAATATTTATAAGAGGATAATGAATATTTGTAAACATCAAAACAAATCAAAATATCCTTGAAGGAGATGTGATAATTTTTTGGAGAAATAAATAAAAATTATAAATCTCGCCACTCATTAAAAAAAAATCAAAAATACATTATTTCTTGAATTTTCAAAATAGGCTATAGATAAAAATAAAAAAACATTAAAATATTCTTGAAGGAAATAAATTGTTTCAAATATAAATAAAGAAACAAATTATTTTAAGAATAATTTTGACACAATAAATTATTTAAGTTACTCTTGAAGCTATATTTTTTAATATTGGGATGAACACTATTCAGAATGAAATAGTTGTCAAAAGTTATTATACCTAAAATTAACTGAAATAGATGTGCAATATCAATCCTTCTGCAAACTATCAATCTCATTATTTTCTCCAATGCCTTTCTTATCCTTTCATGTGAGTGGTATGCTTTGACTTGTAGACTGTGGGGTTAGGAATTCCATTTGTTTTGGCAAGCTTGTAGACTTTCTTTTACCAATAGTCAAAAGGTATTTTCAAAGTGCACAATGGCTTGCTCCTTATTTGCAATGTATTTGGGTGCCAAAGTTACATCAAAAGAGATGAGTTTATGATTACTAATGAATGTCTTAGGGCTCAATAGCTCTGATTTAATGTACAAATTTTCCTTCTCCTCTTGTGTCATTTTCTTTTTCTTCTCCTCGGATCTTTCCTCTTCATTAACCAACCAAGATGCTAAAGCCATGAGCTGCATGTCTCCAAATCTATAATTGGGATCCTAGAAATTCATATCTATCAAAATGAAGTTGTGCATGTATAATTGTAACGTTAAATTTTTTCACCATGAATTTCGATTCATATCTCTCGACATCCGATATGTGTCTCAATTGAATCTCTTATGAAGCTTAAATTAAAACAATACCAAGGAAAAATGGAATTTTGGGTTGCATTGCTTAAAACCTATTTTTGAGAATTTGTGTTCTTTCCTAACCATTACTTGCACATGTATTGTTTTTACCCTAATGACCGACGAAATTATACACATTTTCTTCCACTATAAACAGTGCAATCTTGTTCACGCAAGTTAAAATAAAAAAAGTAAATTTTAGAAGCTTTGATGGAGGAATCTTATCCAAATTAGAAACCTCGAACCACTACATACCTGCACCTCATCCCTTGGTTCATGGAAATCATTTCCTCCTCTTAAGTAACCTATCCCTTTAGAAGAGGTATTAGAAACCTACTCCTCTTTCCTATAAATTGAGCATAGGACTAGAGGAATAGAGGAGACCTGGATTTGTAAACTAATGTTGTTGATTTTGGGTCTGAATACCTTGTCATCAAGGGAAGGAATGAAGACCATTGGAAGATATTTGTGACATCAAGGCAACTAGATTGTAAGCTTGTCCTTATTTGAATTTAATACAAAGTAGTTGTTGTTTCCTAATTTCATCAATTTTGATGTTATTTGCAAGATTCCTTGATCACTCACATGGTTTATAACTTATTATTGATTCAATTATATGTTGTATGCTAAATTAGGTATTTCATTTACCTTTGATTTTATTTGCAAGATTATTTGATCCCTTTGAATGTTTTTGTCTATGAAGATATATTTTGGAGCATCGTGGAGAACTTGTGGCAATCATTGGGAAAGCCTATAAGGAATTAAGGAAAATTTGTTTTGGAAATCACTGAAAGGAATTCTAGAATAACATCGCTAATAGGCAAGTGATTCTTTGTATATTACATCCTTCATGTTTCAGTTATAGGTTAAGGAAAGGTAGCAATTATTTTTATCTTTGTTACTAGGTTTTGTTGGAAATATAGGGAGATTCTTTTTGTCTGTAATAAGTGTTTTTTCCACATAGAAAGAATTCAGCTACCTTTTCCTTGTCCTCCATACTATTTTTTTTACAACACTCAATAAAATTCTGGTAATCTTGGAAGGTCAGTGAACCATATCTTGCTAGATTCTTGATTTGGTACTGCAGCCACTTTTTTTGAGAAACAAAGAAAAATATTTTGAAGGCTTCCTGCATTGCAGGGCTTCCATAGAGAGAGATGCCATGGTGGTAAGTTGTGTTTATTTCTTTTGCAACCTCTATTATAGCCTTTTGTTTTTTGCCTCTATATTTTCTTTCTTCATAGAATCCTTGAGTCTCAAATTAGCCAATTATTTTCCCATTTCATTAACTTTTTCTTCCATAAATCTTACATCTTCCATAATCTTATATTTATAACTTTTCATCCATCTGTGGGTTTTGAATCTCTCTATATGTAGCTCATACAGGAGTGGGATTGAAATTTTTTCACTAATAGTTTTTCCTCCTTCAAGGAATTTATAGTAAGACCCCAAGCTATGTTGTGGATCAGGCTCATGGAGCTCTTGTAAGTCATTTTGAGTTTTTTTTGGGGTGGTTGATTCTCCTGTAGTTCCTTTTTATTCTCATGTTGCAACCTCTATTCCTCTTGTAGCATACTTTGTCTCTCTAGTTGCATACTATTTCTCTCATGTAGAAAACCATTAAGGGAATTTTGAGCTAAAAAATGGGCCTCATAAGAAAAATTTACAACCAAAGTAAACTTTATAAGAACCAATGGATTTAAGATGGTGATGTGAACCATGGGAAATTATTCACCATTTTTAAAGTAAACAAGTAAAAAGATTAAAAAATAATAAAATAATAAAACCACTTTTTCAACTCACATTTTCTACTTATCTCCCTAAGGTTTTACTTAAATTTCACGCAGGAGTACTCATTGGATGAAAATTTTAATTCCTCATCCAACGAGTACCCATGTTGCATACTTTTGATGGAACCTACTACACGGAAAATGATAAATAGGTCAAAAAATGTGATTGCAATTACATTTTTCATAATTTCTCATTTTTCATGTAGCAGGGTCCACTGAATGTATGGAACATGGGTAATCCTTGGATGATGAATCAAATTAAGCATCCAAAAAGTGTTTCTACTCGAAATTTGAGTAAACCCATGTGGAGATAAGTTGAAAATGCGAGTTGAAAAAATAGCTTTTTCATTTTTCCCTCTAAAATTTGATGATGTAATCTAATCTTATTTTATTAGTTCCACTATTATTTTATAATTTCCTTAGGAGCCCCATTTTAGACCTCAAAACTCCCCTAATTATTTCCCCTCTTTTAGCTTCAATTTTTCTAATTTTTCAAGGGTAGCTTGTGTCTTTGGATTCTTGAAGGTAGATGACCTAGTGATGGGCCTACTCACAGATGCTACAGGAAAATTGGTTTTGGGTTTAGGAGAGGTGGACTCTTCAATTTTTCCTTCATTAGACCCTAATTCTTCCTTACTTGTTTAATTTTCAATTATTATAAGGACCCTTGTGGTATTTTCTGGTTTCCCTTGTTTAATTATGGTGCTTTTTCTAGTCTTGAAACAGTGTACCTTGTCTTGGTTTCTTCTGTTTCGACTTGATAGGTGTGCCCAATGTAGCTAATGTTGCAACTAATTATTTTTCAATATACCCTAGAGATAGACTTGTTTGATGTGGTTTTTCCTCTGATTCTTGTTGTTTAGAAGTTTTCTTAGGGCTTATTCCTCCTTCTACTTGCTTCTCCCCGTATTCTTCTTCAATTTTTTATTCTCCTTCCTTTGTTTCTGTCGTCTCTTTTTCCTCTATCTTCCTATATTATTCATCTACTTTGATGCCTCCTCCTCCTATGGTTGTGTTCCTTCTTCCTCCTCTATTTTTCCCTCTCTATCTCCAATGCTAGAGGCTAGCGTCTCCCCATCGATGATGGATTTTGTTTCTATGAAAGTATCCGTATCCTTGTCCACAAATTTAGTCCATAGGATAGGGATAATCATGTTGCTCAAATCATCCATCACTATCAATTCAATGAAGCCATTGTGAGATAGTTTTTGCTTCTTTCCTTCCCTCGCCCTTATACTCATCTCAATAATTGACTCTAGGAGGAAATGGGGAACAAAAAATATTTGAGGGATGGGTAATTATGCCTTAAATATCAACTCATGGAGTAATATTAAATGGTAAGAATATACCACACTCAATCTCCCTTCACAAGATATATACTTTAGGATATGGTAGGCCATATCATCCCAAGGATAAGGTAGGCTTTCTCTTATGACTCCATTATTATCCTCATCAGGATTCTCTTTCAAAATGAAGAAATTATTTTTATCTCTGACACTCACTTCCTTGTCTTGTTTTCTCCATCTGATCCCTAGAGGTAGGGTGGTCACTATACTAATGGATTCAAGGATGAGAGAGATGGATAGCCCAATGAAAATGTTTGTGGCATTTTTTTCCCTTGGGAATGCAATTCCATGGGAAATTCATGAGTGAGGTCATTATCATACCCTTTCAACAACTCGAAGAAACCAAACCATTGGTGTCTTCTAAATGTCTTCACTACAAGATGGTGTTGGTGAATCCTTTCAGTATATGAGGTTTCTCTTCTATTGAATCCTCCCCCCATCTCTTCTTTTGTACCTCCTTGGTGCTACTTAGGTGAGGGGAAGATTTTTTTTTAATAATATCAGTGGAGACACAATGTTCAATTCCCTGGTAGTAGTGAGTGATACGGATGTTGGAATCCCTGTAAAGTAAATTATTTTCTTACTTCTAACCATAAAAAAACCCATATAAAATTTTCTAATGAATAATTTGACTGCCACAGGCTATTACTTCTAAGTACATTTTTTATGCAATTCAGTGTAAGAACAAGGGACGTGGATGTCACTTACTTTTTTTCAAATATCTCTGGATGTGTATCATGGTTTGGAGACAATTTCAAAATAGTGTGTCCCCGTTACCACCCTTTATTTTCTCTTGTAGTATCCCCTCGTCCCTCCTGTAGCACTTGTAGACCTGCCAGTAGCTCCCTCCTGTAGCACTTTCCACATAGGGTTTGAAACTCCTCGGTGTCATACAATAGTTTTTCCTCTCTCAAAGTATTTTTGGAATGAGTGAATGTGCAAGAAAAGTTGAGCTCAAGTACATAATATTCCATTTTTAAGTGGAAATCTTGGAGTGTTTTGATGACATGGAATCTACACGGGTTTGCTCTTTTAGACTATTGTCCCCACTCTTCGCAATCATTCCTCCTTCCCTCGTAATTATCACTCCACTCTTTGTGACATAAAATCACTTTTATTTTACAACTCCACGTTTCATAAGTGATAATCACCAAATTAATTTTACTAGCCAAGGGTGGCCAAGTTCACTAGCCACCTCCATCTTATTAAGACTCATTTCTTGACATTTGAATATTTTAGTCATTTTATATATAGGGAAGAGGTGAGGGTTTCCATACCTGAGCCTATATGTGGATCAAATTGTTGGATGTGGTTGCATGTTGGATATGAGTCATATATCATAATCATCATTAGAGGGAGTTGATTATTTTCCGTGTTCCTTGTGCATGTCTTCAGAACTAGATTTCACCTTGACTAATGATGTTCTTATGTGTGTACAAGAATTTCTCTAATGACTATGTTGCATATTCTAGTCTATTGCTTCTCTGAGGGTGATGAGTCCCTTCCTCAGTGAAAATAGGTTTCTTTCATGCTTCCTATTAGCGAGGGAGAAAAATATCATAGATTTATTTTGAGTGCACATGTTGCTACAAGAGGATCTTCTTCCTCTAGCAGCCTTTTAATCCTTTATTTTAGTCATCATTTACAGATGGTGTTTAAGGGAGTGAAGAAAATAGATCTAAATAGTGTTGGAGTCATGTGGAGGTAATGTGAAGATTGGAAAAATGGAGAACAATGGTCTTTGTGTGTTTTTTCTAGGGAGGACAAAGTGAACATTTTGATCAAGTTTAGGTGAATTGGAGTGGATGAGTGATGGATGGGTGATGAGTAAATCATTGGAGGTAAATATTCATAATTTCCTCAAGAAACCATGGCCTTTTGGGATATTCTTCTCATTGGATACCCATCCTATAGCTACACAAGATCTTGTAGCATTAGAGGACTTCCGTGTAGCATTACAATAAGGAGGTAAAATTTGGATTTATGGTTAATTGGATGGTGGAGAGAGATGGTTTTATGAGTGAGGGGTACGAAAATTAGTTGTATGGATGGAATGATGGATGAGATCTTGTGGGTTCTATCCTATAGCTTTAAAAAATATTCCACTTGTATATAATCTTGCAAAAGAAGAAAACGGTTAGCAGAAAGGGTGTGAGCTTGTGTTCCTTTTTTCTATTTTTGTTGATTTTTCTCTTCTTTTTTTAGGAAAACAAGATGCTTATGTGGAGGTTTTCAACCTACATTCCTACCCTAGGAGCCTCACAATATTTTTTCACCTAGGGATCTTTACTTATTTATTTATTTTCTCGTAGGCCGCCTCAAAGAGGTTTTCAACCTTTGAATTCACCTCAAATGCCTCATAGAGGTTTTCATCGAGGCCTTCTTATTATTTTGTTTATTTATTTTTTTGAATTTTTAGGAATGTTGTGGACTGGGAGCTATGAAACTCCCAATCACATTTAATTCTTTGTTTATTGAACTAATAAATTATTCCTTCGACATAGTTCTTCTATATGGATTCAACCAATAGCCATTTATAAGTAAGGGAATCCATTCCTCATAAACGATTTTGATCTGAATAGATCCATTGTCATGACACTTTTCTACTAGATATGGATCCCACTACCTTATCATTAGCTTCCATTTGAAATATATGAACCTAGAATCATAAAATAGGTCCCAATCTCCTTCCTGAAAATCAATTTACATGATCTGCTTGTCATGCCAAACTTTCCTTTGCAATTGTATGACGCCAGTGTATAGGAGATCTTTCATTCTAAGCTCATATAATCCATTAACCTGGAAGAGTCTTTCTTTCTATGTTGTGGTGAAATATAAGTCGAACTGGGTTTCCATTCTCAAAGTGCTATATTAAAACTCAACAGAAAGAAAAGTCGTCTTCCCATTAATCGAATTATATGGTGTGAACCTAGTGGTTCTTTTCCAAGTGGTGTTATATGCCCAAGTATCCTACACTATTTTTTATGCTAATATCTCCTACTGTTGCTAACAACCTTGGTGAGGATGCTCTCAAATGATCTATTTGTGACCTCTACTTTCCCATTTTCTTGAGGGTGATAGGAAGTAGATGTCTTGTGCATGATATCATGTTGCCTCATGAGATCCCCAATCATATTTGATGTGAATTGTGCTTCTTAATCGTTGAATACCTCCCTTGGGTACCCAAAATTGTAGAATATGTTTTCTATTAAAAACTCGACCACTTTCTACTAAGGTGTTTCTTTGATAACCTTTGTCTCAACCCACTTTATTAAGTAGTCTGTGCACACAATGATATACCAATCAATGGGCCCAATGAAATCCATGCCCCACTTTTCAAATGATCTAAGGCCACTTGAGGTTGTATGGAAATCTCATCCTTGGGTGTGGGTTTTCACATCCTTTGGTACTAATCACATCTGGTGGTGTATCTTCTTTCATCTTGATGTAAAGTGGGCCAATAGTAACCAGCCTATAAGACTTGAAAGGTTGTCATCTTAGCAGTAGCATGACCCCCACAAGTTCCATCATGGCATGCTGAGAGGATTACATAGACCTCTTCTTGCCTTACACATCTCCTCAAGATCTGATCTCGTCCCATTTTGAAAATATTACCCCCAATCCAAGCGAAAGGTGAAATTTTCTTTAAAATCTTTCTTTTCTCCCTGGATGATATATTAGGATGAAACCTCCTAGCAACCTAGTAGTTGGCTATGTCAGAAAACCAAGGAGAAATTACCGAAATGGAAAATAGGTGTTCATCTGGTAGTTTATCATCCACCATATCCTCATTACCTGCAAGAAAAGTTAATCTGTGCAGGAAATCAAGAACCACATTTAGTTTTCCTGGTTTGTCAATAATAGTCAAATCAAATTGTTGTAATAATAACAACCATCTAATTATCCTAGCATTCATATCAATATTATTCACCAAATATTTAATGGTTTCATGATCATTATGCACAAAATTTTGATATCTAGTGATACAGTGCCTTAATTTGTTCAAAGAATGCACTACATCTAGGAGTTATTTTTCACTAACAGTGTAATTAAACTGAGCTTTAGATAGATTCTTACTAATGAAATATATGGAAGAATGAAATTTGTCTTCTACTTGTCTCAAGGATGCCCCCACAACTTTGTGTGATGCATCAATATGGATATGGAAAGGAAAATCCTAGCTGGGACCCCTCTAGATTGGTGCAGTGGTAAAATTTTATTTCAATATTTCAAGGGTCCTCTGACAATTTATTGTCCAACAAAAATGTGAATCTTTGGCCAATAATAAAAACAATGGTGAAGCCAATTTACTAAATTGTTTTATAAACCTTCTATAATACCCAACTAATCCTAGGAGACTCCTAACATCTCTTTGCATTTGAGGGGTAAAAACTCTTTTGATGATGGAAATCTTGTGTGGGTCAACCTTTATCCCTTCCTTGGATATGGAATGGCCAAGGAAAGTACCTCCATTAATTAGAAATTCACATTTCTCAGGGCCCAGTGAGAGATTCATTTCGATACATTTATTCATAACTTTACACATATTATAGATAGCCACCTAGAAGTCACACCCACAAGGAGTGAAATAATCAATGTCTATCTCAAGAGATTCATAAAAAATTTCAGCCAAGATACTTAAAATTGTGCTCTGAAAATTAGCAGCAGCATTACACAAACCGAATGGGAGAGCTCTTTAGGAAAAGGTACCCCAAGGGCATGTAAATGAAATCTTTTCATGATCTTCAAGGTTGATCTGGATCTGATTGTCACACCACTAAATCTAGATCCAAGAAAGAAAATAATTTATTTCCTACAAGACCATATAAACTTGGTCAATGAATGGAAAGGGAAAAAGGTCTTTCTTTGTGGCCTTAGTAATATCTCTATAGTCAACACATATTCTCCACTTCCAATTGTTATTTGGTACTAAAACTAGAGGGGACACCCACTCAGTCTCTGATATGGGGTATATGAACCATGCATCCAATAGCTTTTGTAATCCTTCCTTCGCAATGTCCTTAAGAGTTGGGTTCATTCTTCTCCAGGGTTTGCGCATAGGTTTGCATCCCCTTTTGATGTAAATATGATGATTAAAAACCAAGGGATTCTCCTTTCATTTCTTTGTAATCCCAAGCAAAATCATCTAAGTGTTCCCTTAGTATCTTGTACAATTGTTCTTCTTGTTTATTTAAGAGAGAGGGGTTGATATTTAAGGTTCTATATAGGAATAACTATACAAATTTGACATGTTCAATGCTTGATTCAACTTATAATAACTCAATCCAAGGACTAATCCCATATTCTTTCACAATTTCATCACGTGGGATGACAATGGGAGGCTCGTCTAGAAGGATATTGTCAATGAGGTCATATTCATCAGGTCCTCCCCCCCCCCCCATAACAATATATAGGTTGTAGATTGAGTATGGGGTTGTGTGATATAATTCATCCTCTTCCTCATCTTCTAACAACAAGGGTAAATCATGTTCAATAGAAGGTTGATCAGAGGATACAATACCAGTTGTTTTGATGAGGGTCCATTCCTAATAGTCATTTTCCCAACCCTACAACTAATATAGGCATCAGTACTATCCAACCAAGGTATTCCTAAGATGAGAGGGTAGCCATTAAACTTGGTTTTTGGATGGAAAACCAGGAAATAAGTAGGATACTCCCAAGATTCAATGGATACCATGACATATTCGATAATTCCCTCAGGATCCACTATGGATCTATCTACAAGATTCAACACCGTGGTGGTCCTCCTCAATTCCCCTTGGAGATTTATATTTAGCTTGGTGTCCCTAGTCATTACATTGATTGCATCCTAAAGATAAATCAGAGTATTAGGGACTATAATTCTATCAATGTGCACATCCACTACTAGGCTTCTAGGGTCTAGGTATTTCAGGAAGATCACTCTCCCCAACATCAAATCAGATTATTTCCCAACAACATTGATGGTGGGGTTGTCTATTGATTTTCACTTGGGATTTTTGAAAAATTTCACCTTGATAATATTATTGTAGAGGGTAATACCCTTAATACCCTGGGGAAGGGTTATCTTGACACACAAATTCTTCAATTCTCCCAAAATTTCAATCTCTTCTGGGTTTTGTTGGCTAGGGTGGATCAAAATTTCGGGAAAAGCCAGTGGATTTAATTGAGGAGCACTCTCTTCCTTCTCTTCTTCGCACTCTTGAGGTAGATAATGTGGATGTTTATTTGAGATCACTCTCCCAGAGCGAAGGTTGATATCCTAGATTTCCATAGCATAAGAAATATAGGATGTCTCTCCGCTATAGACCTGTTGTGATTGCTTGTTTTTTGAGTTTATATTGGGTTGAGAAGGAATTTGAGGTTGCTTAGGTGGAGTACGATGAGTGATATGTGGTTGAGGTTGGGGTAGATGTAGTAAAGCAGAATTATGGTTGACTTGATGACTCCACCCTTGTGATGGTTTGCCTCATTAAGGAGACTGGGGAGGATATGGCTCAAAACGATGGTTGATAGGTTGAGGATGATATGGAGGAGCATAATTCCAAGCAGGAGGTGTGGACCATGATTGATGAGTGGAATATTACCAAGGTTGCAAAGGTTGATTTTGATTTGGATTGTAATAAGAATAATTTGCACCTTGTATCCCCTATCGGTATCACTGAGGTCCTTGAGGTCTCCTTCGGTTAATGAATCAAAGCTTCTCTGACCCGCCTTTTGCCCCTTTGTATATAAATTTTATTCCTAGAAAATAAGGGAATTTTTTTTTTGCATGGTTTTCCTCACAGAATAAGTAGACTTCTATGACATTCAATGGGCATTCATTCCTAGGATGTCTTTTAGTTCATTTAGGGAATAAAATAGCTAGAGCCCTCTCTCCTTCCTCGTCATTTCTCTTGATTTTCATCGTATCCATATGCAATGAAAAGGTATACAAAATTTCACTTTTGAAATCCTCCAACATGTTCCTTATCTCATTTTTGATGGACGTTGTAGATGGAGAGGAACTGACCAAGCCCTAACTAGCCCTACCCTTCTTCCTAACAACCCTAGAGTGATTTTTGAACACAGTTTTCTTGTCATCGTAGGATAATTGATAGATATCTCCTCCATATATCATGTTGAGGGTATCCAATACTTCCTCCCTGATCCCTCAGAGAATAACTAGCTTGAGTAACTCAGTATTAAGGGTGCAGTTGGCCCTCCTATAGTTAAGTTGAAACCTGTACTGATAGTCCTCTAAGGATTCATCAAGTCCTAGGGTCATCCTAAATATTTATTCTTTGGTTTCTTTGGACCTACAATAATCCATATGCTTTTTATTGAAGTATTATTGGATTTGGGCCTAGGTAGTGATGTTTCCCCTAAGAAGGCGCATAAACTAGTGCAGGGCTGCATCTTTAAAGGTAGGGGGGAACAACTTCAGCTTTTGTTCATGAGATGAATATTCATAGGTTTTACAAACAATAACAAATTCAAACATGAAAGTGTCAAGATCCTCATAGGTTAGGCCATGTGAGTGTGGAAGGGAAACATGGCTTATGTTCTTAATTCTAGCCTCTCCATTGGTTTCTCTGATGGGGAAAATCTCATTGTTCCTGTTTTCAACCATAGCTTGGGTAAGTGAAGTAGGTTCTTCTTATTCCCCAATATTTTCTTCAAAAAATTAAGGCTTCTCACCTAGAGGGTCTTCTAACTCCCCTGCGGTTAGAGAGGAAACTTTAGAGTCACTGAAGAAGAGTGAAGGTTGAATGCTTGAGAGTGTGGGGGTTTTGGTAAGAATGTTCCTTGATTATCCCTACTCCTATGAAGCATGAGATAAATGTTTTCTTGGTTTTTGCACCTTTTAAAAACTGAATGCAGAAAACAATGCTTAGGTAGAAACAATCATATTCTTAGACAACTCCTCGGCAATGGCACCAAAAATTGGTGAGCCCTGGTATTGCACCAAGAGTGTTGTAACTCCCAAGGGCTCCTCAACTCTGTTTATCAACCCATGGTTCATAAAAACTTAGAGGTGACAGTGTTATATGCATAGTAGATTAAATTCTACTCATGACACCCTCAACTATGAAATTAGATCATATTTTCCAAATACTCGCCCTCCTACTTGTCTACAAATATACCTTGTTGATTAAAGTACAAGAGAAAAAGACTTATTTTAAGTGGGAAAGTAGAACTGATACTTCCTCAATTTGTAGATGCTAAATAACTTTTCATGAAGGAGAGATAAATATAAACTACTTTCAGAAAGAAGACTACTCTATGTCACATAATTCATCAAACTGATCTCATAATTGCATGCATCATATATCTACTCACTCTTGCTAAAAAAAATATAAATTGAACTTGTGAATTACTTGTAGTTTGAAAAAATAATTCTACTCTATTTTTTCACTCAAGAAAAGGAATGGTTGGGGTGGTCTAGGAGCTTCTCTTTGTCATCTAATCAATGTTGAATTTCATTATTCATCCTAATTGAGCTAAAATTGAAGTGGGTAGAAAATATATTGAAGGAAATTGATGCTACATGCATGCTACGGGAGGTTTCTACCTAAGGAGCAACATGTAATGCGATAGGAGGACTTCTAATGCTACAACAGGTCTTCTGAGGGTTTTTCTAGGGTGGATATGATGTTTTTAAGGCGAGAAGAGGTGGATCAAGGTTAGGGAGAGTGAAGGAAGGCTGGGTATGCTCCCATCCAATCCCAAGACCTCTCAAAGATATGTCATGCACCAGGATGAGTTCCCACAATGTTCTAATGTACTAGGAAAAATTACTATGGAAACAAATTTTTAGAGAGGGGATTGAGAGATGAAAAGAGGTGATGGAGAAGTCTAAGAATGGGTTGAAATGAATTCCCTTCCCTGCATTTTTATATAGCCCTGCAATTAGCCACACACATGCATCTACTAATCATTAACAAAGTAAAAAGAACTATGATGGAGAATATGAGTTGAATTTAAATAACATCTAATTTATGCTCCTAACATTATTCAAGTCACTGAACTATCTTCCAAGTTACAGAAAGAAATTATTCGGAAGAGAAACTAGGATTCTTATATTTCAAAGAAATCATAAACTCAATATTTTTTAAAGAGATTGACGACCCTTCCAACCATTCTCCAGCAAGAGTGGTGATGAAGAAAATCCCAATCACATGTGGTTTATAACTTAAACCCTACTGATATGAAATAAATATAGGAAATTTTTGAAGCTAAAAAAAAAACAAAAATACACAACGGGGACCTAAGAGACTAGGTTGGGCCCTAACCCAAGGGTCTTAACCCTCTGAAGCTAACTCAGATGAATCTTAATAACCAACTTATCATTATCATAAATTAAGAGTCTTATACATTAGATAAAGTTCAAAATGACAGTGTCAAGCTCTGATCTCTATAGCTACACCTAGCTGAAAACAAACTTTGAATCCTAATGACCTCTTCGTATTGTTTATTTATACAAAAGGGTACTTGATAGCGGCTCCCCTGAAAATAGGCTTGATTTCCAACTTGAACTAGAAAATACTGGATCATGTCCTTCTTTAGATTCACTTGCAGTAGTAGTGGCCTTACTTTTAATGGATTCAAATTGATGAGAGAGAGTGTTCTAATCCCAGGCTAAGTGAGGGAGTTAAGGAGACGGAAAAACCCCATAAATTCTCTCCTTTTTGTCTCCATCAAGCCCCTGCATAGTAAATACCTCAAAAATGCTCCATTTTCCTTCAATTAAACCACATTAAGCCACATATACTATAAAAAAACACCTTTTATTCTTACTACTAGGCATAATATAACAAAAAATGTCAATTAATGTAAGAAAATGACAGTTTTAAGGTTGGAGGGTGGCATCATGATCTTCATAATATACCTATTGATGTCACTGGTCAACTTCTACATTTTGGTTTCATCTACCCAGTTCCTTGGGCTGGTTGGGTGTCAAATATTATTCATGTCATGAAGAAACAGGGGATAATCCGTATATGTGTTGACTATCAGGATATAAATCACATTTGTCCAGAGGAAAATTACCGGACCCTGTTCATCAAACTTATTATTGATTACTTTGCTAGCTATGATATATATTCGTTTATGGATGGTTTCTATGGTTGTAATAAAATCAACATTCTCCCAACATATCAACATAAAATTGCATTCATTTGTTCATAGGGTACATTTTCTTGCCACAAACTCCCTTTTGGATTAAAGAATTATGAGGAATCGTTTTAGAGGGTGATGGATTATGCCTTCCATGACATCAAACATATCATGCACCTTTATTTGGAAGATCTCCCTACTCACTCTAAACATAGAGCTTATCACTCGATGCATCTTAGGGCCATCTTCTTACAATTTAGAAATTATAATATTTGACTTAATCCTCAAATGTGTGTTTTGTGTTAGTTCCGATCGATTTCATTTTTTTTGTGATGTCAAAACATGGAATTCATATTGATCCCTTGAAATTTTCAGCGATAATATATTTTCTTGTGCCTTCTTCTCTCATTCATCTTCAACGACTCCAAGGGAAGGTTAAGTTTATGAGGAGTTTTGTCCCTAATTATGATGAGTTGACCAAAGGATTCACTTACCTGCTTAAAAAATGGTTTCCCTTCTATTGGGACTGTTGGTCAGCTTAATGGTCGAATTAAACCTCTAAATATTAATTATCAATCCGGGAGTCGTAAACGTGAGTTGTACTGTGTATTGGCTCAGCTTAATGATCAAAGTATAAATATATTCCTTTGTAATGATAAACTAAACACTAGAATGAAACACACATCTGCTCACAAATAAACAACCTTGAAAGGAAACCTACTTAGCCAATTTCATTCACTGCAAAATCCACATTGTAATTAAACTATAATGAAATTCAAGACAACCTTCAATCATGTAACATTCTCGCACTCGCATTATACTTTTAAATCTCCTATGATAACTTAAAAACCTCAATCTATTAACTCCTCTCACTAACTTAAAATTAACACTTGAAACTAAGACTTGAGATAACTAAAAGAACACACACACTATTCTAATGATAACTCACACATTAAACTAACTCAAAATACTCTTCATAATAAATTCAAGATTGAAATTAACAAAGGAAATTTTTAATTATTGCGGAAATAAAAATACTCTACTCTATGCAAAATAAAATTTGAAAGGTCCTATTAAAAATCACATTACAAACAACCCATGAGAAACCTTCTATTAAATATTTTAATCTAAATGAAAGATGTTAGAAAATTATATATTATGGAGCAATGCAACACATAAAATATGCGGAAAAATACAAGCACACAAAACACATAAAACCAGAGAGACACAAATATACGTGGTTCACCCAGTTTGGGCTACGTCTTGAAAAAACGACGGAATCCTTCCTTTAGATTATCCGGCAAAAATGAAGAGACAAAACCTGCCATGGTCTCTAATATCCTACGTTCTCTCTCACGGTATCTCTCTGTTCTCGCTCAAGAATACACACATAATACACGGCTGCAATACAATACCCTCATATATACGGGGGGGTTTTTAAGGGCAAAAAACCTAATCCTAAACATAACCCTACCGTGGATGTTTCTAATGAACGCGGCCCGGATTGACTAGAAATTACTATACTTTTACAAAATGAGTACACAATCTGTTTTTTGGCTTCGAAGTGGCGCCGCCCGCGGGGGGGGCTCCCGTATTGTCGCCCCCTGGACCCCCACGGCAGCGATTAATTACGGGGCGGAGTGTTGCACCCCTTTTAAGGGGTGGGGGTCCAATGCTGTGATACAAAGTAAACAAGATAATCGGGCTCCACACCCAACAATCTCCCACTTGGAGACTGATTGTAGCAACTCCATCGCTGCTTCATTTGTTGGACAATGACTCCTCTTTGGACCTGGCTATTTCTCATCTTCATTGTCATCCTTGAAGACCAATTGAAACTGAGAACATTCTCAGTTTCTCCCTGGTTACAACTTTTGTTAGCATATCTGCAGGATTCTGGCTAGTGTGTATCTTTTCCAGCTTCAACTCTCCATCTTCCAATACTGACCGTATGAAATGGTACTTGATATGTATGTGTTTAGTCCTGGAATGAAATGCTGAGTTCTTTGCAAGATGAACAGCACTTTGGCTATCACTATATAGTGTGCCCATATCATGCTTCTTACCCAATTCATCCATAAACCTTTGTAACCAAATCATTTCTTTACTAGCCTCTGTAGCAACAACATACTTTGCTTCTGTTGTTGAAAGTGCAACAACACCTTGGATTTTTGAAACCCAACTGACAGTTGTTCCACCTACAGTAAATACATATCCTGTAGTTCTCCTCCTGTTATCTCTGTCACCTGCCATATCTGCATCAACATATCCCTGTAGAGCAATGTTTGAATCACCAAAGCCTAATGCTTGATTTGTGGTACCTCTCAAATATCTGAGAATCCATTTTACCACCATCCAATGTTCTTTTCCTGGATTGTTCATGTACCTTCTTACAACTCCCACTGCATATGCAATATCAGGCCTTGTGCAGACCATTGCATACATTAAGCTTCGAACTGCAGATGCATATGGAACTTTAGACATATATTCCATTTCTTCATGGGTCTCGGGGCACATCTCCTTACTAAGTTTGAAATGGCTAGCAAAATGTGTACTAACTAGTTTTTCATTCTGCATATTAAATATTTTCAACACCTTTTCTATGTACTCATTCTGAGACAGTGTTAATTTGTGATTTTTCTTGTCTCTAGTTATCCTCATACCAAGGATTTGTTTTGCAGCTCCCAAATCCTTCATTGCAAAGGAATTTGCCAATTTTCTTTTGAGCACATTTATTTCCTGCATGTTAGATTCTGCAACAAGCATGTCATCTACATACAATAACAATATAATATAGTTGCCATCATTTTTCCTTTTTAGATAAACAAAATGATCGAGGTGACATCTAGTATAACCTTGTTCAGACATAAACTTGTCAAATTTTAGATACCACTGCCTTGGAGCCTGTTTTAAGCTATACAAGCTCTTCTTTAACCTGCACACCAATTTTTATTTCCCTTTTACCTCATATCCTTCTGGTTTCTGCATGTATATCTCTTCCTCCAAATCTCCATGGAGAAATGTTGTCTTTACATCTAATTGTTGAAGATGTAAATCTTCCGTTGCTACAAGACTTAAAATAGTTCTGATTGAATTCATTTTAAAAACAGGAGAAAATATTTCATCAAAATCAATACCTTTCTTCTGTGCAAACCCCTTCACCACAAGTCTAGCTTTGTACCTCTGTTTTCCTCCGTCTTCTTCCTTCAGCCTATAAACCCATTTATTCTGCAATGCAGTTTTACCTGCAGGCAACCTGACTAAGTCTCAAGTCTGGTTATGCATTAAGGAGTCCATCTCTTCCTCCATGGCTAGCTCCCACTTCTTCCTGCTTTCAACCTGCATTGCTTCATCATAACATTCAGGTTCACCAGAATCAGTCAACAATAAATAATATAATGAAGGAGAGTATCATTCAGGGGGTCTACTTATCCTGGTAGATCTTCTAACACCACTTTCAAGTGTCTGAGGTGCCTGTTGCTGTTGTAGTGGTTGCTGCTGCTGTGACTGTTGATTATTATTATTTTCAGGCACCTTTACTTTTTCAGTTATCTCATCAAGAACCATGTATTGCTTGCTTTCTTTTTCTTTTTTCTTTTCCTACAACTGATTCTTATACAAGACCTTTTCATTGAATATTACGTCTCTGCTCCTAATGATTTTGTGATTTTCATAATCATATAAGCGATAACCAAAATCATTAGCACCATATCCAATAAAGGTACATTTCTTTGATTTTGCCTCAAGCTTTGTTCTGTTTTATTTATTAATATGGACAAAGGCCTCACAACAAAAAGGCTTTAAAAAAGAGTATTTTACCTTTTTACCTGTCCATGCTTCCTCTGGAATACCACCATCCAAGGAACTTGAAGGCCCTCTATTTATTAGATAAACAACAGTATCTACAGCATCTGCCCAAAATTGTAAAGGCAATCCCGCATGCAATCTCATGCACCTTGCACGCTCCATGATTGTTCTGTTCATCCTTTCTGACACACCATTTTCTTGTGGTGTTCTTGGAACTGTCTTCTCTCTACGAATTCCATGCTCTGAACAGTACCTATCAAACTCTTTGCTGCAATACTCACCTCCATTGTCTGATCTGAGACACTTCAACTTCTTTTCTGTCTCAATCTCAACCAAAGCTTTCCATTTCTTGAAAGTATCAAATACATCAGATTTATTCTGAATACAATAAATCCATGTTTTTCTAGTTGCATCATCAATAAAAGTAACATAATAACGAAAGCCACCGAGAGATGATACCTGAGCAGGTCCCCATACATCTATATGCACAAGCTCCAATTTTTCGCTCTTCTTTTCTTTCCCAACTCTGAGAAATCTGACTCTCTTTTGTTTTCCATAAATGCAATTCTCACGGAAATCCAAATCAACATTCTTCAAACCTGGCAGCAAATTTCTTGAGTGAAGAATCTTCATTCCCTTCTCACTCATGTGTCCAAGCCTATGATGCCATAATGCTGCATCTGCTCCTTTGGAAGTTAAAGCATTAACAGAGTTAGAAATACCATTGCATAAATAAAATGTACCAACCTTTTCACCTTTTGCTATTACCAGCGCTCCTTTGGTGACCTTCCAAGTTTTATCTGTGAAAGTTGTCACACAACCTTCACTGCCTAACTGCCCTGTTGAAATCAGATTTTTCTTCAGATATGGAACATGCCTTACCTCCTTTAGTAGCCATTGTTTTCCATTCTGTTGTTTTACAAGAACTTTACTCATTCCAACAATTTTACAGGGTTTATCATCACCCAAACGAACTTGTCCAAAATCTCCTTGAACATAGTCATGAAAATATTTCTTATCAAGTGTGGCATGGAATGAAGCCCCTGAATCTACAACCCAAGAATCAGTAATATTTTCGAATGAAAGAATCAAAGCATTTTGTAACACATCACCTGTCACATTTGCTTCATGATTGTTTTCTTGTTGTGTGTCTCCTTCTTTTCCCTTCCGAGATCTACAATCTTTCTTTAGGTGTCCTTTCTTTCCGCAATTCCAACACACTATCCCCGATCTTGACTTGGATCTGCCTTTCCTTGATTTACTGTGATATCTCGAGCTCTTTCCTCTTTCCATTCTTCTTCCCCTAGACTCTGCACTCAAAGCATTACCTGATGTCTCACTAGATCTTTTCCATTGCATTTCCTCCCTAAGGATAGCACCAACAACATCATCAAACTTTAAAGTGCTAGATCCAGAGACAGAGTTACTAATGACCATAACTAAACCATTCCAGCTTTCTGGTAATGAGCACAAGAATAACAGAGCTCTAAATTCATCATCAAAGTTTACCCCTACAGAACTTAACTGACTGGTAACTGTATTAAATTCATTTAAATGGTCTGCAACAGATCCACCTTCCGACATCTTCATATTAAATATTCGTTTCATAAGAAATACCTTATTTGAGGCCGAGGGTTTTTCATATAGTTTTTCCAATGTCTGCATCAAACCCTCTGTTGTTGTTTCCTTCAAAATATTGAAGGTGACTGACGCCGCAAGACACAACTGTACTGTTCCGAGTGCCTTTCTATCGAGAGTGTTCCATTCCGCTTCTGTCATGGCCGCCGACTTCTTTATTTTTACGCTCAATGGTAGGTATAGATCTTTCTGATACAGATAATCTTCCATCTGCATCTTCCACAGCGGGGGAAGTTTTGGCCATTAAATTTCTCGACCCTAAACTTACCATCTTCCGCCATTGCTCCCACTCAAACTAGGAAACCCTTCTTTTCTATGAGTTTATCAGCCAAATATACCTTCAGCTCTGATACCAGTTGTTAGAAAATTATATGTTATGGAGCAATGCAACACATAAAATATGCAGAAAATACAAGCACAAAAAACACATAAAACCAGAGAGACACAGATATATGTGGTTCACCCAGTTTGGGCTACGTCCACCCCGAACAGCCAGTCCTTCCTTTCTATTATCCAGAAAAATGAAGAGACAAAACCTATAGCAGATCCGCTGTAATATCCTCTGTTCTCTCTCACAGTCTCCCTCTCTGTTTCTCGCTCTGAGAATACACACACAATACACAGTAGCGATACAATACCCTCACTTATATACAGAGGTTTGCTTCTAGGGAAAAAAACCCTAATCTAAACATAACTTCTACCGTTAGATCATTTTCCTAATGAACGGCCCAGATTGACTAGAAATTACTATACTTTTACAAGGCAATTTTACATCTGTTTTTAGCTTCAGGGGCGCTGCCCCCGAAAGCCTCCGCCAGGGGGGGGCTCCGAAAAGCGCTGCTGCCCCCCCTAGACCCCCCATGGTAGCGATTAATTACGGGCAGCGTTGCCGCCCCTTTTAAGGTACAAGGGTCCAATGCTGTGATACAAAGAAACAAGATAATAAGGCTCCACACCCAACAAAAGAAACTATTTAAAAGCAAGCCTACTTCAAATCGAATCATGTAACCCAATAGCTAAAACTAAATCACGCTGCATGCATAATTAAATCTACACTCAATCTTGCACTTATAAATAAATGATTATACCATGAAAACAAGAACCATCCTCACTAAAAATAAATCTATCAAAGCTGCACTCAAACTTTCTTAGAAAGAAATGATTACATTACGAAAACAAAAATAATTATAATTTAAAAGTGATTTAATTATGAAGGGAAATCCCGCTATGCATGAACAAATTAAACCTTGAATTACACTCTAATGGCAATGTTGCTTATTCAAAATTAAAGTATTACAATATATTCTCACTACTGAATCAAATTGGAAAACAAAGTAATGAACTAAATGCATAATTAAGAAATATTAAATACTATTAAAAAAATTTAAAACAAAAGATAATTCTACAAATTAAAATAAATCAGAATTCCTAAATCTATGAGGAATGAGGGACTTGACTCCAGGTTGCATTGGATCCTTGCCACTCCCTGAAGAAAATCCTAAACTAACTCAATGTTCAAAATTAAAATTACGATGCTTACATAAAAAAAAAAAATGAAGAAGCCAAAAGTTATTAAAATGAATCAAAACATTGCTTCAAATATTAATCGAAAATAATACATCATCTGCTGGGCAATTTAATGCTCGATCTACATCTTCAGAAATCAACTTTTGCATCTGAGAAAATTAATGGAAATTCTGCACTCTCTACATTCGGGAAATTCGATTTGACAAATGAGAAATTCTTCTTCTAAGATGACGGAGTCACACTCTGCGCCCCCTCCTTTCATCTGCGCTCTATCTAATTGGGCAGCTACTCCTTCATTCTAATGGCATAATCCATCGACTCCTTCATCTGTGCAGCTACCATTCCAATGGATCGACTACTTCATTCTTAATGCATCGCCCTCCTATCTGCACACAGCCACTACCTATCTCAACTTTTTTCCTCTAGCGACTTCCCCCTGAAAATCCATTGCTTCATTCTACAGCTCCTACATATTGATTTTTTTTTCTTATCTCATGCGCACTGATATATATACATTTTGATTGCAAAAATTGGATCTTCAACCAAAAAAATATAGCAAATTATTGGTTTTACGAATTTCTGGAATAAGAATTAGCTTTGAAAAGAATGCCAAATTCGGAAATTTCTCCTCTTTTCATGGGATTTTGCTGTTGCTGAAAGGATCTTAGAAAACCTCACAAATCATCTAAATTCCACCCTCAAGTGAATGTCACAAATCTTAATTTTCAATCAAGGGTGTCAATTAAAGTTTAATTAACACGGAATAGACAATCTCTGCATCTTGCAAACCTATATCCCAACTCTGGCGGACACATCAACCCATCAATCTGGCTTGAACTTAGCGGAATTTCCATTGGTTGTTACAGTTTACACATGTGACAAATGTAGTCGTAGGTTCATCTGCACTTCTTGTTTGAAATTGATAGTAGGTGCACATCCGTTGGCCACATTTACCGCACTTGAACTGATCTATTGTGGCTTTGGGTTTTATCCCATGTTCACACTCAAAAAGTGCCTTGTCTTTGATCTATTTATTCTCAAGATTTCTATTATCACTGTCCATTTCTTCTGCTTTCATGACAATAAGTTTCTCTGGCTTAATTTTCCCAAGAATAACTCTTCTTGTCAAATCTGGATCATTTCCATCTTTCAAATTGAGCATGATAGACCTATACTTAAACTTTTGGGCTCCATTAGACTGCCCTAATTATTCAAACATTACTGTCTCAATAAAAACTGCAATTCGTACTAGAGCACATGCATTTACTCTTACTAGATCCTTGCCCTCAGCTTCACTGACTACTTTTGACAAGGCCTCATAATTAATCTCATGAAAATTGTCATGCAGTGCATCATTACACTTAATCATACTTGTCAGCTTTGGAGGGCCATTTGAAGATGACGACATGACCTTCTTACTGCTAATGGGCTCTGCCTCTAACATGAGTTTCTTCTCAACCTTAATAGACTCTCCCTTACTAGCATTGACCTCAACTTTAACAGATTTGAGTTGTTTACCTTCCACCTTTGTAGCTTTGTGTCCATTGTTAGGAACAATTTCTGATATGACCACCTTCTTCCAATCATCAAATAACTCAACAGCTAGAGTACGAATCTTTTCACAAGGATGCTTTGTGACATTCCATGGATGTTTACCAACCTGAGTAGAAATAAGAATACCCATGGTTACAGGCACAGACTGGAGCACTTTAAGGGTATCTAAGCAACGTTGTTCCTCAGCTTCTTGAAATAAATCTACAGCTTCATTTATGGCATAACGTTGGACAATGTTTAAACGGTGATCTTGATGTATGAATTGTGTCAACCTGGGTATTGGCACTTAAATCATGGAATAAACCATTTGTGGGCATTCTAGCCAATCTGGTAACTGCCCAACTTGACCCAATTCACTAATCACAGGTGTTTCTCTCTGTATTGACTTATCATTTTCAACGGGCAAACCTCCAACGTCAAAATAGAAATACTGATTCATAGCACCTTGTGGTGGCCTTTGGTCAGAACCAACTGGAACATTGTCATCATCTTCTGAACCATATTTAACAGAGGTCTTGCATGAGTTTGGCATGGACCCATTTTTTTAAAGAAGCACTTGAATCTTGCACATATTAATGGTGAGAATGCTACTGGAGATTGTGAAGCCTCATCTAGCAAAGCAAATCTGCTATTCAAATATTCATGTCTCCCCTGACGATAACTCTTACACGAAGCTGATTTTCGCCAAACGATTTTTGGGTTGTAGGAAACATGGTGCTTTGAACACAACCCACGTCTCAGAATTTAGATATTCTGATCCATTTGGTCGTAAATTGGATATTTTCACCTACAACAATTCAACTACCCAGCTGCTACTTTTATTCATTGGTGAATTCACACTCAAATGTATTCCTGCATCGAGCCTTCCTGCAACCAAGAAAGTATTTATTAACGAAACTATTACCAAAAACCCTTTAAAATAATTAATAAGAAGAATTTATAATTTAATAATTAATATTTCTAAATGCCTCTAATCATCAACATAATGGATTAATAGCGATTGAAGACACCAGGTACAAGTATGTATTTATTTGATAAAAATCATAAAAATTCGAACAAAGATGCAGCTCAATAGGGACAATGATGCTCAATATGCATTCAATGCCTTGAAAGATGTACTAGTTTTGGCATCTCTATTATATCCCCCTGATTACCATCACGATTGTTTTTGATATCTCACTGCTGCAGATACTACCATAGAAATGGTATCCGTCCGGGAAGGTGATGTAGGGACTGAACATGTGATATATTATTTGAGTCAGAAACTTAATGATATTGAAATCAAGTACACCCACGTATAAAATTTATCTTTAGTGACCATTCAAGACATCCAAATATTCCACCATTATATATTTCTCCAGAAAACTATGGTTGTTTTTCATATTGCAACCCTATGACATATATTTTGTCACGTCAATTATTGGGAGGTAGATAGTACAAATGGATCGTCATCCTACATGAGTTTTAATTGGAATTCATCAAATCCAAGTCCAATAAATCCTTAGTTTTTTCTAAGATAATATGTGACATTACCACTACTGATTTTGAATCGATGTCTGAAAATTTCGATTCTAGATGAGTCATTGTTTCTATTCTCCTCATCTGGCCCATGGTATGGAGACATTCTTACATGTCTCCAGACCGAAACTTTTCAGTATGATACCTCACTCAGAATAGCGAGGTATTCGATACGAGGACAAGAATTACATCATTATCGGTGACACACTTTATCTTCATGGTATCGATATGGTTATCCGAAGGTGCCCCACACCCGAGGAGGCTGAGAAATTCCTCAATGAGTGCCACTCAGGGGCATGTCACAACCATTTTTCTGGTTATGCCACCACATAGAAGATCCTACATGTTGATTACTTTTGGCCCACCATATTTCACGATTGGTTTCTCACTGTCAAAAAGTGTCATGCATTCCATTTTTATGATCATAATACCCATGCTCTGCCCACTCCTTTTCATCCTATTATCGTCATTGGTCATTTTGTGAAATGGAGTTTCAATTTCTTGACATGTAATCCTCATTCCGATGAGGGGCATGGTTATATCATCATAGTGGTATATTATTTTACTAAATGGGACAAAAATATGCATACTTTTAACAATACCAGTGAAAAAATTGCATATTGTTTCTTTAATCATGTCATCACATGGTTTGGTCTTCAACATATATATTTATGGACCATGGGAAACAATTTTGTAAACACATGATGTCCAGACTAACTACCAAGCTGGGGCTCTCCAATGAAAGTTCCACTCCCTACGGGCCCTCGAGCTAATGGGAAAGTTGAAGCTATTCATAAATTTTTGAAAATTATGCTTGAACATATGATAGGGGTCCATCGATCGGATTGGAATTTGATTCTTTATGTAGCCTTATGGCCATACTGAACCTCTGTTAGGACTTCTACCAAATTTACACCATTCTAATTGGTTTATGGTCTATAATAAATCCTTCCAATTGAATGTGATATTTCGTAACTGAAACTGGCTATATACCTTCTTCCCTCCACTTCTGTAGAATAGGGATATCTCTTACATATAATGTGCTTAGATGAGACTTGATGAGATTCCACCATGGATAATGAAGCCTGTAAGAAATGTGTGAAGGTGATATATGATAAAAGTGTCAAGCATCGTGTCTTCTCAGAAGGAGATTTTGTCCTTCTATACGACCAAGAGTCTAATAACTTAGGAGTGGTAAAGTTACAAACCATGTGGCTTGGTCCATATATTGTCAAGCGTGTTCTTGCTAAAGGGGCCTATGAGCTATTCAATTTTGATGGAGTTCCCGGTGCAACCTAGAAATGTGTTTTACCTTAAGAAATACTAAGTTTATTTTTTTACATAATACACTATGTAAAGACTGTATATAGGCATTTTGAGTGTGTTTGTAGTGTGTCTCTTCATATTTTCCTACAGTTTCTATTGATCCCATTTACATTTGTTAAACAGCTCTCGGCATCCCTTGAACCATATGTTAGTTATGCTAATGGTTCTAGGTGTAGTACTTGGAACCTATTCTCAATAACATGGGACATCTTTGATCCAAATGGTGAGTTAGTGTGTCTTCAAGGGATTTTTATCAGTCAATCTACCAACAAGATCATTGAGTATAGCACAGTGGTCAAACTATTGTCTAATTCTATTTCACATAGTATTCGACATTTAGTCATCAAAATTAACTGAAATATTGTAGTACTACAATTGACTAATATCTATTCAATTAGAAGTTCAACAACACTTCTCATGTTCTTAAGGGTTCTCCTTCTAGAAAGACACTTCGATTTCATCCAATATCAACAAATTTATAGAAATATAAAGACATTGACAAATGCATTGGCTAATCATGTTTTAGAGAGACATTTGCAATGTATGTAAATAAATTTTAATACACATCAAATCCATTGAAAGAGTTAATAGAAACATAAGAAACATTGAATATAGTTTTATATATAAAATTTTGGTTTTACAAAATTTTCCCAAGACACATATGGCCACATGACCCATAATATCAAAAACTACATGAAAATATGGCTATAAGACTCCCAGTAGACTAAAAATAGTGTTCATGGTAACATTCCACTGCATGATCTATCTTGCGATGTAGCCAACCAATACGGATTGGCACTCTAATAGTGTGTTGTTGAATTCGGATAGGAAGTTGGTCGACCACAGTCTCATCTATCCCATGTGTCAACCCCTCCATGTGGTGCTCCACCTCTACTAGGGTATTGGCTTTGAGATCCTATAGTACATCTTTTCCTACTCCAACAACATGTACTGGTGCTACTTCCCATTGTGGGTACCCCACATGCTTGAGATATGAAGAACCTATAGGTCAAACGAGCCTAATATCTACTTGAAAAAATCAATATTTTAGTCTTGGATACATCAAAAACACAAAAATAATTGTAGAACTTAAAATAAAAAATGGTCGAAATATATTACCCATATCACCCCATTTCTCACCCCAAGGAAACATAAGCTCAGAGTCACCATGAAAGTCCATCCCTACATATGTATAATTATCTATCATAATGAAATTCCTGTGTAACCATCTTAAAAAGTTTGGTGAGAAACAGATCGTTGACGAATAGACATTTCAAGACATAAGATCTGTCAATCTCCTCATCCATGGAACTGTAATATCAATGGGATTAGGTGTGATATGTTGGGGCTATAATAATGGAATCCGCTCTAAGGAAAAAGAGATCAATATTGAACCATAACCAAAAATTTTCAATTTTCCACCTCTTGCTTTAGTTAGTTGCTCTTTCATGTTGACCAACACTCCCTCACTCTAGTTGAAAATTGTTGGCTCTATACAATCTAAAGCATACTGCATGTATGACCTATTGGCCATGTAAAGTGTAGAGATTCTATCCAATATAGATATGATGAATATGATAATTCTTAAACGAAATCATATCACATATTTTATGTTTATTTTCCCATCCCTAGTTTGTTCGGCTCGAGGTCTGCAGAGATAGATGATATATTCCTTGATTGTTTCTCCACCCCTCTTCCCACATAGAAAGGAGGTGTGGGAACCTCTCATAGATAAACCAACCATAAATTATATGTCCTATACCTTTATCTTCAGTAGATGTGATCCGAGAATGAATTCCTGATATTGAACATCCCATGAATGTACAAGATATTCTATCAGCTCCACTTTTTGCCTCATACCAGGAATCCATAAGAATTTGTATAACCTGCAGCTTTTTACTACATGGATCATAGTAGGGTCATTTGTTGCATTCAAAGATTTATTTTCATGTTCTCTTTCCCACCATATTAAGTCCATTTTGTTCCAATGAAGTACTGAAACATCATAAGGAGACTCATTAGGATTCATGCCATTTAAAAATTTGACAAATTTTGAAGGGAACTAACATATCAAACTTGAAAATTGTGCCCAACACACCCCTTCAAGGAGATACAGTGTGTTTCGACTCACCCTGCAATGTATTTTAACTAGGATCAATGCGAATTTTGACTTTAGGAGGGTTGATCGGTCTAAGGGGGAATATTTAAGCCCTAGTGCCCTCACAAACCTAATAAATTGCATGAAATCACAAAATTCCACCATGAAATGAAAGAGAAAGGTTTTAGCCCCTACTTGGAAGTGATGAAACTTGAAATGGTCCACTAGATTTATTGCAATCAGGTATAGAATATTGAAGGAAAAAAAGTACTCAGAACTCAGACATTGGAAGGTAAACGTGAAATGGTAAAATTGAATTTTCATTTTGATTACTTATGGTCATTTCTTCCATTATTGTATTCATATTCAATTTTTTAACCTAGTTAACATTTAGTTTTATCATGAAACAAATATTTATAATCATTTTGTGATGTTTTGAGCAGGTTGAAAATTGTTTGATGGATTTTGTCGTGTTTTGTATAGATCATTTTGACGGAAGAACATGCTTTCATCACTTCTTCGGCCTTTGTATACTCACGAAAAAGAAACCCCCAAGAGACCTGTTTCAAATATTTCAGACAACCAAATATGAAAATATTTCCAAGCACTTATATTTTAGAACTGTTTAAGGTAAATGAAAATACATCTACTCAGTATAAGCTTAACAATTTTCCATACTAAGATAGACTGCCTACGAAAAATTAATACCTTAGTAGAACATGAATAGGAGGTTCTCTTGGGTATTGTTTTCTGCCTTTTCAAACTCAAGAGACTATCTACGAAAAGTCACCTTTAGAGTTTTCTTTTTCGCCTCTTTTTCAAACTCTCTAAACATGAAAAAGATGACATTTTTTACCTTCGTTGGACTCGTAAAAATAGGAAACAATGATGGAATCATCAAAAATGAAGAGACCAAACCACTCCTTCTTAGGGTTTGTTAAACATAATCTAATGGATTTATCTGAATGATGAAATTCTAGATCAAGCATATGTTATCCTAATCAAGCTTGTTAAAAAATAAAGGGGCACTCACCAGTATGGTTGGAGAAATTGGAAAAACATGGTACTCCACTTGTTAATGGCAGTGAGTCGCTCTTGAACATGAAACTCTTCCACTTCATCTATGTGGTTGTTGGTTTGGAAAATATACTTCTCTTTTGGTTCATCATATCATTTCAAAGCCTCCATTTTTGTTTTTGGGTCACTGATACAAACTCCATTCAATGTCACCGATATGTTCAAGAGAATCCATTAAATAAAAATCTTCTACAATACTCTTAAGCCTTGATTCTATGCATGTCATTCCTGATCTAGTTCCATATCAACATGATTTTGTCTCAAATCATGATATTTTTTTGTGTCGTTTATGGGGGATACATCAAGACCCTCCTACGACAGGTCGCTTCCTGCCGACATCAACTCATTATCTAGGATGTTGAATTAGAAATAGCCCTTCAGTAACTTGGTGCTTCAATACATAAATAGAGCTTTTTCTCACTCTCAATGACATTTTTACATGATTGGCCTTCGAACGAAAGATTATATGTGGTTTTCAACTTCAACTCTTTTATTCACACCATACAGATTCTATTGCAGTACCCTGAGATCCATTGACATCATCAGTGGTTTCTCTTGCATCTGTTAACAAATTAAATCATTGGCTAGTAATCAGATGGTTCCTGCCATGTTTTACCTCAACTCATTGATTCACATGGTTAGACTCGTACATTGAATGGTCGTATGAACGATATAGAAGACCCTGAATCTAGTTTCATCTATCTAGGCTGTAATTTCAAGATTAATATGATATTATAAAGTATAATGGCTATGATCATACGGACTATCATATAGTCACGTTTCCACCATTTTTCATTAGTGGATGTGTCTTGTGATCATTTTACATGTAATGTTAGCTTATGTGTTGAGTATGGGTATGTTTCCCTCATCGAAGATGTCATTTTGTAATTGTATTGTAATAGAAGATGATCTCACCAGTTTTTCTTGATCCTGACTTGTCACAAGTTAAAGCACTTCAGTCATAAGTTGTGATTTCTAAATTTTTGATTGAGGGGGAAATATGTTATAATCCATTTTTTTGCATCTAGTCAATAGGACTTCAAACATGAGAATTCACATCCTTGAACACCTTGTCATCATCCCTACAAAAATCCATAAGCACTACTCTCTCAAAACCCTAAATGTTTTCCCTTAATTCATTCATTTCAGTGATTTTTAGGCCCAATGCACCCTAACCATTTAGAGATGAGTGTTCATGAGGAGGTTTCCGCTCTTTGGACCTGTGTTGATCCCCAGTAGATTGCCCCTTGATGGGGGTGAGCTGAGTATAGAAATTATGGAAAAATAAAAATAATCCTGAAGCTTCCTCTTCTAGAACCTTCCAAGAGTTGTTATAACTATTTACCTTGGATGAAAGTCTTGAATCCTATCCTATCATACCTTGGATATTTCATCCTTTATCCCTTGATCTCATCCCCCCATCAAGAGTGGATCTCAAACCTATATTGGTAAATGGATAATAATTCTTAACCTACCATCCTCGCTTATATATTTACTTCCATCCACAAGCTAGGGGTATGATTTTGGATATAGATTATACCCTCATGATGTTAATGTGAGATTCATTATTCTATGCATTAGCATGACATAGAGGTAAACTTTGCGGCAAGGAAGGACAAGTCAACTTGGAGGAGCTTTTCTACAAGATAAACTCCTATATTTGGTTGTAATTCTCTTCATTTATATTAATACAAGGAGTTCATTTTTTACTTTATGCGATGTTATGATTTCATATATTTCAATACCACGTTGATCCATTGAATAAATTTTTTGTATGACGCCTTATAGATGTTGTAGATCATTGGCTTGTGTTGTTTTATTGTGTACGTTATAATTATACCAATCACAGTTAGGATTGGAGTGTACAAGATAATATAGGAGTGAATCATATGAAGGATTCTAGGTAGGCTTCATCCCATTGTCCATTTACTTTAAGGAAAACATTAGCTTCTTTGCTTACTGTTGTTCTAGACTAGGCCATCGAGTCTAGGGAATATACTTATATCCACAGTCGTAGATTCCATATAACAGGAAGAGTGTAGTATTTTCATTTTGTTCCTATTATTGAAGGCTACTCAGATTCACCTCATTTTGCGTTGATGTACATATTATCTTCTCATCCATGTATGAGCTTCATCCAAACTAGTTGCTCAAATTAGTGTCCATGAGATTCTTTTTCTTATCGCATTTCTTTCGATTATTTGGGTTAATATTTGGATGCAACTTTTGTCACTTCTCCTCTATATGGTCATTAATGTTACTATGGTTGTAGTGTTTTCAAGTATCTTTACAATCATGTGTTGTGGTTGCCACATTTTTATCTTTCCCCTTTTACGCTTCTTATTCCCCTCCTTAGAAGCATCCTGGTCCTCCTTCTTCTTCGACCCACATGATTTCCATTTATTCCAACCTATTTTCTCCAGGTATTATGGTTGTACACAAGCCTCATCCATTGATTTTGGTTTAAACAACATCCAAAAATGGCTATGTAGATCCCATAGATACCTAATAAGTCCATAAAGGGCTATTTAGACCCCATAGGTACTTAAGAAGTCAACAAATGGCTATGTAGACTCCATAGATACTTAAGAATTACACAAATAGCTATGTAGACCGCATAGATACTTAATAAATGTGTATGGTTTATTTCAAAAGATACCCAACATTATGGTCATCTTTTTAAACTCTATGGTATACTCCTATACACTCTACCCTTGCTTTTTCCTAAAGTAATGCCATCGAATCCACTAGTACTCTATATACACAATAGGGTAAAATTGTGACTTTATGAGGGTTTTGAAATCATCCCATTTAGTCACTGGAGGATATCCTTATCACCTCAAGGTATCCATTTGGCTTTCCCACTAGGTTATGGCATGACCCTCTCATTTTAGTCAAGTAAACAAAATATTATATTCTTCCACTATATGGCGAAAGCTAAAATAAAATTCTAGTTGTTGCAACAAGTAATTTAGCTTCAAAACATCAATATCACCTTGAGAGAGTTTGATATCAATTTTTTTTTCCATTTTTAATATGGACTATTAATGTTTCATAACACTCAAACTAGGTTGATCTTTTTAAGGTTCTTTCTTCATCTACTTCTATTTTTCTTCCCAGTCTCTTGATCTCCCCTTTGATAAAACGTTTGTGTCAGAACCCCCATCTACTCTGAATTGTTCAAAATTATTGGTTAGTGCCACCATGAGGGGGCTAACATTACAGTTGATATTTGCAACTTATGATTCAAGTTGTGAAAAACTCTCCTCTACAAGATCAAAAGGGTTATTCGCAAAGTTATTATACATGACTGAGGTTTTGTGACTTTCCTCTTATTGATTTTCATCTGCTACAAATACAAATAAATATTTCTCTGGTACTGATATTATCTGTAAACTGCAATGGATATTCCGCTAAACACTTCATCACAACATATCTACTAAAATATATTAGAAAATAGGAAATCTACAGTATGAGGGTTTATTTCTCTTGATATTTATAGATATACTAATTATTTTTTATTGTGTTTACATGAATATTAAAATTTTGTGAAAAATAAAGAACAATGAAAAAAAATCACAAACCACATTTGACATAAAATATACCTTGGGAAACCCTTTCAGGAGAAAACCCAACTAGAAGGTGAGGCCACTCTGCTCTCGTTATATGAATATTAAATGGATGGAAGCACAAATATGTAAATATTTTGGCATTTGGGCTACTAAAATCTACATAAAATATATGTATACTCCCTCCCTATCCCTCTCAGCAACTCTCCTCAATTGTGTAAAAAAATGCACTAAAAAAGAATTGAACCCATTTTCCTCCTAGTGCCTTGGTACAACACTGCATGATATATTACTATTCATTGGGTTGAATCCTTCAACAGTTATCTTAGAGTTACAATATTGACTCTTCTAGATTCTTCTTCATCATTATCACGTGGGTACCCCATTTTCCATGAATAATGGTATTTTATGTGGCATCCTCTTGAATTATGCTTGTCAAAACAAGAAGGTCAATTTCCATGTGGCATGAATTTTTCAAAAAAAATCGAATTGAGGTGATTCTTGTGCCATTGGGAATTTATTTAAGTATAAAATAAGAAGAAATAGGTGAAACACTTAAGCATAAATGTTTACCCACTAAAAATTTCATTTGATGACTCAAACTTCTCTGGTAAGATTTCAAAATCTAATTTTCCAAACTAGATCCTAATGGTAAAAATGGTCTCCTGAGTTGATTCTACCACTTTTTCCACTTTGAAAGCATCGATATGGCTGAAAAACAACATAAATTTCTAATTATTTATAGACATATTTAGTTTGGAATGAGGATTACAAAATTTTAATTTAATTGCTGATAATTATTAGGTGGATGGTATGGCTTTAAAATCCATGGAATATTATTGAATATTCTTAATAATATTCGCAAACCAAATTTTGAAATTTAACTTCAAAGTAGTTATGCCATTTTTCCCATCTAATTAAATTTATTAATTAAAAATAATACTTTATGAACAAGTCTCAAATTTAATGAGTTATGATTTTTTGGCCATATGGAATTACTAGCCTATGATATTGGCCCATGGTATTGTAGAAAAGTCTCTTTTAAAAAACTCCAAGGTAAAGTGGGAGCGAATCTCCATGGTCAAGAATTTGGTTAGATGTTTTAACTTATATATTATTTATTTTTATAATTAATAATAACAATAATAATAATAATAAAGTTATAATTGGGTTAATTCTTATGATTGTTTTAATTTTAGCAAAGGTGAATTGTATTATGAAGTGTTTTGATGCTTATCATGGATTGATATATATTGATGTTTAACAACAATTTAATAAATGGTTGTGCTAGTTAAATATAAATTAAGACATTATAATATCTTTTAAATTCAAAGATTCACTAACCATTTATAAATTATATAACATACATATTTTTAATTGATTTTATTTAAAACATTAAATATATAAAAATAATTATATAACATATTCAATATCAATGTCAAAGAAGGATTTTCCTTGTACCCTCCCCTTTTAAACATTTACAATGATAAGTTAGAATATTTTTTGGAAGAAATAAGTTGTGTTAAAACCACTCTCAGAAGTATAGTGATCACTCTTCCTCTTTATGCAACTGATATTGTTCTTTTTGGTGATAATCCTTTACAACCTTGATAACCATTTAAGAATCATCCAAGATTTCTATTCCAAAATGGATATCAATGTTAATACTAGCAAAATGAAGTTCATAAAGATTAATTCCATCAACATCACATATAATACCTTCATATATGACAACAAAATATTGAATGAATTTCCTTCATAAAAATATCTTGGATTAATATCTAACCTCCTTAAGATACGATATGGTATTTAGCCTTAGTAGACATTTATCATCATCATTGATTACTTTCAACAAAATGGTGTCCATGGCTTTAGGGGATTCACAAGGATTTTGAAGGTAAGAATTCCACTGCTTCAATCATATCATATCATTTTCCTTAGTTTTACAAATTAGTTTTTTTTCTCCAAAACTTTATACTCTTAGATTAAGATAAGTGTCACTCTTGCTTTCTATTTATATACTGCAATTTATTTCTTTTAATAAGAGCTTAGTAAGTATTTATCTTATTTAACTTTAAAGATACATTAAAGAACCCCTAATCGTTTCGATATAAATTTTAGAATAATTATCATATTAAAGATTAGTGGTTTTATTTTTCTTTTTATAAAACACTTTAGTAGAAAACTTAATAATGAAAATAAGAAAGTTATAGTAAATTTATGATTAAAATATTTTATTATAATAATAGTAAAATTATGATAAAAGTGTTTGATATCCTCTTTAAGTTTAGATGTTTAAATAGATATTTAAATCCTCAAAAAAAAAATCAAATTTACTTTTATGAAAAAGTCTCAACATTCTCTTACATAAAGGTTTCTCCATGACCATAGATGATAATGATGATAAGATTAAATATATACAAACCATTATTCTATTATAATATAATAATATATTTAATTAAATTGTATATAATGTTAAATTTATTTATTAACAAATACGTAATTTAATTTTTAATAAAATAAAAATAAAATATTAATTTAAATATTATTTAATATATTTATTAGTTGTTAAAATGAAAAATCATAATCAATTTCATTTTTATTAAATAATATTAAAATATTAAAATAATAAAAATAATTTTTATTCTCAAATTTGATTTAATATTCATTAATATATTAAATAATATTAAATATTATTTAATATATTTATTGATTGTTACAATAAATAAGATAAAATGAAAAATCATAATCAATTTCATTTTTAAAATGATTATATTACAACACGTCAAATCGAGCATCCTATACTCATGAAATAAAGTTCATGTTAACAAGTCCAACAACCAATATGGATGCATTTAACAGAATGAAATAAATGCGGAAGATACCAAACATCTTTCCCAAATTTTGAATTGAGAATCTCGTTAGTTTACATATTGTTTGAAATTTGCTTTCTACTAAAAACAACACTTTAGCATTAAAAATCTTTGTGCAGATTCACGCTACGATTATAGGTCACAAGTTTTCAATTTAAAACGATTAGTTACATATTTTCAATCCGTTTAAAAATAGAACACCTAAATATTTACATCTTTCGATTTGATTATTATAATTGGTTATATTAATTTCTAACCTAATTGAACAAGATTAGGATTTGAAATTAAATTATATTTTAATAAATTAATGATATATAAATTTAAATATCTATATTTATAATTAATTATATGAAATAATATTTTTATAATAGTAAAAAACATATATACAAAATTGAGTTTAGTTTTGGTGGTTGGGTCAAACAGTGGTTTTTATCTCTACTTATAAGTTGACATGTTGACCTTTTGGAATAAAGTAACTTTGTTGCACTCTTAAGCGAGTCTATACTCAAAGCTCATGTAGTACCAACAATATCTCTTTTGCTCTCCACTAAGAAACAATACCCAACACCAGATATTTATTCTCCCCAAAAAAATATATTTTTAATTATATATATATATATATATATATATATATATATATATATATATATATATATATATATATATATACACTTTTCCAACTCATAATTCAAAGATTGAAACCATAATTAATAACCATGTATAAACAAAAGACGAAATTTTACATATTAATGACCTAGTGTGTTAGAAAAATATATTTTTTAATATTTTGATGAGAAACATTCTGGTGCCATATATTTTTATATATTTACAAAATTTATAAACTGGCAATTACACCACATGTTGCAAAGGAAACGTAGTAAGGCGGTAGCATTAAGAAGAGTAGCGTTGGTGAAAGAAGATGTGATAAAGATAGGAAAAAATATTTATCACTGCAATAGAATTCAAATGTCCACAAATAAATTCCCGAAGCAAACACAACCACCAAGGGTTTTCGGTCAACCAGTTGCTCTCAATGTTGTCAATCATTATCGATTTTCTACAAAACCGAAAAGCAACCATTATTGAATTTCTACAAAACCCAGAAGCAAATGCGGGTGGAAAATGCAGTTAAAACAATCACCTCATGTGTATATTTCTTAATAGGAATTGTAAATTGCCTTATGAAACCAAGATTTGTTATTTTTACAACTGCCATTTGGTTATCCACCACGCGAGTGATGATAACGTATTTTGCACTTGACAATGGGGCTCTGCAATCAAGGTCAACAACTTACCCCGTTTATCGTCCACTAGATCATGGGAAAGTTATTGAATAGTTTTGTACAAGGTGTCTTTATTTAAAAAAATACATTAAGGGAAACATCATATGTGCCCTAGTCTGGGATTTAGAAACAAATTTCAAACAGAAGGAAGGTGGGATGCCAGATTCAACAGAAAATGTAAGATTAATTAACCAAAACATTTTGGACCAAAAAATTAGTCCGAAAGAGCTTGATTGACATTGTAGGAAATGTGAATTCTATTGATTAAGTACAATTTCCAAGTCCATTATCCAATTGATCTAAGAATTTTGGGGAGGGTCATTGTGATATTAGAAAACCTCATAGCGTAGAAAATTCACCTCAAATTCTTCTTATTGTAAACTCTAGTCTTTGTTGGATCGATGATCATGTGCATTACAACTTTGTCTAAGCATTGGAAAATGATAACTCTTATTTATCAAACCATAACATATAAAATCACCTTAGACACTCCTTAATGTAATGTCTAGGATCTCTTGGCTCAATGATCATGTGCATTACAACTTTGTTTGTGTATTAGAAAATGTAATATTTGTTCTTTAGTGAAGCATAAAACATGTTCCAATGGTTGCTAAGAGCATAGGAGTTCAATACAGATCAAATATACATTTGTTCATTTAATTGAACATTCAGTTCTTTAATTTTTTCCAAAATGAGATTAGATTTGTTTAAAGGATATTTATCCTTGACATAGTGAAAATTTGGGGCTTTGGGAGGGGATCAAAACTTTTACAAATATAAATGGGCCCACCTATTACAAAAGGGATGGAAACGAACAAACATCCTTCATTTTATTCTCTTTTGGGGACTAATAAGCCCTGTGATGGATGCCAATGGGAACAACAGATGTCCTAGCATTCATTTTCACATGGAGCACCCCTAGTACAACCATGCCCCTATGTCGTATTGATCACAATTTGCAAATAGGATATCCTCGATGTATGGCCTTGAGATTGGATTTGTTTAAAGGATATTTATCGTTGACATGGTGAACATTTTGGGCTTTGGGAGGGGATCAAAACCTTTACAAATATAAAGGGGCTCATCTATTACAAAAGAGATGGAAAGGAACAAACATCCTTACATTTAATCTCTTTTGGTGACTAATAAGCCTTGTAATGGATGCTAATGGGATCAAGAGATGTCCCATCATTGATTTTCACATGGAACACCCATATTACAACCATGTACTTGTGCCCTGTTAGATGTCCTTAGTTAGATTTCATAATTTTCAATTATCTAAGTAGAATTAAACTCCTAGATAAGATGTCTAATACCTCTCTACTTGTCATCCCTTAAATTTGGGACAACATTTTGTTGAGACATTCTTCTCAAAAAAGACTCAAACCTACTAAAATTCTTATTTTGGAACAAAATTAGACCCATCCTAAAATAATTAAAAGCACATGTAGGTTCAAGCATGTCATCTAGACTATATTATTCTACCTGAAGACTCAATTTTTTAAGAACTTGTGTATATGCAGCTTCATCAAATCTAGTAAGAGAATTTCCACAGCTAAAGAAATCCTAGATTTTCGGGTTGCCTGGATCACTCTCTTTATAAACTTCTTTGGAGAACATTTTTCATCCACTAGCTTCTCTACATATTTCATCTCAATACAAGTTAAATTAAAAACTACTCCATGTCTCCGAATATTTTTTTCTATCAAAACATAACCATCTCTTTCTCTAGTATTGTAATATTCTATAGTGAGATCAAGTACATGAGATATGGTTAAAGAATTCCAATGAATACTTGCCACTTTTCCAGAGAGTTTGACACTGGAGTTGTGAATAATGGATTCAAATTTAGCTAGGATCCTTTGCCCATGATTCATAAGAATGGTATAATACCATTGCAAAAAAACTCACCATAACAAGAGTTTCAACCACCTTCACGACAGAAGAATTTTGTCTCCTCTAGCCAATTTTTGTAGTTACCTGCATCAGTTGGCCCTCCATAACCCCATTCTTTTTTACCAGCAGTTTCAACTGTGGTTTTAAGGTTAGCCAACATATACTGCAAGGATACACAAAAAACAAAATGATCATTGAAATATCTAAAACTCAACATACTAATCCATGAGGTTGGAAATGTTATAGCTCCAAATTCCATCCATACCTTGTTATAACATTGAAAAGCTCCAATCCCAAGAAATTTCCATGTACCATTATTCTCGACATAACAAGGATACCACAAATTTCCTCATGGACCCATTCCTACACGAATTTTCTGCATCATCAAGAATATCATTCTCATACAAATTTATAAGCATTACGTAATATGACCATGAAAATCACATGCACAATTAAAAAAATATGCAGATAAGACAATTTAGGAACTAGCTTACTAAGATGGGAAGATTATCATAACCCAATGAAATGCACTCACATTTTTTCCTTTTCCACTAGTCGGTGTAGGATAGATCATTATCAAAGTCTATTTCTTCAACCACCCATTTTGGCATAGGAATATTACACATACACAATCCCAAAAATACTAGATCCTTGGTTATGTTAGAAATAAAAAAACAATTTAAACACAAAAAATTGTGTTTCATTTTTGTTATGTGAGAGGTCTTGGCACCACCAAAAGTCTAGCTCTTTGGTTCTTGTCTGCATGATGCATTTCTTCATTGCATATTTCACAGAGTAGACATGATATATTACATGTGAAGGGCTCTAACCAACACTTATACCTCTACTTTAGTTTCAAACCTTCATCTTAGTCTCTAAAGTCATTCATATACATTTTCCTAGACCAACTATTTTTATTATAATAGAGTAGTCACTCGTGAATAATAGAATAAAGTCACCTCCGTAAGACCATTGCTCATTCCAAGCTAAAACTAAACGTTATCTTCAAAATAAAAACATAATAAATCTCATAAAAATGATGTAATCTACTAAACCAATAGATGCTGCTAAAATATTGTTTGGGTATTTTAGATTGGAAAATATTTTGGTGTTTGAAATACCCTATATACCTCCTTTATCTAAATCAATTAGAGTAAATTTGGCAAGAAAATTACAAAGTAAACTGAGTAATATTAAAATATAGGATGTAATCCAAGCTAATAAAATACTACTAAGTTACAGGAGGTAAATCTATCCCTCTCCGGCAATTGTTGGAGATCAGAGTCCACATTTTGGTAACAGACCAGTATGGGGTACATGTCACCAATCCTTATAGGTAGTTCTGAATATCTCGATCTCATGCTTCAACAATTTTTGTGCATCCCTATTATTTCAAGTTGGTGGGAATCGACATTTAGGACCACACTCATACACTACTGACTTAGTTTTAACATGTGTACAATCCATCTTCTGACCAGGATTTCTCTAATATGTGGAGTCCATCATACCTATAACCATAGGGAAATTCCTCAAATGATTAGATTAATATAAATGGTTGTTTCTTCATACAACTATACCTCAGGGTACTATTACTCTCAACATTAGAAGGATAACAAACTCTCCTACTAGACCCATTCCTACTTGGATTTCCTTAATCATAAACCATACCATTCTCATACAAATCTATAATAATTATGTAATATGACCATGAAAAGCACGTGCAAAATTAAAAAAAATAATCAGCTAAGACAGTTCAGGTACTAGCTTATTATTGCGCTGAGAGAAATGAACCTTTACAAGCTAGGTGGTGCAGATCTTTAACTCTCATGAAATTTGTGTGAGTAACACTAGATACATGAAAAGTAAAAAAATGTGGATGCATTATTTATCTATCTTACAATATTTAAGAAACATGAAAAAATAAATTGGCATAGATCCATTTTAACGTTGGATCTATTACACGTCAATATGTCAAGAGGCCTCACAAAACATTGAGATTTACACCTCCAGTTTTTGGATCCATCTCAACATTTAATAGATCTATTATTAATACAAATATGTGCTAATATAAGAAAAATTTAGACATGGGCCACAAAGTGTAAGTTTCATACACAAAACATGCAAGAGGTGCACAATCAAGAACTGAACCATAAAGTCTAGATGCCATACATAAAACAAGCAAGAGTTACATAATTAACAACTGGTCCATAAAGTCCATATTCCATATATAAAACAAGCAAGAGATCCATAATCAACACTTCGGTGTTATATAGCACATTCCAATCTGATTTATTCCATAAAGTACATGAGCTCTGGACTAATTTAAATCAAGTATTCAGTCACTATTCCTAAATCCAGAGCTTTGGTCCTACTTATTCCATGCTAAAATTAATGTATGGATCTTTAAGTAGGAGTAGCTAGCCCATACAAAATCCAGATTCATATAAATAGAAATCCATAAACCGTACAATCATGGAGGGATCATCATGAAATTTCCTTCAACACTTGGGTCTCACAAGTCTGTTAGAAAACAACTTTCACACCTACGTCAAGGAATTTTATACGAAAATTACATTTGGATCAAATGCCCTAGTCAGAAGAAATTAAATGTTTGTATTGCATTGGTTTCATCTAACAATATTAATACTTGGGTTCTAAAAATCAATTTCATGGATATGGAAACACCATACTATCTGAGGTTACTGACTTCAATCAATCCTCACAAAAGAAAATGGATCCTTGTGCCACAAATTCCATACAGTAATTAATGTATTGGATTAACTACATTAAACACCAAAATATTACATATAAAAGTTCAGACATCATGACTTAATTTAGGCATTCGTCTTACAAGAAGTTAGTTTTGTAATAGCAGAGTTAGAAAATCCATGAACAAGATAATGCCTCTTAAACCCCTTCAATGAGCACAAAAAATAAATTTTGAGAAGCTTTACCACAACAGTTTCACTCATAAAATAATTAAATATCTCCTTGAAGCTTCTCATGAAATCAACATAGAATGAACAAGGGTTATCCCTTTTAAGATGGGAATAATATCACAACCCAATAAAATGTACTCACAGTTTCGCCTTTTCCACTGGTCGGTGTAGGCTAGATCATTATCATGGTCTCTTTATTCAATCAACAATTTTGGAAAAGGAACACTACACATATAGAATCCCAAAAACACTATATCCTTGGTTATGTTAGAAATGAAAAACATAATTTAAACAAAAAAATTATTGTTTCATTTTTTTATGTGAGAGGTATTGGCACCACCAAAAGTCCAACTCTGTGATTTTTGTTTGTGTGATGCATTTCTTCATTGCATGTTTCGAAGATAAATCATGATATATTACATGTGAAGGACTCTAACCAACATTACCTCTACTTTAATTTATAACCTTGATATTAGTGTCTAAATTCATTTGTATACATTTTCTGAGACAAACTCCTTTTATTATAACACAATATATGCTCATGAAAAAAACAATAAATTCACCTCCGTAATACCATTTTCAGTGCCAAGCCAGAACTAAATTTTATCTTCAAAACAAAAACATATTAAAGCTCATAAAAATAATATAATCTACTAAAGCAGTATATGATGCTAAAATATTGTTTGAGTGTTCTAGATTTGCAAAGATTTTGGTGTGTGCAATACCTTATTTATCTCCTTTATCCCAATATATTAGAGTAAATTTGCTAATAAACTTACAAACTAAATTGGAGAATATTAAAATATAAGATGCAATCCAAGCTAACAAAATCCCACTATGCTACAGGAGGTAAAGCTAGCCCTCTCCAGCAATTGTTAGAGATTAGAGTCCACATTATGGTAGCAGACCAGTATGGGGTACCTCTCACCAACCCTTATATAGAGTTCTAAAGATCTCAATATGATGCTTCAACCAATGTTAAGAAACCCTATTATTGCAATTTGGTGGGCATCTGTAGTTAGGACCAAACTCATACACTACCAAATTATATTTAACAAGTGTGGAATCCATATTTTGACGAGGATTTATCTACATTGTAGAGTACATCATACCTATACCAAAAACGAAATTCCTCACACGATCGAATTAATATAACAAGTTTTTTTTCATACAACTATACCTCATGGCTTCATTTCCTTGAGTGAACTCCCAATCAGAAATTTTCTTCTTTCTCTTTTCATGGCCATTTCCACCTTGGCCTGATTATATTATCATATCTTCATTCTCAACGTTGTCTTGATAACCACTAGAAAGGACAATGTTGGTAGCTAGTGGCAACATGCGACATGTTACTTCAATATTTAGATAATATATACGTTCTTGAAGAGGTCTATGCAACTGTATATTTCTCAGTAGCCTATCAGATTGGAACACATCTCCCACTTCTATTCTAGGAATATATCCTACATAATTCTTGCAAAAAATTTTCCAAAGAGGTTTCAACAAAAATTATATTTTCAACCTCACAAGACTTTACTTTCTCTTTCATGCTAACGACTCTCTCATGTACTAATGAAACCCTGACTACAGCAACCTCCTTCACTCCATTAAATTTAACCAAAAAGATAAAAGACGCAACAAAAACACTGGTTAATAATAACCCTATAATGATCACCTCATGTACAAATGTACAAGATAATATCACCCAAGCAATGAGTCCTATCTATCGTCAAAGAACCTTAGAAATTATTTTCATAAAAGGCATAATTTGGGATTTTGTTAGCTCTATTCAAGTAATGGGAGCTACTAATACATGTGTAATAAATCTATCATTAATCATCATTAGTGTGTAACTAATTTGTCTTAAAAAAAATTCATCGCTATCGTTGTCATAACTTACAATGACCAGGAATTTGTCTAAAAACATTGTCATCACTGTCACTATCATAATTTACACTGACCAAAAATAGCACTATTAACACCTAGAGTGATGATACCTCCTCTCATTATCAACTTCCCCAAAGGTACGAAACAAGAAATGATTTAAGAGCAACAAAATAACTCTCAGCTTTTGGTCAAGGATGGGATAAACACCCAATTGTTTCAACACGAGAAGGAACAAAAAACATTTTTCAAGAGTGTGGTATTACTAACCTTACAAAATTTAACCAGTTACTACTCGACAACTTCAAAATGAGTTCCAGTTGGAACAAAGAATTATAGCAATTATGAATTTTTAAATACCATATAGAAATGCCTATCTATGTGTCCTTGTCTTTCACAAGGCCTTCAAAGGAGTCGGAAGCAGTTATCAATATTATAAGAAGATATATGAATTTGAATATTTGGAAAATAGTCCACTAGATTGTCCATATTGGGACTCTATTACCTAAAATGTACATCTCTAATGAAAAGTAGACTACCAATGAAGAGAAATTCAAAGCACCCAAAATTCTGAGCACATCATTGAATAATGGAAATATGGAGGCAATGTTATTATTTGACACCACAAATGCAGTTCTCCAACATAGTTTGAAGAGGTTGACTTTGCACCACCCACATAAGGGAATGTGTATGTGAATTCCCTTCTTGAAGAATTTATTGTCAGGCCAAGTGTGAGAAAACCATGCTTCAACAAAAGCAAACATTGGATAACAATATACCTACAACAGTGGCATGAAATTATTTACATTGAAGTTTCTATAGGTAATAGAGACATTATATACAATCCAAAAAATACTAGATCTTTTTTTTTGTTAGAAATAAAAAACACAAAAATTCATGTTTCATTTTTGTTATGTGAGAAGTCTTGGCACCACCAAAATTCACATATTTGTGGTTCTTGTCTGCATGGTGCATTTTTTCATTGCATGTTTCGCAGAGCAGTCCTGATATATTCCATGTGAAGGAATCTAACCAACATTTATACCTCTACTTCAATTTCAAACCTTCAACTTAGTGTATAAAGTAATTCGTATACCTTTTCCTAGACCAATTATTTTTATTATAACACAATAGTTTGTCATGAAAAATAAAATAAAGTCACCTCCATAATACCATTGCTAGTGCCAAGGTAGGACTAAATGTTATATTCAAAATAAAAACATAATAAATCTCATAAAAAATATGTAATCTACTCAAGGAGTAGATGACTCTAAAATTTTGTTTGAGTATTCTAGATTGGCAACGCTTTTGGTAAATACCTTATATACGTCCTTTATCCCAATCTATTAGAGTAAATTTTCCAAGAAAATTACAAAGTAAATTGAACAATATTCAAATATAGGATGTAATCCAAGCTAGAAAAATCCTACTATGCTACCTATCACCAATCCTTATAGGGAGTTCTAAAGATATTGATCTCATGTTTCAACTAGTGTTGAGAAACTAGCTATTTGTCACCAATTTGTATAAGGAGTTCTAAATACTTCGATCTTATGCTTCAAGTATTGTTTGGAAACCCTATTATTGCAAGTTGGTGGAGATATACATTTAGGACAACACTTATATTCTACTAGCATAGCTTTAACAAGTGTAGAGTCCATCTTCTGACAAGGATTTCTCTACATTGTAGAGTCATCATATTTATACCCAAAAGGAAATTCCTCACATGATCAGATTAATCTAACATGATGTTTCTTCATGAAACTATAGCTCAGGGTTTAATTCCCTCAAGTGAGCTCCTGATCATAAAATTTCTTCTTTCTCTTGTTATTACCATTTCCACCTTGGCCTAAGTATATTTTCAGATCTTCGTTCTCAACGTTGTCTTTATAACCATTAGGAAGGAAAATGTTGGTAGCTAGTGGCACCATGTAGCATGTTTCTTCAAGCTTTAGATAATATATACCTGCTTGAAGAGGTTTATGCAATCCTATATTGTTGAGTAGCCTTCGATACTAGAACACATCTCCTACTTCTATTCTAGGAATACATCCTACATCATTCTTAAAATTTTGTTTCCAAAGAGGTTTCAAGAAAAATTAACTTCGCAGTCTCATAAGCCTTTACTTTCTCTTTCATACTAACTACTTACTTGTGTACTAATGAATCCCTGACTAGAAAACCTCCTTTGCTCCATTAAAATTAACCAAAAAGTGTGAAGACACAATAAAACCACTAGTTAATAAAAACCCTCGAATGAGCACCTCATGTACAATTGTACAAGATAATATCACCCGAGCAATGAGTCCTATCTATCCTCAAATATCTCTTACACATTATTTTCATAAAAGGCATAATCTACCATGTTGTTATATCTCCCCTAGTAATGAGAGCTACTGATACATGGGTAATAAATATATCATTAATCATCATCAATGTGTAACAAATATGTCTTAAACATTTTTCATCACTATCAATGTCATAACTTACAATGACCAAGATTTTTTCCTAAAAAATTGTCATCACTATCACTATCATAATTTACACAGACAAAAAATAGCACTATTAACACCTAGAGTGATGATACCTCTCCTCATTATCAACTTTCCCCAAGGTAAGAAATAGGAAATGGTTTAAGAGAAACAAAATAAGCCTAAACACTCGATCATTGAATGGATTAACACCCAATTTTTTCAACACGAGAAGGAACATAAAAAAAAATTCATGAGTGTGGTATTACTAATATTATAAAATATAACCAGTTACTGCTCAAAAAATTTAAAATGAGTTGTCGTTGGCATGGATCATTATAACCTCTGTGATATTTTAAATACCATATAGAAAGGCCTCCCTATGTCTCCTTGTCTTTCACAATTCCTTTTAAGGAGACAAAGGTGATTATCACTATTATAAGAATATATATGAAGCTAAATATTTCAAAAATAGTTCACTTGATTGTCCATATTGGGACTCTATTACATGAAATGTACATATCGACTGAAAAGTAGACTACCAATGACCAAAAATTTAGAGCACCCACAATTCCCAACACATCATTGAATAATGGAAATATGATGGCAATGCCAGTCGTTGACACCAAAAATGCAGTTCTCCAACATAGTCTGAAGATATTGACTCAGCACCAGTCATAGAAGGAAATGTGTATCGGAATTCCCTCCTTGAAAAATTTATTGGCAGGTCAAGTATGAGAAAACCATGCTTCAACACAAGAAAACATTGGCTTACAATATGCCTGCAACAGTGGCATGACATGATTTACAATGAAGTTTCTATAGGTAATAGAGACATTAGAGTTTCAATCAAGCACGCCTAAAAGAAAGGATGAGAAAATTATTTATTACTTGGTATGCTCCTACCAGATGAACCAGAATTCATGCATTTTCAAAGTCGATAAGCCAATAACACTTCTAGAATCCAAATCATGTAAATAGGTTTCTAGGTGCATCTTCCCCAAAATTTTTGTAACCCATAAAAGAACATAACATATAGAAGGTATTTATTATGCTTAGTGACAATAAATTTTCTTTTTTCATAGTTAGTTTTTCTGTGGGTGTTGACTTGAGAGTATCCTGCATAGTTGTGAACTAGGGGAAGCCTCATAATTATCCTTTTAGTTTCTGGTTGTCCAAAGGATTCAAATATAGAAATGAAAAAAAATATTGAGCTATACTTGAATTTAAAGGACATTGGAGGTATATGGAATTTCAAATGCAATTTCACCAATACCTTGAAGCATCCTCCAAACTTTTTGGGCCTAAGAGAGGTTCTAGTACTGATTCCAACCAAATTGGCTTTAATATCTCCGTTCTCTACCATTTCTCATAGGTCTGAACCGATGAGTTTCAATAATTAAAATCAGGGCTATGGTTAATTAAATTATATATTTAAATTCCATAGCCTAGGCATACATAGTAGTAACTGACCAACCAAGGTAGTGGTTGAAACCCTGAAGAGAATGAATGAGATAATTCCAAAAGACTAAAACTAGACAGTCGCAAACTACCTAAAAGAAAACATGTTTCAATGACCACATAATGACTATATTTGTTTCACATAACGACTATATTTGTTTCACAGGCATCCACACTATATTTTTTCTCTACACGCTTTCAAACAAAGAATGCACCATTCAACAAAATATCAAAAACCCAAGTGACCATACCTTAAGTTTTCATTCCTAATAGCTTTAATTTGCATAACAGGCCTCTCATATAGCACGCAGAGCTCCGCTTGACATGTTTAGCTATCTGTTAAATGGCCTTCGATGGAAATGATTGTAGACAATCTCATATCAACTTCCCACATGAAAAGAAGTTTCGAAATCTAGTTTCACTAGTATGTTGGCTCTCAAATCCACCTTTCAATATGTTTCCATGACCAACAATAGGAGATGAAATCATAATACGTTGTCGTAGATCAACCACAAGAAAAAAAATATTGATCAAAGTATATTAATAATGAACAAGGAGGCCCTAATGAATAATGAACAAACTAATAATCCTACAACCTAAAAATATTCAATCCTCTAACATTACATCTGATGATACAGATCGATACATTGTGGTAGCTAGGGGAGTTTTTTTCAAAGGGAAACACCTTATGACGTAATAATTTTTAAATAATCTAATTTAATGAAAACTAAGAATAGGCAAAAATTGTTATAAAAAAAAATGATATTTATGATAAGAAGTCGACTACTAAATAAATTGAAAGGGAGTGAGGGAAGTGCTTCATTAAAAAATGTGCATATAAAAAGGACATCCATGGAAAAATAATAAACTGAAAGGGGGAGAGGGGAAGCTACTAGTTTATGAATATACACTAGAATTGATAAGGGTAGAAATAGAGGGAATTTGAGGATGATTAAGCCCATGAAAAAATCAAAGAATAGATGTGTAAGGGTGATTAGTTTTTAACATTTTTTCTTCTTATTACAGTTGTTATATTTTTTTAATGAGGAATAAATATTTAATTTTATATATGATTGAAATAAATAGATATAAAATTTTATGAGAATGTCATGAGATCATGTGACATAGAGAGAGAGAGAGAGGAGGAGGAGGAGGGGTGCCTAGGGAAGGAGAAACATTAATGTAACGGGGATATGTAATGTCAAAGAGAGAAATGGATCTAAAGAGAGAGAAAAGGATGGAGAGGGGGAAGGGGATGAGAGGTAATGGAGAAGGGGTAGGGGAGGAGAGAGAATGGAGAGGGAGGGAGTGATAGAAAGAAAGGGGTATAGAGGGAAAAATAGAAGGGGGTTATAGAGAGAGTGTGTGCAAAGGAGAGGGAGGATGAGAGAGCGATGGGGAAAGGAAGGGAGAGGAAGTGGAAATGGAAGGACAAAGAGAGAGGGGTTGAAGGGCTAAAATATATAAAGTTATAGGGAAAGGGGTAGACAAAGAGAGAGGTTGGGGAGGGAGAGAGAGAGATGGAGAAAGGAACACTTAGAGGTAGAGAATGGAAGGGAAACAGAGAGAGATGGAAATAGGGATAATGAAAGGGGCATGGATAGAAAGGAATAGGGGAAGGAGTAGAAAGATTTGGGGCTTATTTAAAGTGTGTGTGAGAGCGGGAGGGATGGGGGAGAGAAAAAAATATATAGAGAAATCAAGAGAGAGTGAGAACGGGGGACGGGAGTGGGAGTTCTGAGGCAAGGAAAAGAAAAAGAGGGGAGATGAATAGGCAATGGGAGAGAGATATATAAATAGGTATAGGGAGAGAGGGAGGTATAGAAATGGGTAGAGAGAGAGGGGCGAAGGGTTAAGGAAAGGAGGGAGAGAGACAGGGGAGAAAGAGAGTTGGGAAATATGGTGAGAGATGGAGCAAAAAAAGAGTGCATATTATTTGATTTCATGCATGTTGCATATGTTTTTACATATATTCACACACATTATTTTAATGCATGTATTATTATTTTTTATTTAATGGCGTGATCATATTTTTCTAATTGTTTGGCCGAAAAGGTGGCTCTTTTGGTTCTAGGTTTCAATTAAAAAATATCCCAGTTTTATTTGCATAAACCAAAAAACATATTTTTTTACAACTTGCTAATTCTTAATGATGTTTATGTATATGATCAACACTTATAAAGGTACTATGTGTGTGGGTGTGGGGGAGAAAGAGAGAGAGAGATATTATGTATTTTTGACATATATCAAATTTCTAAGAAAAACAAATATCTTTTATTTCCAGTATAATATTTGATTGGTTGACCTATTTGAAATTAGAAAAGAAGCAACACTGGTAGAGATGAATATGTTGGAATCATGATTATCATTAGATCAAAACCTGCAGGTGTTATTCTTTTCTACTGTAGAGCTAACACAGCGGAAACTTAAATAAACAATCGAACACACACAGCATAAAACATGAGACAACAGATTTAACGTGGTTCACCCAAACAATTTGGGCTACGTCCACCAAATAGAGGCATTGGCAATCTCATTCATCATCAAAAGAATACAAGAGCAAAATTTCTCATCTGCAATTCTCTTCCACTCACCTCACATCCCTCATGCTAATTTGCCTCTACGGGCTTACATTTTATAGATGGGAGTAGAAACTGAATCATAAATTCAATCACAACAAAATAGGATGCAATAACTCCACATCAGGATTAGATGCAGTCAATTTATCAACAAATCCTACTGTTGTCATATTCATGATATTTTTTCCAAATTTAATATAAGAAATCTAAAAAATCTCCACCTTGACGACAATTAGCCTAATACCCTATTCCATTATTATTTTTATCTTTTCTACAAGCCAAGAGAAGCTAGACACCATCGTAGCTTCTCTAATAAAACTAGTTTTGTGAACATGTCTCCACAGTTTTCCTTTGTATGCACTTTTTCAACTGAGACTCCCCGTTCAGTGATAACCTATCTTACAAAATGGTACTTGATAGGTATATGCTTTGATTTACTATGATAGGCCGGATTTTTAGCCAAGTGAATTTCACTTTGACTATCACAAAATAACTTGATGTTGTCCTGTAACCTACCAAACTCACCAAACAAAACTTTCAACCAAACTGCTTCTTTGCAAGCATGTGAAGCAGCTATGTATTCTGCGTCTGTAGTGTATAAAGCAACAATGTTTTGTAGCTTTGACATCCAGCTTATAGCTCCATCTACAAGAGTAAAGACATATCCTGAAGTTGACCTTCTCTTATCCAAATCACTTGAAAAATCAGAATCAACATATCCGCAAAAAAATTCATTACTTCTGTTATAAGTGATATAGTGATCACTTGTGCCTCTCAGATACCGAAGCACCCATTTCACTGTTGACCAGTGTTCTTTCCCTGGATTTGCCATATACCTGCTGACAACCCCAACTGCATGTGAAATATCTGGTCGAGTACAAACCATCGCATACATCAAACAACCTACTACATTGGCATATGGAATTCGAGACATATATTCCTTTTCTTCATTTGTGTTAGGACATAAATTTGAAGAAAGCTTAAAATGGGAAGCTAAAGGGACTGAAACAGGCTTCACAGTGTTCATACCAAGCCTTAAGAGTATTTTCTCAATATACTTATTTTGTGATAGACACAACTTACCATTGCTCCTGTCTCTGAAAATCTCCATGCCCAAAATCTGTCTTGCTGCTCCTATATCTTTCATATCAAACGTCCTAGCCATCTGAGCCTTTAACTTGTTGATCTTTGTTATGCTTTTTCTTGCTAAAAGCATATGGTCAACATATAACACTAAGATAATGAACATTCCATTACTCAATTTCTTAAAGTAAACACAATGATCATATTCACTTCTTATATAATTTTGACTCATCATGAAAGAATCAAATTTCTTGTACCATTGTCGAGGCGACTGCTTCAAACCATACAATGATTTCTTGAGCCTGCAGACAAATCTCCTGTTGTGATTTTGAACAAACCCTTCAAGTTGTTCCATGTAAATCTCCTCATCTAAATCTCCATGTAAAAATGCAGTTTTAACATGTAGTTGTTGTAATTCTAAATCAAGTAAAGCAACTAATGCTAACACAATCCGAATTGAAACAATTTTTACAACTAGTGAAAATATCTCATGAAAGTCAATGCCTACTTTCTGAGAAAAACATTTCATGACTAGCCTTGCTTTGTACCTGTCCTCTGTATCATCAACACCCCTGTTCAATTTGTAAACCCATTTACATCCCACAGTTTTCCTATCTTTAGGAAGTTCTACCAGATCCCATGTGGCATTCTTGTCTAGTGCCTTCATCTCATCCTTCATATCTTCTTTCCACTTATAACTGTTAGAACCTTCTACAGCTTCCTAATAGCACAAAGGTTCATCATCATTAGCGATTAAATCAATTGAAGTAACATAATCATCATACCTTTTAGGAGGACGTCTAATTCTCATGGACCTCCTTAAATATGTTTCTGGTTATTCCACAATTTGCTGATTATTATCTGTAGGAACTTCTTCATGATCTGGATCTTAAACATGTTCATGATCTGCATCTGAAACTTGTTCATATGGACTATCATTAGTATTTGAAATGGTTTCAAACTGAATATGTTGAAACTTAGGTACATTATCCTGTTTCAATTTATCATCTACATCTAGATTATCGAGTGAAGATTCATTGAATTTAACATCTTTGTTAATGATGATCTTGTGAGTATTAGGATCCCACAACCTGTATCCCTTAGTACCATCACCATATCCAACAAAGATATATATTTTTGATTTAGGATATAATTTAGAACGCTGATGTTTCAAAATTAGAGCATATGCATCACAACCAAAAAATTTCAGTTTAGAATAATCACAAGGATGAACTTTCCATACCTCTTGTGGAATTTTGCATCCTATTGCAGTTGATGGTGATCGATTTATCAAATAGCAAGCCGTAGATATTGCTTCTGTCCATAATTCCTTCTGCAAATTGGCGTTACTAAGCATACTTCTTTCTCTCTCTAAAAGAGTCATGTTCATGCGTTCAGCAACTCCATTTTGCTGAGGAGTATATACAGTAGTTTTATGTCTTTCGATCCCAACTTCCTTGCAATAATTATCAAATTCCTTTGAAGTAAACTCACCACCATTGTTAGTTCTTAAACATTTAATGGTTCTTCTAGTGATGTTTTCTACTAATGCTCTAAACTGTTTGAAAACTGTGAATACATCAGACTTTTTCTTTAACATATATACCCACACTTTTCTAGAGAAATCATCAATAAAAGATACAAAATATGACGATCCTCCATATGAGGTTGTAGGAGATGGACCCCAAACATCAGAACGGATATAATCAGGGATTCCCTTACTAGTATGTTTTCCAGTTTTAAACTTTAGCTTCCTTTGTTTCCCAAATATACAATGTTTGTAGAAATCTAAGTTAGAAGATTTTAAACTAGGAAGTAACTTACGATCAGATAAAAATTTTAATCCTCTTTCGCTCATATGGCCCAACCGTTGATGCCATAAACGAATAGAATTACTGTCGTTTTCAGATATTGTAGAAGCATGATCTAACTCTATTCTTCCTTCTAACTAAAAAAGATTTCCAACCTTCTTTGCTTTCATTACTAGTAAAATTCATTTATAAAATTTTAATACTCCACCTTGAATAAAGGTTTTATATCCATTTGTGTCTAGCACTCCTAAAGAAATGAGGTTTTTTCTAAGTTTAGGCACATGTCTTACATCAGTTAAAATTTTATCTGTCCCATCAAACATTCTAATCTGGATGCTTCCAATTCCCACAATATTACATGAGACATCATTACCCATGTAAACAACTCCATCATTGATTGATTTATAATATTTAAACCACTCTCTATGAATGCACATGTGATTTGACGCACCCGAATCTAACAAATAATGTTGATCATGATTAGAAAAACTAACTGACAACACTTCATCACTCATACCTAAACCAGATGTTGAACCTGTATCTATCGTGTTTGCTTCTTTCTTCTCTATTGAAGAGTCTCCTTTAGATGTTTGCTATCTCTACCAACAGTCCTTCTTCAAATGTTCTGATTTACCACAAAACAAACACTTTACCTTACTCTTCTTCCCTTTCAATTTTGAACGCGAGTTGTTCTGTTTACTGAAGTGTCTTTCTTTAGAACGACCTCTAACCATCATTGCTTCTGATGTAGAGGTTTCTGAATTTGACCTTTTCCTTGTTTCTTCAGATAACAAAGCTCCAACAACATCATCAAATTCAAGGGTTTCTGATGAACTAAAACTTATAGAAGTAACAAAATGATCCCATGACTCAGGCAAAGAGCATAATAAAGTTACAGCTTTATCTTCTGAATCAAATTTTACTTCTATACTTTCTAACTGCACCAAGAGAGTATTAAAGGTATTCAGATGATTAGTTATAGTCGTACCCTCCTTCATGCGCAAGTTGTACAACTGTCTCTTCAGAAGAATCCTATTTGTTAAGGATTTTTTCATGTACATCTTTTCAAGCTTTGTCCACAAACCAACAGCAGTTTTCTCTGACACGATGTTAAATAAAACATCATCTGCCAAACACAAACGAATGCCGCTCAGTGCTCTTTCATCGACGTCACTCCATTCGTCATCTGTCATGGTGTAAGGTTGTTTGGATTTTCCCAAAAGTGCCTTCGCCATAACTTGTTGTACGAGTAGATCGTGCATCGTAACTTTCCAGATCTCGAAGTTATTTTTCCCATTAAACTTCTCGATCTCAAACCGAGCACTTTGAGTTTTTGACATGATTTGATTGCTTCTACACTATGGGTCCTTAATTGCTTTTTAAATCAAATTAACAATTTGAAAAAAAAAAAAAAATATATATATATATATCTTTTACAACCATGCAATTAATAATAATTGGATACCATAAATATGCTAAAAACAAGATTTTACTTTTTCTCCAACATGCAGCATCAAACCAACGCTGTCAGACTTATAGCTCTGGATCTCATAGTCTACATTGATCAATTTCAGATCTAGTCTGTGCAGACACATCCACCGTAAGCGTAGATGAAAGATTTGGTCTCTTCCATGCAGATCTTATGTATCAATCCCTTTTCCCGAATTCCGTGGTTTGGCTTCTAGCAGAAGTTTCAACATGCATCTCCGATTGTGGTTCTGGACTGCGCTATTCAAAATATTTTTCTGTTCACCTTTTACATAGTTATTTACCCATCTTTCGAACTCGAATCATAAACCGCTTGTGAAAAATCCGATACGGCGTTGTTCAACCAGGTTCTCACGGCTTACGATGCTTACTGCTCTTGGCAGCCATATCACAGGTTGACAGATTTCAACACAGTGCCATTTAGATCTTGTTAATGCAGGTAAGGTCAATCGACAACTTAGTTTAATTCTACGCTAAAACTAAGAATGCAGGACTTTAACGCAGCTCATGGCCACACGAAAAACCCGTGTGCTTCAAATCGCAAAAAATGATCTTCACCAGCCACTCCTTCTTTCGTAGGAGTTGGCACAACAGATGCTGGCAGTGATCCACAAAGAAAAAACCCCCATGGCTTTAAGTTGTGTCATGGATCTGGCCAAGCTGGTTCTGTAGACCTAGGGCTTTCATGGTCCACCGGTCTCGATCCACACTTGTTAACACTTCCACGCTCACACAGCCACGGTCGCACGCCACCGCAGCCACATAGACTCAACCTAAATGCTCTGATACCAGTTCTAGAGTTAACACAGTGGAAACTTAAATAAACAATCAAACACACATAACATAAAACATGAGACAAAATATTTAATGTGGTTCACCCAACCAATCTGGGCTACATCCACCAAACAGAGGCATCTGCAATCTCATTCATCAATAGAAGAATACAACAACAAAATTTCTCATCTGCAATTCTCTTCCACTCACCTCACATCCCTCATCCTGATTTGCCTCTACGGGCTTACATTTTATAGCTGTGAGTAGAAACTGAATCATAAATTCAATCACAACAAAATAGGATGCAATAACTCCACATCAGGATTAGATGCAGTCAATTTAGCAACAAATCCTATTGTTTTCATATTCATGATATTTTCTCCAAATTTAATATAAGAAATCTCAATAGCTACAATCACCAGAGTTAGGATCCACGAGAGGCGATTAGTCCATGTTTCAAAACACACTAGGAGCATTGAACCCAATGTCCAACAATTTCCCCCTAGTGCAAGTCGGTTGAATTTCAAACTTGAGACATGTCACTCTAACACCACTTGTTGGAATCACGATTGTCGTTAGACCAATACTACAAGTGTTAGTCTCTGCTACAGTCACCAGAGTTAGGATCCATGAGATACAGTTAGTTCATGTCGTGAAACACATGGGAGCGATGAACCCAATGTCCAACAAAAGATATATTTAATAAATGAAAAATAGTATGACTATGTCAATATCATCATACATAGACATCAAAAAAGTCAATTCATGATTTCACAACCAAAAAAAAAAAAAAACTTAATATAAATATTGAAAATTATGAAAAAAACACAAAAATTACAAATTTATTTAAAAACGCTCCATCATACATATTGATATAAAGACCTAACATAAAAGTATGTGTTATGCTTTAGAGAAAAAATAACATATCAATTTTACAAAAAGATTTTTAATTTTACCAATTTTGTAATAAATATGAATTATGTATTCAAATAGTTTTATCTTTTTAACTTATTTCTTAAAAATTTATATCATTTTAATAAAAATATTTTAAAATCATATTTATGTCTTTTTCATAGGAGTAGTCTATAATGCGACCTTTTGGAGTTTGACGTGACAAGTTTATGGATGGATGGTTACATAGCATGGTGAAAATGCATGTGGAAAGTTTTTTGATTTTTCGGCCGCGCTTCTTCCGGCAACTCTGACTCGTCCTTATACGCATTCAATGCCAGGTCGATGTCGAAAATTTGAAATTTCAAATGCTATCTTCCCGCCTTCAAGCTAAAGGGTTGCGAGCAGTGTTTTTCTCGCATCCTCGCCATCCAATCACCGTCTTTCTCCAGAAAAACTCTTGGAATGCCATTTGAGCTGGCGCGGGAGGATTCTGACTAGACCCTTGGGATAGATTCCAGCAATCTCAAAGCACTCTACAGGAAAGGGTGTGCATCGGGCTCAAGAATTATGTAGCGGCATGTGAATGTTTATAGAAAGCCGACGAGGCCACCCCTGACCAGATGGAAATATAAGACGCGCTTCGCCAAGCCAAGACTCTGTACTCCTAGAGCCGGAATGGCAAGTATGACATCTTGGACTACCTGCTCGAACGTGGGTCTTCTACTCAGGAAGTGACCGATTTTATTGGCCCAATAGAGATTAAGATGACCAAAAATAGTCGTCGCCGAGGACTCTACTCCACCCAAGAAATAAGGTCTGGACAGCTCTTGTTGGTAAGCAACGTTGTCGCAGTTTCTTGTGAAAGCGACTCTACCACCGTGTATCATGTGGACAATAGGTGTGAATTGAATTCCACCTCTCAAGAGGAACTCGTGGCCGTGGTAGTCTTTGCTGCCAGGAAATCGCAGAGATTGCTCCATCAACATTATAGTTTATTCGATTCCTCTATGCCCAGCAACCTTCATGTTCCTGCCATATATCTATTTAAGACAGACGATCAAATCCTTGTGGGACAAGAAGTAGAAAATGAAATTTTACAGGTGGATGCTAACCGTATTCGATCTACGAGAACGGAAAAAGAGCATGTTTTGGCTGTTGTCGTCCCTCATTAACCATTCCTTCCTTCCGAACTCTGGCTTCTTGGTAATCAAAAGTGGCTTTTTTATCCAAATACTAATAGCATGTTTTCCCAATGGTGCGGGGGACCAGATCAAATATTACAATTCCACATTTTATACGGGGATGTAACTTAGATGGTAGAGTGCTTGCTTAGCATGCGAGAGGTACGAGGTTCGATACCCCGCATCTCCATTTCACAACTTTTACAAACCATGTTTTGTCATCCAACACGCAAACGCAAAATCCAAAAAAGATCTCCATTTCACAAATTTTACAAACCATGTTTTGTCATCCAACATGCAAACGCAAAATCCAAAAAAGATTGAAGGGACAAATTGAACGATATGTCAATTTGACAGAAAACTAAGGTTGGGAGTGTGTTTGATTCAATTTGACCCACGAGCTTCCAATGGGCACAACAAAGTTAAAACAGGAGGGTTTTTGAAAACTCCCAATTTAATAAAACGGCGGGAAGGGTGCTGAAAGAAATGAGACGGAAGTTTCAAAATCCCTAATCTAATAAAACAGAAGTATTGATCTTGGTTTTAAGAAATAGGAGGTTTTGAAACACTCAATGAATTCCCATATAATATGGGATCTAGTCAGGTGAGAGCACTGATCATTGTTTTAAGGGAGGTTTGAAAACAGGACAATTCCAAAAAAGTATAATAGTAATTACGCATCACAAAATTGGAGATGCGGGGTATCAATCCCCATACCTCTCGCATGCAAAGCGAGCGCTCTACCACGTGAGCTACATCCCCAAGTTGTGCAATATGCTGCTTCCTTTGTTTCTCAGATATTCTGTTATGTATTAATGATTTCAAAATCGTCTCAACAACCCAACGCCAATGCCACTATGATGAAGCTTAATCATAGATTGAAGACCACAGTCGTCACTGTGGTTTGGAAATAAATATTATTAGATCATCAAATATACACTCAACAAAGTCATTCCAGATCTCAAAAAATTATATCATCAAATAATAACTAATATAACATGCCATATACAACATTGAATAGGCTCACAACACTTAGATAGATGTGTGTATATCGTCGAACCTTCAAACTCCACTCCTATGAATATTTAAAATATTTTATAGCACTTATTCTAAAAAATTATTATTGTTTTTGCAACATTCTAGAAGTGATAAACACTTCCTCATTTCAAATTTTACTTACTAATTCAATTTGTGATCTACACACCTTCCCATTTCCATTTTTACTTACTAACTCAATTTGTGATCTACACACCTGTCTAATTAAAAGTTTACTAACTCAACTCGTCATTAGTAGCATCCTACAACATAAGTCTATGGCACTAACACCTAATTCCATGGTTATAAAAAAAAGTCAACTTTTAGATGCAATGTATTTATCTTTTCCTTGAAAATATGAGCTAAAGAGATTAAACCATATTTAACAATCTAGCTACCAAACGATGCAATCCTAAACTCCTTATACAAGAATGATATTACCACTTCATTGTATAAGTGGTATAAACTTAATTTGTGTCAAATTAAACAATTCCCACACATTTTTATTCAAGAGAAACATTTAGTTAAATACCTTAATTTATGTCAAATTAAACCAATCCCACACATTTCTATTCAACATAAAAATTAAGTTAAATCAATTAGCAATCTTGTCTTCTCCTAGTATCTATGCTTCACAAGAAAACCTTTTCGTTTGCAAACATTAATGTGTAAACAATAAGTTCAACAATACTTTGAAAAAATACATGTTCATTCAAATCCAACATATGATTATACCAACTAAAAAAAATCAAAGTTTCACCATTACTTTAATATAGTCATTTCACATATTAGATAAAAAGTTGTAAAGAACACTTGGGACTTGTTGTAGTGACACTATGTATACAAACTTGAAAGCATTCTCTTCAAACGGTTTTTAATAGCTTTTTGGAGCACATAAAAGATTTTATTTAAAAATATATAAATATGAATTATAATTTTAAGCTTTGTTAAATTTATATTGGGTTTGTTAAATTCTTCTATGCCAATTACAAGTCTCATGTTATAGAAATATTTCAAATTCACTAATTGCACTACAAGAAAAATACGAGGAAAAAACTTAACAACAGTTTCTAAGCTTTTACAAGTATAATAGTTGGATGAATCCCATTGAATATAGAAAATTTTGAAGGCTATTTTATCAATAACATAATATGTAGAAATAACTTATAGCTAAATCATTCACTAAATTACAAAATATAGTAAACTTTTGGTGAATCTTTCACTAAATTATAAAATTTTGTAGACTAGCTTAGCCATATAAATTTAATGGTTGGTAAACATCAATAGGCACCAATCTACAAAAAGCATCAAAACACTTACTTCATGATGCATCTCACATTGCTAAAATTTACAAAAATTATAAAAACTAACAAGATTCTTAACCATGGAGATTTATCCCCACTTAAATTATTTTTTCAATGGATATTTATCCCCCACTTAAATTATTTTTGCAATTCAAACCGCCAAGATCATCATACAAAACCTAGTCCTAAAACAAGCTAGTAAATGAATAAGTAAAATCAAATTTCAAATAATTTGGATATGCTAATAATGTGTGGATATTATAAAACATGTTTCCTAATAATGGCTACGCATTTTTTCTAAAATATAAAAAATTAGTTAAACAATTTTTCCATAACTTTCTATCTCAATAATTGTTTTTGGAATTATTTAGCACAACAAAAAGGTCTTAAAGAGATTTACATGATTATGTTAAGATTTTAAATATTTATGCATATATATAATCATTATTTTCAAAAGAATATAAAATGAATATATATTATAATATTAAAATACATGTGCCTTTTACTCCTACTATAGCTTTTTATACCTTGTAAAATATATATGTGTGTGTGTGTGTGTTACACTAGCATAAATCAAGATCTACAATATTTAAAAAAATGTGTTATTATGTTAATACCCTTAAACCCTACATTAATACATGAACTCATAATTTCAAGGCCATAATTATTTTCATAATTTATAAAATTATACAATTAGCATTAAATTTCGAATATATATGTGTGTGTGTGTGTGTGTGTGTGTGTGTGTGTGTGTGTGTGTGTGAAATACTTTGGAAGAGGTTCCTCTCTAACTACAGTTCACATATAAAATGTCAAAGGTATGTCAATTTCTTTCATAAAACCTTATTTTTAGTGTTGGAAAAATCCTTCTCCTTCCTACTGCTACTCACACTCTAATTGGAATACACAGATATATTCTTTTACTCGCATATGTGATCTCCTCCTGAAGACTAGATACTCTCTGAGAAATTATGGAAACATCCTTTGTGTGCTTTTATCTTCATGCCCTACACATATCTGCAACTGCAACCCTTGCTATAAATATTTTGTGCCTAGATCTGCTTAATGAATCAAATGATATACTCACTAGAACTACTTCCCGACAAACACACTGCTTGCAAACTCTTCTTCTGAGCAAATTGAACTTTGTCCTACACTCTGCCTTTGGAAATCAATTTATGCCCAACAATTCACACCCCTGGCCTGACCTACATGAATCTAGATCCTATGCTTCAGATCTCCCTCCGAAACTACACAATCTCACAACCTTTCGCTTCTGAGCCTCTTATCTGATCAATAATCCTTTTATACCATGTGGAATTTCCACAAATGCACCAAAAGGAGTATAATATTCTAATTGTTCATAGTTTATTTGTTTCCAACAAATAATGATTAAATCAGTTATTCATTCTTCATAATAAAAATATGTTGCAGAAGTAAAATTTAGGAACTAAGAAATGAATTCCCACGTAGAAATTGACACAATTATTTTCGACTAGACGTCACTAGAAAAACCCTGAAGGGAAAATAAGTGCAATAGATGAGGGTTTATTTTATTATTATGAAACAAATTTAAGAATACAATAAATTGGATTCCCAACTAGTAATCCTCCAACAAATATCTCGCCAAAATAATCTAGATAAAAATTATCTCCTTTGTAAATCTATTCAACCCCTTCTGGCATGCTCGCACCCCACACTAGCAGCTCATACTACATCCTAGAATTCACACTACTGGCCCTGGGAAATTTGGACTGCCTGCAAATTTAATCCAAGTGAGTCGTCATGCCTCCCTATGTCACTAGAAACTACTCACACTACCTTCCGAAAATAGTTCAAGCCTCTAGCTGTTGATTTTTGGTTCCTTTGGCAACTCGCACAAGAGTTTCTAACAATTCACATAGGCTTTTTTGGCACTTTATACAAATAATTTTTCCTCATATCTCTTGCTAATTCAACATTCGAGAAACACTAGAAAAATCTCTAGAATCCTCTTCCCAAGTTGTTGCTTCCTCACTCTGATGCTCCACCTCTGGCTCGAACTATACCCTCACTAAAGTTGTGAATTGGGTAGATCCATTTTCCAAGACAACTCACTCCTCAATTGTGTCTATCTCCACCCCATCGACGTGCTCTTATAATATCTCGTTGAAGCGTCAATAACTAATATATAATTTTTATCGATGGAAAATATCATTTTAGGTTTCATCAAATCCTTTTCTAGAAGTCTCTAGAGCATGTTAATTTCCTCAATTAATACACATAATTTAATCAATTTTCCTAAGTTATACTTAGTAGCTTTTTAATAAAATATCAATTAACTTAATTGAGGGGTATCTAGGTGTTTTCTCCGGAAACCTTTTCTGGGTTTTGGAGATATCGTGTTCCTTAGCCTCTCTAACACATTAGAGACTAGAATACATGTCTCATGCTGCCATAATATCTAAAATCTAACATCCCTTTGGTCTTCTATTTAGAATAAATGATCATGTTTGTTGGCGGGGGGAATTGGTCACTTCCTTCAATTGAAATATAATTAGGAAAGCTACGTGGACCATCTCTGGATATAGATGCATGTAGAAGTGGATGTGAGTGGTGACCTCTTAGAGGAAATTCAACTAAACTTGTAATCTTTATCTTGGACTTGGAAAATCAATTATTGGTGTCTTCCTTTTCAGTATTGCACTTGCCATGTTGTTGTAGGGGCTAGTGGACTTTGTCAACTAGCCCAATCAAGTCAAGACAATAAATAAAGTGTTGTAATTCAACTGACTCTCAAGTCGAGTCGATTGGCTAAGTTAGTCTGGTAAAGTCAATTGAGATCGTTAAACTATTGTAGTTATATATATATATATATATATATATATATATATATATATAGACTTTACTTTATGTACAATTTAGAGTTGTTGTTTAGGATATATTAATACAAGTTTTGACTTGTTGGCTATCCACTACTCTGTGTCTCTTTACTCTTCCATGTATTTCATATTATTATGTAGTTTGCTTGTTGTTCCTTCCTTCTGGTAATCAATTCCTACTTTTTTCAATACTACAACATTTTTTCTATTGCTAGTAGTGTTGGACCCGAGTATACACAATATGCATACATAAATGTTAACACTAGAAGATATAAAAGAGAGTTGGGAGAAACAGATCAATAAATACCTGAATTACCTTTCACCTATGTAAAAAATGAGTCTATATTACCAGAATCTTTCATACAAAGAGTTCCAAAATATCTTCTCAGCATTTGAAGTTTTGTTGTCTTCATCTTTTCCATGCATTGATAGGATGTCTGGAGGATATCCCATGCCTCCTTGGACTTCATTGCTACTGCAACCCTTGGGAAAAATAAGAAGGCTTTGGAGTCCTTCTTCTTATTATCTCTCAACAAATATCTTTCTGCTTGTGTCAAAGCATTATATGTTGTTGCATCTGCTAGTTCTTGGAAACCATTTTCCACCAGCTCCCAAATATCTTGTGAAACAAACAAGACCTTCATTGTAATGGCAAAATAATCATAATTTTTACCATTGAACTGTGGTAGTTGTGGATTAGTCAAGCTTGTGCCTGTTGTTGACATCTTGACTGTGTAAACAAAACCTTTTGATTGTGTAAAAAGCTTTCTCACTGCTCAAAATAACCTTCAGCATCTTCAGTAAAGAGCTCGTTCTTGCACTGAGAGCCTAGACCTGCTCTAATACCATGTTGGAAAATGGAAATAAACAACAGAGGGATGTGTTTCCCCCTTTCAACTTAGAGAATGCAAAACGCAGAAGTAAAATCACACACAAACAGAGCAAGAACACACAGGAGAGGAAATTATTTTTCCATTCAACTCTGTAAGCATATGAAAATTACATTCTTTTCAATAAAAAATGGCAGAGCATATAAAATTAATGCTATTCAATTCTAGAACGGACATATAACAACGAAAACATCCTTCTGCTCTGTTTTTTTATTTCTAGACAAAACTGCGTACAAAACACAAACTGTCGGACTCGAAATTTTATGGGTTTCGGCTTTGAAACCACACCGCATCCGCACCCTCATCGTAAATCGCATTTCAGCGATTTTAACTTTAACTTAGCGCATACGGGAAAACTTAAGTTCTTGCGATTGTGATGTGAGATGGCGCGATTGCATCAAAACTTAAATATTTTAGCTTGTGGGTGCTATCCATTTGAGCTTGTGGTATTCGATATGCGATATCATCGCATTGCAACTTAAATAAGTTGCGAAGAGCTATTCTCCGGAGCTTGCAACGTGTGATTTTCGATTTCATCGCAACATAAACGAAATAACTTGCGGGCGCTTAAAGGTAAGTCATAAAAAGTGCGAAATGCGAAATGCGGGCGTTGAAAAGGTAATTTGGAAAATGTGCGAAGTGCGAAATGTGGGCACTAAAAAGGTAAACGGTAAATCATGCAAAGTGCGATATTTAATATTTGCGATATACGATGATGATGTCGCATCACAACATTGCAATTTTTTTGCGGGGCCTAAAAAGTAAATGCTAAGATGTGCGAAGTGTGGTATGCGATGCGGTAAATAGTGGGATGTACAAAAAGGCGAAAGGTAAGGAATAAGGTGATAACAAAGGTTTGCATGCAGCTTTGGTAATCCGGTAAGGTATGATGGGTCCCATCAAATCACATCGGAGGAAATATAAGTTTTGGCGAAGTCTTAAGGGGAAAGGCTTAAAACTTGCAGGCTGCGATATGCAGGAAAAAAGAAGTATACGGCGGGAAAGGAAATTAAACATAGAATGATGGCTTGACTCTGTTTTCTGAACATTGTGGAGATTGCGTGAAGAAAAAAAAAACGGCAGACTTGAATCCTAAGCTTTGTTCTTCCCTGCAACAAAAATTCAATGCAAGTGTGGGTTGCTACCAGTTTTATTCATGGCGGTGGTTGGGAGTATTTCCAACATGTAGCTGCATATACATATAATGTTCAGGAATACGTTAATGCAAAAAAATATACCACCTAGACATGGATCCTGCCACATGTGGACCCCTCTTGCATGTATAAGGCATATTGTTCACTACCTAGATGCCATTAACCAAGAAAAATTCCATCTGTCCCCATCGTGTCATATGCCTTCAAGACAAGAAGATTTCATCTATTCCCACCTCGTCATCTTCCTTCGATTTGGACTAAGACAAGAAGATGAATGTCTTCTGCTATTGCATGTATTCTCTATTTACCTTCCCACATGAAGGTTTAGATGAAGAACGATAAGGTCTACATGAAGAACGATAAACTCTAAAATTATCAAGAAAATTATGGCTATTGGACTAAAAATTGCAACAAATAAGTTCTAAAATTGTCAAGAAAATAATTGCAGCAAATAATTTCTAAAATTTTCGAGAAAATCATGGCTATTGGACTAAAAATTGCATCGAATATAGGCCCCTATTTGCTAATACATCATTCTTGCAAAAACATCCTTAAGGTTGAATATATGATTCTCTCAAACACGTATCAGGTGTAAAGTTTGTTTAAGAGAAATTTTTAGAACCAAAAAGGCTTTCGTAAATCCTGTCTATGTTAATTGTTTTTAATATAAAAAAAATACCATAGACAGGGATTCAGGAAATCTTTTCCTGTTCTACTCAATGCAAAGTTCAATGGCATGATGATTATTTGTCTTTCAAACTTTTCTCAAATTGTATCATTAGTCTATTGTAGATTTATTTTATGTTCCTGAGATTCTGTAGTTTTTAAAAATGTTCTATATACTGACTAATAGGAAATTCAAATGCAAGTGGAGAGCTTCTTCTAGAAAGTAAATAGTCACAATTTCATAACTTCAAGATATACTCACTCGAACGCTTGCTTTGGTGCTTATCCATTCTGCAATTTTTCAAAAAGTTCCATATAGTGAACAATTATCTATTCAAGTGCATGTGGAAACCTTCTTCTAGATAATAAAAATTCACAAGTTTGGAACTTAAAAAGGTATGTTACTCACTCGAATGCTTACTTGCTTCGGTACTATTCCATTCCCCAATTTGTCGGTTCCCTCTTATTTGTATGTTTGTCTCCATTCGCCACCCCTAATATTCCACATCTGATAATGGTTATGAAAAGTTTTGGGGAGTGGGCTTTTTCCTAAGTGTATTCTTGGATAATTACAGTGACTATTAGGAGAAAACCCTCCTTTTCATTTTTCTATTGTCATAAATGTCGCTCGACCTTTCCATATTTACACTTAAAAGGAAAAACAGAGATGCAGTGAAATATGAATAAATTCATGTATATCAAAATCATCCAATCGAATAAACTAAATGGTTGAAATTTAAAAAAGTAAGTAATTAAATACATAATGCTAAAAAATTACATTTTATTTGATTTGGTTAGAATTTTGTACATTAAGTTATTACTGTCTAATTTTATTTGATTTGGTTAGAATTTTGCACATTAAGTTATTACTGTCTAATTCTCGTATCTCCCTACTTAGATTCTTCATAAACTAACATTTACAAGGTCGAGACATGACCTACTCACTAGCGAGCTTGCCTATATGAATTGACCGAATATTTGCCACCCCTGCTATTCCACATATGTTTTTGGTTATGAAAAAATTTGGAGAGAGTTTTTTCCCAAGTGTATTCTTGGATAATAACAGTGACCCATAAGCTAAAGCCATCATTTTCATTTTTCTATTGTCATAAATGTCACCAAACCTTTCTATATCTCCAACGAAAAGGAAAAACAGAGATGCACTGAAATATGAATAAACCCATGTATATCAAAATCATCTAATCAAAGAAATTGAATGATTGAAATTTAAAAAGGTAACTAATTAAATATGTAATGCTAAAAATTCATAGTTTGTTTGATTCGGTTAGAATTCTGCACATTAAGTTAATGTTGTCTAATTCTCCCATCTCCCTGCTGAGAGCTATTATAAACTAACATTTACAAAGTTGAAACCTGCAATGCTCACCAGCGAGTTTGCCTATATGAATTGACTGAACATTCACCACCCCTACTATTCTAGATCTGCTTATGATTATGAAAAAATTTAGAAAAAGGGCTTTTTTCCCAAGTGTATTCTTGGATAATTACAGTGACCCATAGGGAAAATCCCTCACTTTCATTTTTCTATTGTCATAAAGGTCCCCTACCTCTTTCTATATCTCGGGACCTTTCTATATCTCCACTTAAACGGAAAAATAAAGATGTAGTGAAATATGAATAAACTCATATATATCAAAATCATCAAACCAAATAAATTGAACGATTGAAATTTAAAAAGGTAACTAATTAAATATATATTGCTAAAAATTCACACTTTGTTTGATTTGGTTAGAATTCTGCACATTAAGTTACTATGCTCTAATTCTCGCATCTCTCTACTAAGAGCTATTATAAAGTAACATTGACAAGGTCAAGACATAACCTATTCACCAGCTAATTTGCCTATATAAATTGAGTGAATATTTTCCTACCTTATTACGAACATTGACAAGGTCAAGACATAACCTGTTCACGAGCTAGTTTGCCTATATAAATTGAGTGAAATTTTTCCTGCACCATAATACTATAGGCAAATGAGTTTGTCCTTGAAGCAACAAGCTAGCATGATAGCATGAGATTAGCTAGTTCGTGCAATAATTTTGTCAGTAAAACAAGAAGTTAGTTGGATAACATGCCATTAGCTATTTGGATAAACACCAACATGGTAGAAATCGGTGGCAAAGCACCAACCTTCCATGGTAGAAATCGGCAATAGGTGGCAAGACCAAAAAGTAGTGTTTAAATTATTCCAATTCCAATTGATAAAAAAGGATAGCAGTTTTCAAACTTTGAATAAAAAAGTGGACGGGCTTTTTCAAACTTGAATCCGCTTTTACAAACTTTGGATAAAACCTTCTTTTGGATTCGTAAATTTAGCACCCGGTCAATAAGACTTCAGACTTGAAACTTGGGATGAGCATTTTTTAATAGAATGTTATTTAAAAACATTGCTTAAATGATCAACTAAACTTAATATAGAGTAAACGCGCAACCTAACGCTATAGTCCGGTAGACGATGCTTCGATCCCAAACAATTCCCATATCAAATCAGGCATCGATGTCTCAAACAAGGAATAGAACACGTCAAAACGATTCTGGTTTCATTCAAAATTATTTCAAATGCTTCAATCACAAACAATTCCCATATAAAATCAGGCATCAATGTCTCAAAAAATGAATAGAACACGTCAAAACCACTCTAGTTGTGTTCAAAATAATCTCTGTACCCAGTATATAACTTAAAGTAATTCAAGTACAAAAAATCCAAATCTGCCTCTGATGTACGTCTTGATATGGAAAATGATATTGCAGTGGCAAGGCAATGGCTGATATATTATTACTAAAACATAAAACATGAGTCACTTTGAAAAAATGAGGACGAGTGCATTGAGAACCTCTTCACTCTGTCTTCCAAACACACTGATGCATGCCTCCCTTGCATCGTCTGATGCACGTCACGCTTCATTTTCATCCGCCATCGAATGCCAGAAACATTTTAACTTTGATCCTGCCGCGACCAGATTCCTGAAGTCTCCCAGCACCGTGCTTTGAACAGCCTCGTTAAGTTTCTCCCCGGAGAAGCAGTTCAAATTTGTAGATAGGAGGTAGGCAGATGAAAAAGATGCACAAAACCAGAGCTTCTCTTCTTCCGTTTTTAACAAATGGAAACTCTTGATGATCTCCTCTGCCTCTTGAAAAAGCCTTGCAAATTCAACGTGTTCCCAAATATTCATATCGGGTTGCTGTTGTTGAGACTTTACATCAACTATTTTTCTTTTTCATTCAATTCCTCAAACCTTGACCTAATTATGGGGTCCAGGGATTTCCTGAAAGAGTGCTACAAAATGCATCTCCTACACTTACACTTGAAACCCCAATTCTTGCACTTGGCTTGGCGCTGCGACAATGGAACAAGGACATCACAGTATGGAATAGTGATCTCTTCTCCTCTCCCGATGGGCTTGGAAGCATGTATAAACAAGCCATTTCCGATTACCAAGAAGCCAGAGATCGGAAGGCAGGAATGGTTAATGAGGGACGGAAGCAGCAAGAACATGCTCTTTTTCCGTTCTTGCAAACCGAATCCGTTCCATTTTCAAGCAATCGTCCCTATGCCTTCATCAAATGAGTTCAGTCTTACAATATCCCGAATACGGTTAACGTCCACCTGCAAAATTTCATTTTCTACTTCTTGTCCCGCATGGCGACGAGTTCCTCTTGAGACGTGGAATTCAATTCACGCCTGTTGTCCACATGATACACGGTGGTAGAGTCGCTTTCACAAGAAACTGTGACAGCGTTGCTTACCAGCAAAAGCTGCCCGGACCTTATTTCTTGGGTGGAGTAGAGTCCTCGGCCACGGCAGTCTTTGGTCATCTTAATCTCTACCGGGCCAATAAAATCGGCCACTTCCTGAGTAGGGTAGTCCAAGATGTCATACTTGCCATTCCAGCTCTCGGAGTACAGAGTCTTGGCTTGGCGAAGCGCGTCTTGTATTTCCATCTGGCCGGGGGTGGCCTCGTTGGCTTTCTCCAAACATTCGCATGCCGCTGCATAATGCTTGAGCCCGATGCGCGCCCTTTCCTGTAGAGTGCTTTGAGATTGCTGGGATCTATCCCAAGGGCCTGGTCGAAATCCTCCAGCGCCAGCTCAAATGGCGTTCCAAGAGTTTTCCTAGAGGAAGACGAGGATTGGATGGCGAGGATGCGAGAAAAACACTGCCCTCAACTCTTTAGCTTGAAGGCGGGAAGATAGCGTTTGAAATTTCAAATTTTAGACATCGACCTGGCATTGAATGCGTGTAAGGACGAGTCAGAGTTGCCGGAAGAAGCGTGGCCGGAAAATCAAGAAACCTTCCACACATCTTCACCATGCTATGTAACCATACATAAACTTGTCAGTCAAACTCCAAAAGGTCGCATTATATACTACAGCTCCTTTTTCATATTTCTATTACAACTAATATCTAGCATTCTCTTGCATGCACTCTTAATTACTAACATATTGCATTATCTTTCACTCACTTTTAATTATTAAAAAACAAAATGAATTTAATGAAAATAAAAAATGGATACAAAGATGATAGAGTAGAATAAGAATTAATTATGATAACAAGGAAATTAGTAAACAAATCGAAAGAGAGAGGAAGTGTTTCCTTGAAAAATAGACATAAAAAAGGACACGGGTGGAAAAACAATAAATTGAAACGCAAGTTGGCGAAGTGATTAGTAGAGAAATATATGCGTGGAAAATGAGGGAAGTTCATGATGTTCAAGCCCATGCGAATTGTATAATAAGTGTGTAATTGTATGATAAGTGTGTAAGAGTGGTTAAGTTATAAATTGTTATTTTTTTTTATTAAATTTGTTAGGATTTTTTAATGAGGAATGAAGTTTTGTTTGAAATAAATAAAATGTATAGTTTTGTGTGTTAAAAAAAATGCAATGTGATGTGAGAATGTTCATTATATGAGAAAGCGTTAAGGATATATATATTATTTGAAATATATTAAAAAAAATTGGTTTGAACCAAAAACATGAAAGACAGATTGAGAGCGAGACCTTTTGAAAGAAAAATTAGTAAAATTTATCTTTTACACTTTTAAAAAAGATAAAGAAAAAAGTTGAGGTTTCACACTTCAAATATATTAAGTTTTGCAGAGTATGGAAAGAGTTTGATATATTTTTTCATCGCTCCAATGATTCCTTGCAGTGAACCTGAAAATAATGTTAGGAATGGGTTTCCTGATCATTGCCATTTCTAAACTCCTAATACTTTATTTTTCAGAGAAAACTCATAATAATTTTTAAAAAGATCCCAAAATGAAGGTGACATGCATAATTTCTTAGTGTGACATTAATAGACAGCAATTTCTTAGTGTGCAATGTGTAATAGTGTAAACAAGAAAAACGTTCACAGTGCATTTCAAAGGCTGAAAATTATTCTTCGTTTAACTAGTTTTACATATATTCGGTAGGTCTTAGCTCTCCACTCTACTGTTAGACATGATTTATTCTTGACCAACAACAACACCATTGAGCTCTGAATGGACTTTCCCTGTACCCAACATTGTTGTCTGCAAACGATATCGAAAGAAAGCATATTTTTTAAAGATCTAAAAAGTGTTGTACCTTCACTAAAATGATGCAAAATATTTCGTTGTGTCCCATGGAAATTGTTTGAGTGGAACGTACTTCAAGATCTTCGTTTTCCAGCACTGAAAAAACCGATGAATGCAAACCCAATTTTTTCCTGGATCATGAGAAGGTTGGAACCACAAGTCTACTCACACGAACATCAGGAAAATTACTCGTCTCTCGATTTGGAAATTTGTTTAAAAATTTGTCTTGGGTCGACATTATTCGCTTTAACGAAGGATGAACTGCAACTATTTCTCTGGCTCTTCCTTGAAGAAGGGATATGTCGACTTGTAATCTGATAGAGAGATAGATAATAATGTTATGAATTGTAACAATTAGATAATATTTTTATTAATTGTAACCAATTAATATTGGTTTTCAATTTTATGGTAGATAATATTTTAATGGGAGGGAGTTCTTTTTAAAGGAAACGTCTTACTGTTTAATATGTTTTCAATTTTAGATATTATATTTTGAAATCTAGCGTTAAGTAAGTTATTCATTTATGACTATTTTCATGAAAGGTAACAAGCTAAGTGAGCTTGATTGATTGTGGAGTTAAGCTTGAGGGAGAAGCCATCTGACATGTGACCTCCCCCAAAAGTCCTCATTACCGATGCAAGTCTAGAAGTGATGATCAGTTAAATCCCAAAATATAATATATAATATAATGCAATAGAAAACCCCTCAATATTTTGAATTTATAATATATTAATAAATTTATTTATAATCTTTAAATTTAATGTAAAAAAATATCATTTAATAATAAATAACATATAAAATTATAAATAGATAAATATAATACTTGAATCCATTTAATTATATTTCTTCATTCTTATTTAAAAAAATAAGTTTATTTAATTGTCATAACACATTGAGTAGTTCAAGTAAAATATATTTAAAATAATTCTAATTCATCCTATTATATTATTATATTTTTTATTAAATAAATTTTAAATATATTATAAAAAAAACAAATATCAAAATAATTTTATTAATTTATATATTCAGAAAAAATTAAAAAATCCAGTTTAACATTCAAGAAAGATATATAGCTTGTTTCTTTACAACAATTTTTTCCTACCATTTAAATTAGAATTTTTTTTTATTACAAAGGATTTATCCAAGAAAATTTTCCATAGTAGGAATATTCTATTCTAGTGGAGGACTGTGTGTCAATGTTTAATGGACAAACGATTTACCCGTTGTGAGCATACTCAACACAACCCATGTTAAATGGAAAAAAATATGCTTGTGTAAGATGATCTCATCAAAATTTACAAAATATGCTTGTGTAAGAATGATGCAGGAGCATGACGCTTAGAAACAAAAGGCTTCATTAATTATTCCAAAAATCCAAAAAAAAATTACAAGCAAAGGTGTTGGTACCTTTAGCTGTCAATTTACAGTTTTATTAGATAGGGTTGAACTAGTATCTAGGAAGATTGAACTATTTTAGTTTAGATTCAGTATATTTAGCCTTCAGTTGATAGATTTAGAGAAGATATTATGTAATTAGGATTTTATATAAAATTAGAAGAATTCGATCCTCAAGAAGAGGTCGACTGTTATGTAAAACCTATAAATTGTAACTTCTGAGAAGGAGAAAATCGAATTGGGTCGTAGAAGAATTGATTGAGAGGGTTTTGCCTCTGTTTTAATAAAATTGCAAAATTTAACTATCTATGTATGCTTGGAAAATTCCCGGAGGGTTTCATCTCTCCGAAAATCCATTTGATTTATATATTATGTGTGGAATTTACATGTAATTAGCCTCTGTATAAAGGGTTCGGAGGAATTGAAGAAACTCTGGTTTCTTTTTTTGAGAGTGGATATTCGATAATTGGTCTGTGTTCGTTGAGTTACAGAGTGGAAAGGAAGGTTTCCAGAAGGAACCGAAGTTAGAACTATAATCCAGCGAAAATTCATCATCAAATGCGATTTAAATAAAAGTTTGCAGGTTAAGTGGTTTTGGGGAAAACCAGTCACTATTTTCACACCACTTTTGGCATGTGAGCGGTTTTATTCCAATTGAACGCGATCAAATGGTAATGTGACACATCATAGTGTTAAAACCACCGATTTCACATGACTTTGGCTTGATAAGTCACCGGAGTAATTTGAATGCGATAGCCATCCGATCGTGATCGTCAGAGATCCAACGGTGGTCGTGTGGATAGTTGCATGGAGGATAATAAAAGGTATGGACCCGACAGTTTATGCAATAGAGTTTTATTAAATATTTTAAAGTCTACAACCCATTCCGAAGACTTTTAAACATTGTTTAAAAGTAATTTATTACATTTTCAAAGGTTTTGAACATTGTTCCGAAGGTCTTTAAACATTGGTTAAAGTGTGTTATAATGTTATGAATGAGCAAAGGGGACTTTTGCTTCCGCATATTATTTTGTTAAATTAATCAATCAAATTCAATAAAGTTTGATGAACGAGAGAGGAAATAAGGGTCAAGAGCAAACTCCTCCTGAATTAGAAAACATTGTATCAAAATTTGAGCAGCTCTTCTTAACGCCTGCACCCACACTGCCATCATTTGTGGTATTGGAGCAGTTTCAGAGCATTTTCCAGACACTGAACAAGCTTCCAAAAGTCAGAAAAAGAAGTCCAATATGGCTGTCAGAATTGGTAGAGGAGGTATGCTGGTAGAAGAAGAGGTAGACCAGTTGCAAATGCTGAAGTACTAGAGACTATGCAGCAAATTCAAGCTAGATTGGAAGTAATGGAAACAGGACAACAGAGAGATCCTGAAGATGTCAGTGAACCTGAAGCTGAAGAAGAAGAAGAAGGAAATAATGAGCTTACTCCTGAGATGAGATTCTTTAAATCAGTTTTAGGATCTACATCCAAGCCTAGACTTGAAGTATCAACTTTTGCAAAAGGATTGAATCCAAAATAATTGATAGAATGGATCAATGAAATGAATAAATGCTTTGATTATGAAGAGATGAGTGAAGAAAAGAGTGTTAAGTTTGTTGTCACAAGGTTGAAAGGACATGCAACACTTTGATGGTATGGAGTGCAAGAAGAAAGAATGAGAGTTGGTAAGCAGCCAATCAAGAATTGGAACAGAATGGTGGCAAAGCTGAGAGGTAAGTTTTTTTCCTAGTGATTATCAGCTTTCATTGTTTAGACAAATGCAGAATCTTAGACAGAGATTAATGACATTAAAAGAATATACAGAAGAATTTTACAAAGTGAGCATAAGAGCGGGACAAATTCAAGATACAACAAAGAAGATTTCCAAGTACATAAATGGTCTCATAATGGAGATTCAAGATGAGAAAAGTATATTGTCTCCTAAAATAGTAGAATAGGCTTACCAAATGGCCTTAAAAGCTGAATAAAAACTCATAAGAAAGCAATCTACCAAAGGAAGAGGTACTTTCCGAGGAAGAGGAAATCAAGGTGGTAGAGGAAGATCTACAGCACCAAGAGATGGAGCTAGCAGCAACTCACCTCAGTATGCACCCACAGAAGGTGATACAAGTAGAATAAGGAGTCCTTACAGAGGAAGAGGAGGCAAAAACAGAGGAAGAGAAGTCATATGTTACAGATGTAACAAATTAGGACATAGAGCCTATGAGCATCCAGAGAATGTGGGGAAAAACCAGAGAAATGCAATTGTTGCTCAAACTGAAGAGGAAGCAGCAAAGTTTCCTGTAGCAGAGAAAGAAATTGCGCCAGAGAAAGGAGAATCTTTGGTGGTTAACAAGGTTTTGTTAAAACAAACAAAGGAAGTTGCTGAACCAACACAGAGAAAGACTTTGTTCAGAAGTGTGTGCAAAGTCCAAGGGAAATACTGTCAATTGGTAATTGATAGTGGCAGTACAGATAATTTTGTCTCTATAGAGGTGACAGAGAAGTTGAAATTGAAGACAAGGGAACATCCAACACCCTACAAGGTGTCATGGCTTCAAAAGGGACATCAACTGATATTAAAGGAACAATGTGAAATAGAATTGCAAATGGGCAGTTACAAAGATAAAATCATGTGTGATGTGATGCCTATGGATGTGTGTCACATATTTCTAGGTAGACCTTGGCAGTATGACAGAGCCGCAGTACATGATGGAAAGATAAACACTTACAAGTTTTTCAAAGATGGTATGAATCAAACATTGTTACCTATGGAAGAAGAATATGCATCAAGTAAAAATTATGATCCAAAGGCTTTATTGTTGAGTGGAAAAGAATACTTGCAACAGATTGAAGTTGATGAGGTAAATTTTGCTTTAGTTTGCAAACCTAAGGTAGGATTTACTTCTACTAAAATTTCTGATTTGCCAATTGAAATTCAAGAAAGGTTGGAGAACTATTGTGATATTATTGTGGATGATTTTCCTAATGAATTACCACCTATAAGAAGAATCAACCATCAGATAGATTTGTTTCCAGGATCAAATTTTCCAAACAAAGCAGCTTACATAATGACTCCTACAGAAAATGAAGAAATCAGAAAGCAAGTGCAAGAATTGGTTAACAAAGGTTTGGTCAAAGAAAGTTTGAGTCCTTGTGCAGTACCTATAGTATTAAGTCCGAAGAAATATGGAGGTTGGAGAATGTGCATTGATTCAAGAGAAATTAACAAGATAACAATCAGGTATAGATTTCCTTTACCTAGAATTGAAGATTTGATGGATTATTTGAGTGGAGCAAGATATTTTTCAAAACTAGATTTGAAAAGTGGGTATCATCAAACTAGGATAAGGGAAGGAGATGAATGGAAAACAACCTTTAAAACAAATGAGGGATTGTATGAATGGATGGTAATTCCTTTTGGTTTATCAAATGCACCTAACACATTTATGAGGCTTATGAATGAAGTATTAAAGGAATTTATTGGTAAATTGGCAATAGTATATTTGGATGATATATTAATTTAAAGCAAAAAAAAAGAAGAACACCTGAGACATCTTAATTATGTCTTAAGGAAGTTACATCAAGAGAAGTTATTGGTAAATTTAAAGAAATGTTCATTCATGAAAGAAAAATTGGTATATCTAGGTTTTGTTGTTTCTGTTGAAGGATTAAAAATGGATCCAGAGAAGATAAAGGAAATTGTGGAGTGGCCTTCACCTAAAAGTGTTTTTGAGGTAAGAAGTTTTCATGGTCTTTCTAGTTTTTATAGAAAATTCATAAGGAATTTTAGTAAGATCAATGCACCTATCATTGAAACCATAAAGAAGGACAAACAACCATTCAAGTGGACTGCTAAAGCTGAAAGGAGTTTTCAGTTCTGAAGCAAAAGATAACTAAGAAACCTGTCTTAGTTTTTCCTGATTTTAATAAACCATTTCAAGTAAAATGTGATGCTAGTGGGGAAGCTATTGGAGCTGTATTAATTCAAGAAGATAGACCTGTAGCATATTTCAGTGAGAAGCTGAATGAGACAAGGAGGAAGTACTATTCTTATGACAAGTAATTTTATGCAATTGTACAGTCATTGAAGAGGTGGAGACATTATTTAATGTCTAAAGAATTTGTGCTATATTCAGGTAATAATGCTTTACAGTATATTATGCAACAGCCTAAACTGAATCAAAAACATGCAAAATGGGTTTAATATCTTCAAAGTTTTAACTTTAAATTGAAGCATATAAGTGGTCAAGCAAACAAGGTAGCTGATGCCTTGAGTAGAAAAAGCATTCTTGTTCAAGAAAGTCAAATACAAGTGTTAGGTTTTGATTTTCTTAAATAACTCTATAAGACAGATTTGAATTTCAAAGAAGCATTTGAAGCATGTTGTAATCCTATTTTGATAAACAGAAGTCAGTGGCTAGATTATTTCTTGCAAGAGGGTTTATTGTTCAAAATAAATCAGTTGTGCATACCACATTGTTCTATGAGAGAAAATTTAATCAGGGAGAAAATAAGTAGTGGACTTGCTGGACATTTTGGTGTTGATAAGACTTATGAGAAACTAAGTCATTTTTATTTTTGGCCAAAGATGAGATCTGAAGTGGAAAAGTATGTGAAGAATTGTAAAATTTGTCAATATGCAAAAGGGAAAAGTCAAATTGCAAGTTTGTACATTCCATTACCTATTCCAGAGAGACCTTGGGATATGGTAAGTATGGATTTTGTTTTAGGATTGCCTAAGACATAGAGAGGGAATGATGCAATTTATGTTGTAGTTGACAGATTTTCAAAAATGGCACATTTTATTCCATGTTATAAAGCCAGTGATGCTACTCATGTTGCCAATTTGTTTTTCAAGGAGATTTTCATATTACATGGGTTACCTAAAAGTGTTGTCTCTAATAGAGACACCAGATTTGTTGGTCATTTTTGGAGGACATTGTGGAAGAAGCTTGGTACTAAATTGAGTTTTAGCTCAGTTTATCACCCTCAAACTAATGGGAAGACTGAAGTAGTGAATAGAAGTTTGGGTAATATTTTGAGAAGTCTTGCAGGAGAACATCCTAAACGATGGGATCATATTTTACCACAGGCAGAGTATGCATATAATGATTCACCTAACAGAAATACAGGACATATTCCATTCCATATAGTTTATGGAATGCACCCAAGAGGAGTATCTGAATTTAGGAACTTGGGAAAATAAAAAATGAGAAGTGCTAAAGGAGAGGAGTTTGCTTCATAAATTCAAGCAATACATGAATAGGTAAAGCAGCAACTACAAAATGGCAGCATCAAGTACAAAAACAGAGAAGATTTGAGAAAAAGAGAAGTTAATTTTGAAGTTGGTGATTTGGTTTTAGCATACTTAATAAAATAAATATTTCCAAAGAGGGATTATAACAAGTTAAAATTAAAAAAGATAGGACCATGCAGGATATTGAGAAATTTTTCTACAAATGATTATGAAATTGAATTACCATATGATATTGGAATATCTCCAATATTCAATGTTGCTGATTTGTACAAATATGAATATGGTGGGTACGTATGACAAGACTGTAATATTTAAAATGTACTGACTGTAAACAGCTATTTCACAAAGAAAGACATTACAAACAGAGAGGAGACAGACAGAAAGTGTTTAAGAAAACTAGGACACGAGTATTTTCAATATTTGATCAAGTGGAAGGATCAACAATTACAGATACCTTGATGACAAGAAACCATGCCGTTATAAATGGGTAGTTTTGTGGAGGAGCTCATGGACAGGATCCCATTTAGATTTTTGTCCTCAGAAGTTTGATGCAGGAGCATGAGGCTTAGAGACAAAAGACTTCATGAATTATTCCAAAAATCCAAAAAAAAAATTACAAGAAAAGGTGTTGGCACCTTTAGCTGTCAATTTACAATTGTACTAGATAGGGTTGAACTAGTATCTAGGAAGATTGAACTGTTTTAGATTAGATTCAGTATATTTAGCCTTCATTTGATAGATTTAGGGAAGATATTATGTAATTAGGATTTTATCTAAGTTAGGAGAATTCATTCCTCAAGAGGAGGTCGACTGTTATGTAAAACCCTATAAAATGTAACCTCTGAGAAGGAGAAAATGGAATTGGGTTGTAGAAGAATTGATTGAGAGGATTTTGCCTCTGATTTAATAAAATTGCAGAACTTAATTATTTGTTGTATTCTTGGCAAATTTCCGGAGGGTTTCATCTCTTTGAAATCCATTGGATTTATACTTTCTGTGTAGAAATTAAGTGTGATTAGCTTTTGTGTGAAGGATTCGGAGGAATTTGAAGAAATTTTGTTTTCTTTGTTTGATATCTGAAGTTAGAACGTCAAACTAGTGGAAAATCCGTGGTCAAACGCGATCGAAAATAAAAATTTACAGATCAAGCGGTTTTTGAAAAAAACCAGCCACTGTTGTCACACTTCTTTTGGCATGCGAGTGGTTTTGTTAAAAACAAACATGATCGAATCAGAAGGTGACATGTCACGGTGGCAATACTGCTGATTTCGCATTACTTTGGAGCCATAAAGCGCCAGGGCTATTGGAATGCGATAGTCATCCAATCATATGTGTTGGAGATCTAACGGTGTTCACGTCATAAGTTACATGAAGTTTAACAAAAGGTATGGACCCGACGGGTTATTCAATATATTTTTATTAAAGTGTTTGAAATCCGAATATCATTCCAAAAGGTTTAAACATTGTTTAAATTGAACTATTATGTTTTCGAAAGGATAAGGGGACTTTAGCTTCTGTAAGTCATTTTATAAAATTAATCAATCAAATTTAAATAAATTTTGATGACCAAGAGTGGAAATAAGGATCAGGAACAAATTCCTCCTGAATTAGAAAACATAGTAACAAAATTTGAACAGCTCTCCTTAACGCCTGCACCCATACTGCCATCACATGTCCTTAATTCAAGAAATTCATATTATTTGGGATGATATAATTCAACAATTTTGAGCTATTTGGGACGATATGAATGTTATTGCAGAAGAGAAATACATAATAAAGGCCAGCAGAGAAATTGTTACTGCAAATAAAAATAAAGCACAAGAGAGAACCCAAATGGCTAAGAAAATTATTGACTATTTAAATGATAAATCTTCATAGGAGCTATGAGCTATAGACATTACAAATAGAGAAACTATGGTGATGGAAATTTAAAAAATGGTGCAAAGGAATATCTACAGGAAATAAGCAAAGAATAGATTGATAGAAGTCAAGGAATCAGTGGCACTTTTTAATTCCAAATTTGATCAAATAGTTACAGCAGGCCTACCCAATTTCTAGGACCAACAGGGAAATCTTCTAGAATGGGAGCAATATTAGTCACTTCTGGTGGAAGCCAAAAGCAAGATTGATTTATCACATGAAAATACTGCAATCTTGAAAGGTTCAAAAATAGTGAACTATCTTCAAGGGGATTTTCAATTGGTGTGGCAAGTCAAGACTTTGTTTACAGATAAGACTAATTATGCTAAGCTCACTAATTTGAAAATGGCTTACAATAGAATGGTCCAGTGTCTTGTGCCAGACTTGGAAGTTTGGAAAAAATGTCATAACCTGATAGTTCCATTGAATGTTCAAGTTATAGAACCCAGGGCTATATCAAAGGAACAACCTACATCGAAGGAGAAACAATCCCAAAAGTATAAACGACTTTCATTTTTCATGAATTGGAAAATTTTCATTTTTGTAATTTTGTAATAGTTTCTTAATGTTTCTAAAGAACTTTATTAGTCATGAATAGTTAAGAATTAGTTTAAAAATTTGACAGTTACCCATAGTTGTATTTTTTGTAATTTTTATTTAAAAGAATATAAAAGAACCATTGTATGGGTTCCAAATTTTGGACTAGAGAGTGGATATTTTGCTGTGTAATGTGCTGAAATATTTATTGGAGAATTAATAAAATTTTTGAAGTGATTCCTTATATGTGTTGGCTATAGTATATGTTTCCTATCTCTGTAAGTTAATCACTATATTTATTCTTCCATTAAAATGTGTTATGAAGCAGTTGGTTTCTTTTTATAAGCATACTTACTAATGTTGTGATAATAGAAAAGGGTACCTGCAAAATTTACTTAAAGAAACCTTAATAAAGTGCTCCACATTTTCATCACTTCATTTTCCTTCATCCCTTAGTTTCTACTAAGATTTGGTGTATCAAATTCTTTACTGCCCTATACATTGAATCTTCGTTATCAATCTTTCTCCCACTACATTACAACTCCAAAAAAAAATGTAGTCATAAATACAAAGGCCGTTTGGAGAGTTGGCTTATATTTTCCAAGAGTTAAATTCACATTACACCAAAATGGCCATCTCTAGGAACTATTATTTAAGAAAAATCTAAAATAAATATATTTATTTTTATTTAATAGATGTCATAGGCACTGACCTCCTTTCAGTGAAAATTTGTCCCTAGGGTTACAACAAGATGGAATATATATAAGGCATTCTCCCTCCATAATTGTAGGCACTCAAAATGTCTACTAGTAGTTGGTTTATAAAACTTTTGATATAGATACAAGTATTATCATTATTAGATCTGAGTTGCATACCCATTAAGGAAAAGGAGTATCACACAACAAAAACAATATTGTTCTAGGATCACCTTCCAAAATATGTGAGCCACAAGCAAAACATGCTTATTTTTATTGGATGATATTTGGCATGAGCACGTACTACATGGTCATCTTGATGAATACACTCACATTAAAGAAAATTGAAATGGTCTTTAATACTCTCACATCATCATCTTTAGGCATTCAAACCTAGAATATACCTTCCATAGGGGGAAATTCTATCTCCCATAGAGATTAGATAGATGCTACCTCGATGGGGGGCACCAAAATTAGTAAAGATGACCGAGTAAGTGTGTGATCCAACAATGACCTGGAATGTGATGGTACTCAGGTGATGCTGAGTTTCCATATTTGTAAAAAAATGGTGGAAAACCCTCTATTCACATTGTCTCCAAATATAATGTAAACATTGATGTTTGTCATCCAATTTATATATCTCATACATACCTAATGATACATTCCAATACCAATTAGTTAATCTTAGTTATATCTGAGTCCTCTTCTATGCTTTCCTTTGGAATCTCTTATTTTCACAACACAAGGGATGATAGATCATGTTGGAGGTTTTCATTATGATGGTGTATGCCCATAATTTTTCCAAATAAAACATGACAATCCTAATTTGTTTTCCAAAATGAGGAATATCCCCTATATAGTATAAAAATGATGGTGACAACCTATACATGAAAAAACAACCAAAAAATTAAGGAATATCCCCTGTATATTATAACAATGATGGTGACAAACCTGTACAAGAACAGATACCAAAGGCTAGGAATTTTTTGACAACCTCTCAAATATCATGGGTTGTTTCCTTCCATCATAAAAAATATAAGAACAACATTGAATGTGTAGAAATTTGAATAATTTGCTGAATTATTCACGAGATTATCTAGTCTACTATTTGAGCTTCATACATAACACATAATCTCTTCTACGCATTAATCATCACATGCGGAAATAAAAACAACAAGCGATATTGAAAACATTCACATGCGCACATAGAAATTCAACACATATAACACGATATGTATACCGGGGAAAGCTTACAGCTGAAAACCCCCTACTGTCTGTATATTATAATGAAGAAGAATCATGTAACAATCTCAGTACAATACTCCTCACAAGTACTCAGTACTGTCTCCAAAAGTTACACACAAACTAGCTCAGTTTTGAACAAGTCACGGGTTCAAAAATCCTCCACTGTTTGCCTGCCTCTATTGCGCAATCCAAGATGAGAGAATGAATGGAATGAATTCGAATTCCCTTGGCTTTAACTGCGCAATCCTCATTGGCAATCTCCTCCAATGATTGTGCAAATCTCATGCACACTATAGTCACAACTGATAGTAGACTCCACCCTTTCACCCACCTCTAACACTAGTCTCCACTGAACTGTCCATGCATTGCAGTTAACTGATGTGTTCTTTAGTTGATTTATGAGTTAATAATTAGTGAATTAATTAATAATTAATTCACACCACTCATCACTAGTGTATTTATTAGTTAGACTAAATACAACTAGTTCAACTAAGTTAAATCGAACACAACTCCATCAACTGTCTCATCAACTCCACCAAACTCTGCCACATGAGTTCTAACTGAAGTCAACCATGCAATAGCTCAAATAACCCATAGGAAATTCGAATTTCCTTCTGCCAGCTGCATGTGCCACATCTGTAGCTCGAACTGAAGTGCTCCAAGAGGATAAGATAAAGTTTATAGTCCAAATATTATTAAGGGCTAATAATATTTGATTGTTCTATTTTTAGACAGGCAGTCTAAAAATAGACTTCGACCTGTATGTCTAAAAATAGATGTCCATCTATTTTTACCAACTTGACCAATCATCCAAGAATAGCATCCCGCAACTCCTAGACCATGCTTCATATGTCTAAAAATAGACATAGTCTAAAAATAGACTTTTCGACAAAAATCACATGTGTGGTCCCCACCTAGTTTAGGTGATCACTTTCCAACTAGGATCAGGAAAGATGTTTCAAGAGGCCTCCTTCACTGTTTCTTATTTCATTTCAATAGAATGTCCTTGTATAGGAGCCCTTTTCAAGAATACATATAGGAAGTATGTAACAGTCAATATTGGAACCCTTCTAATGATTTCATTGAGGAGCATATACACAAGTTTATTTTCATATTCAACCTAGAAATAATGGAGACACTAGCCTAAAATCATACATATTTTGGCATTACCTTGTTTTGCATGATGAGCAAACATAGTGGAAGAGGACATTGTACTTTGGAGATTTTGAGGTGGCCACATTGAATATTATATTTCACTCAGAAATAACACTCAGGAGAATCTACATTAGGGTAGGAATAAAATAAGTTAATTTGAACAATAGTTTAGCTGGAATAAGCTATTTGAGTATTTGATTTTGTATTGTGGAGCTGATGTGTACAATGAAAATATTCTAGAATCCTCATGCACTTTAGAGAAGAGCATAAGTCCCCAAGTTGGAGGCAACTATTACCCATCCTTCAAGCAAGGGTATTTACACACAATTTTGATGATGCAAAGGGGGTCAGTTGAGTGACATTCTATCTTGAAGATATGACTTGTCACTCACTTGACACAAGTTCAAAGATGTGGACTATAACTTAAACGACCCCATTTGAATACCAATGAGCTAAAATTGAGGGGTCAACCCCATCTATTTTAACATCAATGTAGATTTTTAGGGGTTTATGAGTTATTTTTTAGCTTGGGAAGTTACTCCCATGCTTCCTATAGGTCCCTTAACCGAACATATGAACTTGGGTATTCATTTGATACATTATTTGGAGGTATTGGAGCATTATATTGAACAATTTATGGAGTTTTTTTCATGGAGTGAGCCTATAATGTCCCTGGATATATGTGCTATAATGACATGGAGTTAAAACATGCTTATCATATTTCTTTTTTCCAACATGAAAAATGCCAAAAGGAATACTTCTTGATAAGAAATTTTTTGAGTAGTTGCGAAAAGAGAAAAGATTACTTCTAGAAATGTCAAGAATATTTATAAACATTGAATATCTAAAGAATGGCATCATATATTAAGATAACTAACCCAAGCATACAATGACAAAAATCTAGTGTTATCTCACCTCAATTGGTGTCATCAATTCTTAATGCTTCTCCCAACTTGACTCCATGGTCTTCTTGTTAATTTAATATCTACACAAGATCATAAGATTGAAATTCACTCAAAAGTGCCATTTCAATGCAGGTATTGTAAAACCTAGGATTAATAGGTACTGAAATGTGCAAATTAAATTTCTTCATAGAGAAATCAAGTTCACAAAACTTCCAATGTATTAGATACAAAAGTTCTTTTTTTGCGTAATATAAAATTTTAAATGATTTTAATACTTGTAGTATTTCTGTTGAAGGTATTAAATAAATAGAAATTGAACATGTAAGTAATGGGAAACACCATAAGATCACAACTACATGTATCCCTCATCTTGCTACTCATGATATCAACCTTGTTCCACCACTTCTGACTAGATAGTGACAAATAAAAATAAATAATAGACCTTTGAATTACCGTTTCTCATACCTTTTTCCATCCATGGTCGTATGTTATTGCCAATCTGAAGAGTTTTGTAATTTTGAATTACGAGGTTTCACAACAAATCCCTTTAAAATATAGAAGAAATGTCAACTAAGTTCAAAGATATACCACTCATATGACTATAAATACAGTAAGTAGTGTAGTGCAATATGCAGAAGCAAAAAAAAATCAACTTGAAAGTAACTTACCTTGAATGCTAAATGTAATGTTACTAATTTGAGCTATTTTCTTCTGATAGTTGTTCCACTTCAACATCTGAATTGATGCTAGTTGTACTAAACATATTCATGAGACCAATGAGTTAAACTCATTAAATTTGAAAAAATATTAAATTTAATTGCATGAATAAATAATAATTAAAATGAATTGAGTGCATGTGATCCAGGTGGCTCCAAAGACACACACAGGACAAAGTGGGATGATGAAAGCTCAAAAATCAAAATGTTTGGATTTCTCTTGGACTAGCTTCTGGTTGAATATTTCGTCGTCCTGATCGCAATGATGCAAACGGCTCATCAAACCGAGCTCGTATGTGAAAGTTAGAGTTGGTCAAAGTTTTGGGTTGACTTGGACCATGTGGCAGGATTAAGGGAGACACAATTTGGAAGAAACCCGACTACTGGATTCCAGCCAGACTCCAAGAAAATTTGTGGCCTCTTTAATTTGACTCCTACGGTCAAATTCGAGAATTTCCAAAATCATTGGTTTGTTTTTATAAAACAAAAATATTAAAAAAATTTACGGTGGCGGGCCATGACCCCGTGACCCCCGTCGAACCCCACCCAAGCCATATTATATATATTAAAAATATATGTATTGTATGGGTTGGCGGGCCATGACCCCTGCCGGACCCCTCGAAGTCAAAACCCCGAGAGGTGATCGGCGGTCAACCCCGCCACCCCAACCGTAACCCCTCCATTAATCGCATATGCCATATGGCAGGTGGTTGGGTGGGCTGCCCAATGGGAACCTGACCCACACTAAACTTAAAAACATGGCCTCCAATTAAACTAATGAACGCAGATTCTGTGGATGCGGTATTTGACCCCCGACCTCCCCTTAACCACTTGCGATTTTTAACCATCAGGCCAACGGCCTTTGATTGGTTACTCTGCCCATGTTTTTCCATATAAACTTGTCATTTCTCAGATGCGTTGGGGGGGTAGAGGCAGCAAGGATGGGAACGTAGTTCGAGGTAGGATTAGGCATGGATTTCAAGATAGATTCTTGTTTGATGCCAAGGGAATCCTTTGATCCCAAGGAGGTAAAATTTTAAGAATGTATTAAACTTTATATGCATTTTAACCAGAATTTCGCAGGAAGCATGATGGTGTGCCCAGATTTTCCTTTTGAGCAGCAGTTTTTCAGATTCCCTGTGGAGGAGAATCTTTAGGAATCTTGATGGAATATTTCAGATTCCTTGGAGGCTGAAATTCGTCAGTGTCAGAATGAGGTCAACTTTATACTCATTCTTCTTGAAATTTCACAAGGATCTCAATGGTGAGATCAGATTCATGTTTTGAGTTGCAGATTTCTAGATTCCCTGTGGAGAAGCATCTTTGAGGAATCTAGGGGGAATCTAAAATATTCCCTAAGGCTCAGATTTTCACTTTGTCAGAATTCGGCAAATTGACAGTCAATCCTACACCTCTCAGTAACACGAGTTCAGTAGTGCAGTCATATGTTCCATCTGAGCCTTATGTTTTTCAACGTCCACTTTTCAAAGTGGAGTGTTGGTGTTAGTGTTCAATGTCTGAGCAGCCGTTTTCAGGATATTCGATGCCACGAGATTGATGGTACAGCCAGATCATAACATCTTATCATCCTTTTCTTCATATAGCTCCATGATGTGAGTTATATGCAGTGTGATCATGTACTTCTTTGTCTCTTTTCTATGAGATGCATTGTGATGTATAGATCCATGTTGATGTTTGTGTGGGATCTTGTTTTTGTCTTGATGTGACATGTAATTTATATCATGGATTTGTATTATGTTGAGATCCCTTTGTTGCCATCTTTGTGGGATACTTATTGTCACATGTATGTTAAATTGAGATCCCTTTGTTTCCATGCTGGCGGGATACTCATAGTCATTATGTGTGAGTTATTGTCATACTAATAGGAGTCTTTTTTGTGAATGAGAGTTCCTGTAGAGGAACATCTCGTTGAGAGATCCAGCCACTCCTGCATGAGGGAATTTTCCTTGTATGACAGAGAAATACCATCCATGTACATCATCACTCTTCCCAGCACTTAATGCAACGGCCTACACCATCTTGACACCGAGGCCCGGAGATGTAGTCCCTCTTGGACGAACTCCTTTATATATCTCTTATGTTGCTAATGCTTGTTATGTTCCTCTTCTTTACAACATGCAGATGTTCATTTATGTTCATTAACGCTTTCATTAAATGAAATTCTAACACATCAGTCGAAGAAAAAGGTCTTGGTTAAAGGATATCGAAAATTTACCTGGATCAGCATGAATACCTGAATGAGATCCTCTTGGTTTTGAGAATAAATTATTGGAGTATTTTAATATTGGATCAAACCTCCTTCCACTCAACGAAGCAGGAATGAAGTCAACATTGAATTTGTTGTTGCTTTGTTGGATCTAGGTTTTTTTGCCTCAAGATTATCCAAATCCTAATTTATTCTCTATGGAATAGTGCCAACTACGTGAAGGTGGAAGCTCTCATGGTGCCTCCTGCCCCTTATGTACATCACTCTCAATTCCCTCGTACCAAATCTATCTACTATATAGGAAATGATTGAAAGTAAGACATTCAAATACATAAAAAAACAAATAAAAAACATTGATTACATTAAATATCTTAGCACAAGAAAGTTCACAAAGCCTCCAATGTATTAGATTCAAAATTTATTTAATGCATAATGTTATCACATGTAAATATTTCATTCAAATCATTTCTCTTGGTGTCCTAACTTTCAAATTTTCTCAAGTTTTAATTCGCATTGCCTTTTAATTTGGAAATGCTCATTGTGATGATATAATTAAAGGGCGCCACCAAATTAAAAGGAAAGAAATGGTCAATCCCACGAAAATAGCGGTGCTTCCATTTCAAATCAGCATGCAACACATATTAGTTTAAATGCACATAGTTTAATGGTCTAGATCATGGGAGATGTGAGATCAACAATGTATATGCATTGTGGATTCAGGCTTGCTCAAAGTTTAACGCGCCAATCAAATTCCCACATTCACCATGAAGTGACACTTGTCCATTAAATATTTCTTGTGGTATTTTTTCTTGTAGATAAAGGTAATGCAGTTTTTCACCACCACACTCATCACCATCATCGATATATCACTTAGATCAAATCAACAGATGGGAAAATTTGTTACCTGCAAGTTTTTATCTAAGACGTTTATGGATTGTGGGTTGTAAATCTAGCTACCACATAACCATAAGTAAATGTGGAGAATTAGTTCACGTTTTGTGTTATCAAACTTATATCATGACTGTTTTTTGTTTTAGTAGAGGTTCATAATTGTTCCAACTCATAGAGTGACAAAATTCTCATCCCAATCCCAGATTTTTCTCAGTTGTTAGAGTCAAGTCGTTTGTAGTCATGGGAAGAAGCAACCATCTCTGTGAAAATGATTTGGAAGGTCCCGAGCTTATCGAATGTAACCCTCAACTTACTGATTTGTTTGAAAGGGCCATATGGATGACCTTTTGTTCCAAAATCGAAGGTTTCAATTATGAAGTGGCGAGAGTATTCGCTGAGGGTTTTGACGGGAGAATTGCTACATTTTTTTATATTTCATTTCTAGTCATAGAGGATACCTTCACAGAAGCAACAAGGTTTCCAATTGATGGAGAACGGTGGTTCAAGGATCAAACTCTGATAAGAGTCGATATTGCATTTTTCTTGAAAGAGGAGCACAAAGATGAAGACTGCAACCAAGGAGTTTAGAGAGACTGGTTGAAGCCATTATGGAAAAATTCCCTCAAGATAATTCAAGGCTATTTTACCTGCAAAGGAAGATTTGACCAAGTAGGCTTGTACCATTTTAAATTTTTGGATCATCTCACTGGTTAAGTACGAATGAATACTCCTTACTTTTTTTTGAAGATTCTAAGTAAAATGTCAGCTAGAGTTAAAGGAAAAACCTCAAACACCCCCTCACTTTATTTTCCATAAAGGTCTTATCAAACTACTAGTTGTTAGTCATCTTGGGAAGGTGGAAAGGACATGGGAGGATTTCTTGTTTTTGGGAGGGTTTGTTAAATAAGGAACTACCAAAACTAAAGACAACAAGGGTAAGAAACAACAAAGAAAACTCCTTTAAAAACTTCCAAATAAACTTAGAGAATTTCCTCTGTGCTAACTCAAAGTACGAGAACTTCATAAAACTAGTTGAAAGAAAACCCTACACTGCTACCTCCAGTAAGTAAAAATAAATGGCATGCCAAGAAAGAAAAGGCAGATGCCTTTCAACGACATATTTTCAAAACCCCAGAGGTTTGGGAACAAATCCCAAAAGTTTTGAAGCTAAGTTTTTTAGAAAAATATGAGGATGGTGATCATAGTGCCACTATCAAGGTTAAATCTAGTGAAATAGAAAGTTCTAAAAGCCAAGAAAAGTCATTGAAATCCATGAAGAGGGAGAAGAAGAAATAGGTTGAGAAAATTGAATATTATGGGACAAGAAAACCTCATATAAGGCATGTTAACAAGCCGAGATTGAGTGCAAGGCTCAGGTTAAATCCTACTCGTAAAGACCAAGTTACTAATTTGGATGAGGATATATTTGAAGATGCACAGAAGGCACATAATAGCATAAACAAATGCACCAAGCAAAAAAAGGTAAAAAATAGAGTATTGTCCAAGAGAGAGTTGTAGAGGTTATGACTAATAGAACTAAGAGGAGTAAGAAGACAAAATAAGTTGAACCTAGTAACATTGACCTCTTAGCAAATGTTGAAAATGGCAACAAGAAAATATTCTAATTTAACTTTCCCTGGATTAAATTAGAATAAAATTGTAATTCCACATCACATGATAGCTTGTACAAGTTAACTAACTTAGGATGACTTAGTTGGTTCAGTTAATTAGAGTTGAGAGTCAAACTAGAGTCATGTAGAGCATATCCTAAATTATAGGAGCCGTGGTTGAGTTTATTTTGAGTTGTAATTAATTAGCTCAATTTATCTGAGTTAAAATCAATTTAACTAGTTCTAACTGATGGAGGAACTAGTCAGAGGTCAAAGTGTGGAACTTGAACTTGAACCACATGCAGTGATCAATTGGAAAACTAATAAATCACTCATAAATATCTCATGCATGTCAGTTCTGAAAAAGACCCAGTTGAGATTGGAGTTCAAGGGTAGTGTACTATCAGTTGTATAATCATCCAAATTATACAGGTGGTGCATGCAGTAAAAGGAAGACCCATAATGTGTTGGCAATATGATGTAATGTGTTTTCTTTAATGGCAACCTACTTGATGAAGTTGTCCTTGATGGAAACCTACTTGATGAGTTTCCTATGATAAGCAACCTATGTGTTAAAGATGTAAGAATGATGTAGCTACAGATTAGTTCAGATGTGACAGAGAAAAGAATTCTAGTAAGTGCCAGAGAAATGATAAATATAATATGTCACAATGTATACACTACTTTTGTGAAGGCAACTCGCATATGGATGCAATGTATATGCTAATTTTGTGAAGGAAACTCACGTATACATTAAGGGTTATCATATATGCAGTTTTTGTGAAGAAGAGTTGCGTATACACGAAGAAACGAACGCTCCAAGTCGCGTATGCCTTTTGCACTCTAAAATTATGATACCAAGGGGCATTACCATGGTATTGGCCCACAATATTGAGCGTTGCATTGTCTATTTGATTCCATCTAAGAATACCATTGTAATTTGAGTGGTTTTGACTCATGGTATTGGTAAAAGCTAAATCTATTTAAGGAGAAGAAGATCATAGTGCAAAGTGTGCATGAGTAAGGGTTGTGAATGAATGAAAATTTCTCCAAGGAATATTTTCATGGATGAATTCTGTTTTTACTTGATAGATCTGAACCTATGATGCACCCATGGATATAATGATGGTTCAAGATCTTTAGAGTTGAAGATGATGAATCTCTAGTATGATCTATTGAAGAAATGATGAAGCTCTGGTGCAAGTATGCTAAAGAAAATGAATAAATCTGGGTAATTTTTATAGATCTTCCCTGTTCTGTGAAATTTACATTTACAGATCTATATGCTAGTTGGTTTCAATAAAAGCATGTATATACATGGGTTCGCTTCATGAAAAGCGTGTATGGCAGTTATGGTTTTCTAAATAATGGTATACACAGAAGTATAGGCAGGTTGGTGTGCAGAAAAGCGTGTATGTACGCGGCTTCAGTGAAGAAAAGTAGCGTATGCTATTTGAATTAATGACTTTTCAAGGTTGAGTTTGCATCTGCATATCTACTTCTGAAGTCTGGGTTATTTCTGAAGTTCTGGTTACAATGTTTTTCACTGTTCTAATTGAAGTATTGGGCAAAGTTTATGATTGATGATAAAGGGTTGTGTTGATGTTGTTTGATCCAGTATGAAAATTGATGAAACGCGGTCTGCAGTGGGTCTGAGGGTTGAAGCCTTCAGTATAGAAGTAGAAGCTTCCTACCAGTAGAATTTGGTGCTATGTTTAGGAGGTTGAAGCTCCCTTCCAGGAGTGGCTGGTAAACGAGAAGAAAGGGGGTTGGAGCTCCCTTCCAGTAGCAGCTGGAAAACGAGTGAAGGTTGTAGCCTTCTATAGGTAGAAGCCTGTGTACTGATACGAGTCTGCATCAGTATAATGTTGTAAACAGTTTTTCATATAATAAATATTGAGGACAAAGATGACAATAGCGGTGGTTTTCTCCCGAATTGGGTTTCCACCTTAAATATTGGTGTTCATGTGTGTTCCACTTGTGTGATGTTTTATACTGTTGTTACTGCACATATTTACTGATTATCTAACCTGATGCATAACTGGTAAATCTTATTTAAAGACTGTTTCTGAGAATCTTTCTAAACTAGAAATTTATATCAATATACGCTAGTTTATTTCAGCATATCCACGTGTATACGCGAGTTCGGTTCATAAAAGCCACGTATGGAATTTTGCAAAAGAAAAAGTTAAATTTATAATTATGAGCTCTAAACATTGATTCACCCCCCCTCTCAGTATTTTTCCCAACAATTGGTATCAGAGCAGGTCCTTCTGAATAAGCTAAGCTGCTAGAAGGGAGATCAACCAAGATGAGAAATCAAGATGGGACAGCATCTATCAAGCCTCCACTCTTCAACAGAAATAATTTAATCTTCTGGAAAACACAGACAAGATCCTATCTTCAGTCTCTTGGATCATATGTATGGGCTATTGTTGAAGGAGGATATCAATATCCAACCTCAGTTCCAACAAATGCAACGGCAAGAAATAACTATGAAACAAATGCAAGGGCAGTAAATGCACTATTGGAGAGTCTAACGGAATCAGAATTTTTCAAGGTCATGCAATTGAATATAGCAAAGGAAATATGGGAAAAAATCATTCTAGGCTATGAAGGTGATGTTTGTGCTCAACCTAGTGTTCCTAAATTGAGTTCATTAATTGTCAACCAGGGTTGGTAAACTGCTGAAGTGTGGTGCACTATATGTGCCTAGGTATTTTTTTCTCACTACATTGTGTTTAGTGTTTTATGATGTTTTTGGTTTTATGGTTTTATGTTTGAAAAGGGAAAGAACTAAGTGCTGGTGAAAAGAAGCTATTGGTTATTTAAAATAGAACAAAGCCTAAACTATGGATGACAAACAACAAATGCAAAGCTTGATAATGACTTCATTGAAAGAAAATAAATCACAACATGATCTTGAACTTATCCAATTCATTCATTAAAGGTGTGTTGGAAGAGCTTGAGAAATGGACAAGTTAAGTGTAAATGAAGTTCTCCTAAATAAACAATCAACTCACAATATTACAAAATGATTATTTGTAACACAGTAAGGTTTCTA
>CM076573.1:892649214-892870848 GCA_034641835.2 Pinus albicaulis
CCATTACGCCGAAATGCTGCTTCCGGTCGAGCCGCTCAGTCGTATAGTATAGTAGATGATTTGGCGCAATCCCCTGCTGCCATTTCCACACTGGAACTCCTCCAGTCGTGCCCTTCCCAAAAGAAGGCTCTACTATCTGTCGTGGGCGCTGTCGATCCTGCTGATGACCAAATGATTGTTTTCGACGCCACTCAATCGGACCATCCCCCTCTTCCTCCTTCCGTCGCTTTCCAAATCCCAGTCAAAATCCGGAACGCCACTGTATCCCGGTGTATAATTGATGAGGGGGCATCCACCTGCGTGATGTCCGCTTCGGTTTGGAAGCAACTCGGATCCCTTGAGCTGGCCCCTTCCACGATCACCCTTCGAGCGTGGGACGGTCATGCCTCCCAGCCTATTGGCCTGTTTCGTAACTGTCCCATCACCCTCGCCGGTAAGACTGTTTGCGTTGACGTCGAAGTCATTGACGCCCCTCTAGACTACAACATTCTATTGGGGCGAAGCTACACCTATGCCATGTCTGTTGTCCCATCCGCGGTTTTCCGCAAGATGTCTTTCCCACATAATGGGAAGATAGTCACCATCGACCAGCTATCTTATCATGAGCTTCCGTCTCAGACCTCCTCCGAGACGACCATCTCTTCTGTAGCCAATAAGCAAACCGTTGATTCTTTGACCAGTGTCTCCCCCGACGTCTATAAAGATTCCACCCTGCTTGGTACTTTTCCTCATCTTCCCCCCCCTCCTGTTACTGATCCCAGCTTGTCGAATGTTTGCATGATGCAATCGTCTCAGGCTGCCCATAAGCGGCTTGCCTCGGCTAGTCAGCAACCTCTCCCCCGCCCTCCGCAACCCGCTCCTAGCCATTCCTCTCAGCCAGCCGGACCTCCTCCTTCTGGCCCTCCCCCTATAGCTGGTATCCCTGAACCTCTTTATCCTCCCGGATTGGTTCCTCCTGGCCTCAACCATATTGAAGCAGTCCCTCCTGGTCATTTCCCTGCTAGGCAGATCCCTTTCCTAGTTCCCCCTCCCGGCGTATATTCTGTCCCCGTCATGGTCACCCTCTCCCTCCCTAACTTGACCTTGGGCATTCCGGTCTGGTACCTTGATCCCCCAGCCGCCACCCCTCCTGGTCGCCCCAAACCTTACATGGCTTTGACACCGGTTCAACCGGTTCCCCTCGCTTCCTCCATAGCCACTGTGCCCCCAGCACCTACACAGGACCCTTCTCCTGTTGTGACGGCTCCCGGGAAGAAAGGCAAAGCCCGCAAGGGGGAAACCAAAGACCAGACCACCACAACCGACCCGGCTCCTTCTCCGCCCGCGAAGCCTTGTGCCTTATGTTATGTCACTGGTCATGCCACCCATGCTTGTCCCGAGTTACCCCGTATCCGGACCATGGTTAAAGTCGCGTTCCCCGACGCTACGATCCTTGAAGCCCCCACTCCTTCTTCGTCCGTTCCCAAGAACCCCAAGACTCTCCGCACCAACAAACCCTGTGCCTTGTGCGGTGTCCATGGCCACTACTCTCACCATTGTCCTCACCTGACGCATTACCGCGCCTCCCTAGAGGTGATCCGCGAGTATGAGGTTGAACAAAATCAATCCGCCTCTCCCATTCTCGCGCAGTATGCTTCAGGCCAGCCTGAGGATCCCCCCGCTCCCATCGACATTCCCCCCCCTGATGTTTAGATGAAGGAGTCTACGGTAACCATCCTTTACCTATCCTCCTCTGCACGACACTCGGAGCCTAGCCCGTCTGCATCCTCCCCTGTTGTGTCCCTTGATCACCCTATTCCCCCTCATACTCGAGATCACTCCACTTGTGTCTCTGTTGACCTCCGCATCCCGAGTCCTCACCATGTTTCCGATAGCTCTCATACACCACCTTGTTTGAGTCTTGATCATCCTGCCACTTCCCCCTCCTCCCGCCATTGCCGCCCGATGACTTCTGTACCCTCACGTTGCCGTCATTTCCTTTCATCCCCTCATTTATTGTCTTGTCACACCATTCTGCAGGACCCCCCGTCCACACCCTTTATCGGTTACGCCGATGGTGCAAGTCGCTACTCCAGGAATCTTGCCTCGGCAGGTTGGGCCATCTTCACCCCCTTGCATGACCTTGTCCTTTCTAACGGGGTATGCATTGGTTCTGCCACCAACAATCAGGCCGAATATGATGCAGTGCGTGGCCTATTAGCTGATGCCCTCTTTCATCGCATCCTCCATCTGCACGTTCGTTTGGATTCCCTGCTTCTTGTAATGAAACTAAATGGTGTTTATCGTGTGCATAACCCTGTGCTGTTTAGACGCTATTTACGAGTGAAAGTCTTAATACGTGCGTTTGAAACCATAACTTTCAACCATGTACCCCGAGACCAGAATCACTATGTAGATAGTATTGCAAACCATGTTCTAGATTGGCATCTATCACACACATTTCATACAAGACAATAACATTAAATCAACCACCAAAAGACGATACATATCCATAATATGTGTCGCAAAACATATATTTAGAGTCCATCTACTCTGATACATACGACATGCCCATAGCATGTTACAAAGAAAAAGCCGAAAATTGGGGGCACCACTTGCCCCTACATACATCATAGGGGGCACCACCTGCCCCTACATACATCAGAGGGGGCACCACATGCCCCTACCCCTAATCACTATCTGGAGGCTCCCGGGCCAATGGCTCTGCCCCTGCAGCATGTAGATCACGCATAGCCTGACCGGCCATCGCCATGCGCCGCATGATACCTCGCCACTCCGAGGGGAGACCAACACACGGCTCTATGTACTGGTCGTCTAAATCCTGCCACCCGCGCTCTGATACTCCGGTCAACAACTGCTCACATCTATGGCGGATGTCCTCCAGCAGGGCGGCTGCATCCTCATTCTGCGCTGCTCTCGACCCACTTGGACCTGTAGCTCCAGACGCTGCCGGTCGTCCCATATATCCGGCCGGTTTTACCGGTGCTATATCTGCATACCAAAAGTACATGAATCAGTACCATCAATTACTATTCAAAAACTTTAACATGCCCACACAAGAATAGCAATCTGTCACTTACCATCGAGCCCCCAGACTCGACCAGGCGGAAGTGGCAAATCCGGATCTCCACAGTAGCTCATCCCACTATAGGGATAGTCATCTATGTACAATGGCATCTGATCCCAATGGGCAAAAAACTCTAGTCTAAACACTCACCCGACCGCCCCTCCTCCTCCTCTGCACAGTAGCCGTCCCCAACGGCGCATCCTGGGCTCTCTCGGGCCCCCATCTGGAAGCTGTACACGAGGCCTCAAGGTTGGGATCTTCTCAAAGAAGAAGGCGCACAACAAAGTCCCATATGAGCAATCATGGTTCACCTGCCGCCTGCATAGCGACAACTGTCGCTTTAGCGCCACCAACATCATTTGGGCCCCCCCAAAGTAGGTCCCACCCAACACACTCTCCACTATCGTCATCTGCCCACCGGTGATGTGATGGAACGCCTGGCTGCCTAGGATTCGCAGCACAGCTGCGGCCACTGCATGGGTTTCTAGCCTCTCTAGATCCCCGATCGGTATTCGAGTCCCCTTGACTTGGAGACCCGGTCGACAATGGCGTTCCACGAACTCCATGATATGCCGCCCCCGCGGCAACACTGGTTGTGTGTTTCCCACCATCCCTAATGGTGGGAGACCAGTCAAGAAATACAAATCCTGGACCGTCAGCTCGATCCTGTGCCCCTGCACAACAAACGCCTCATGATCTGGTTCCCAATAACTGATAATCCGGGCCAACAAGGGCTCTCCAACCCTCATCAACGAGTTCTCCAAAAATTTTAGAACCCAAATACGTAATACCACCGGCGGACGCCCTCGTCCTGGATCTCTGTCCGAAGTGTTCCCAGATCCCTCTCTCTCCAGTTGACCCGCAACTCTGCCATACCTGCACAAACACATTATTTTTGTCAGGGTACAGATCGGGAAAACCATAACCACACACCAAAACCCAACTCCCAACCATAAAACAACACCAAACCCCCCTCATCTCCCAGGTCGCAGTTTTCTGCCATTTTCTGGACCAGGTCGCACTTTTTGCCCTAGAACCTGCGTCCTGGGTCGCACTTTTTCCCCCAAAAAGTGCGACCCGGCCGTAGAGATGAAGGAGGGGTTGTTTCTGGGGTGTTGGGCCCTAAACTGCAAATCTAATCCACCAAAATGCAAGAGAAAGGTTAGGCCTCTTACCTCCAACTAACAGATCTCAAATCCAACGGTCGGTTTGTCCGCTACGTTCGCCGCAAGATTTAGGGCCTTCTCTCCTCTCCACATTCACCATAGCAACACTAGCAAATGAATGATTTTGGAGGGAAAACTGCCTCATTAAAAGAGAACCCCTGTTTCTTCTTTCGACTGCTGCGACCACACCGTAGCCCCGTTTGATGAACCGTCAGCACCGCTGGTTAGATCTCACCGAGCTCTCAAATGGGTTTTAATTAGTTTTTGGTGATTTGACACTTCACTCGGACACATTTTTTCCACGAAAGGTCACTTCACCGCTCCTTAAAATCGAATTTCCTCACTTACGACACTTGTACTTGGGGCACCATATCGCTCCCTTACTTGTCCATGTTCGTGTCGATTTTCGTCATGAGTGCCCACCTTGTACTCATGTTTCCATGGTCCCCCATTGGGGCCTTTACTGTGTGGCAGCACTATCAAGTCGCCCTTGTTTAGAGCATCCAAGTTCAGTCATCATCGAATTCACGGAGTCTATCCTGCGTCCCTTTGTACCCCACTATAGCCCTCCATTCTTCATTGCTTGGTTCCTCTCTTGTGTCGCATATCATGACCTTCAGCCCCACTGTCCCCTATCCCTTCTGATATTTTGTCAGTCGCTGCCATGTCATTCATGCCCTTTATGCTCTAACAAGGGAAGTCGTCCATTCGCCACTCCATCCTTTCCATTTCGCCATCATCATTAGTGTCAGTCTGTCCGTCGCTCTACTATTTTCTCTCGTGACTTAGTTGAGGATCTCTCATTGCCTCACCTATGGCGGACCTCCTTCTGTCGACATCAGCTCATTCATTCCAGAAGCCTGGTCTAGAGGGCGGTGTACCTTGGTTCCAGCTTCCACTCTTGTTCGGTGCCTCGGATCAGGCAGGGGGATCTCTCATTTCCCTTTGACTTGATTGTTTCTCCAGCTCCTTTCAGCATGATCGAGATTCGTATACTGGACAGTCCAGTGACCCAGCAGCAGCTCTTGATGATTCCCGGGTATGTGTGAGATGTCTCAACCCTCATGAGGGGGTGGCCCTGCAGGTAGCCCCCCACATGCCCGGATGACCTCTTCTTTGCAGCCTTTGATGCCGCTCCAGATTTTGATGATGTTGGCCTTAGCCACTTGCAGCACCTCTATGATTTGCATGTATCAGTCAGATTTTGTGAGCCCTTCCCCATTTACAGGGGGAATTTGGGTTGTATTTATCTCATGTACCCAGATATTATTGTACTAGTCCTGGCTGTTATCCCAGGCACAGCATGTATGTGAGACTCTTCATTATATTTTTATCTGGCCCTTGATTATGCCAGCTGTACTCTATGGTTCGGTCCCTTGTTTATTGGACACACTATTCTTTTGTACTTTGTCACGGCGGGCATAGGTATGCCTCCCCCGCCGCCTTCAGCACAGGTACCCTCTCATAAAAAGAGACTTGTTGCACCTGCGAGTCTCGTCTCCTCAGGGTCTAGTCCTTCAGCACACTATCTACCTCACCTTTCTCTCTTTGACACCCCTTTTGTTGTCTAGTGATTGTGTTCTTACAACGTACTTCGGTCATACGATTTGCTCCTGACACTCGCACGCTGGGGGGCAATCTGTTACACCATTTTTTGGTCATCTAACTTATTATCATTAGATGGACCCAAGTACACCATGTAAGACTAGTTTTACCCTAAGTAAAACCACTTTCACTATGTTAAAACAGGAAACCCCAACAGGAAATATTAAACAAACCCATATTTGTTTGATTTTCCTCATGGAATAATTAATTAAACCAAAATTTAATTATTATTCCCAGTCATGTTTAACCCAAAACCAAAGAAATTAATTAGATAAACCTTTATTTATCTTATTAATTTCTAGGAATAATTATTTAAATCTTGTTTAGATAATATTCCGTGTTAAATATGACCAAATCACCCACAAATAATTAAATAAATCATTATTTATTTGATTATCTTCCAACCACTTCCTTAAAAAGATAAATAAATCATTTATTTATTTATTTTTGACTAATCAAGGGATTTGACCCAAGTCAAATACCTTTTCCCTCCATCAAATATAATAAAATATTCCATAAAAGGTGGATCTAGATTTGGTTAACATTATTTTAATCATGCACCAAGATCTAGAATGACCCAATATTTTGTTATAAATAGGAGGGTTTTCCCTATCATTCTTCACCTTTTGTTGCCTACTAGATCACTCTAGATCTATACACTTGGTCTCATTTCTATCATTTGCTCCCATTGAGCTCTATTTTTTGCATTGGGTTTTCTACACCTACAAGAGAGAGAAAGCTTAGATCTGAAGTGCTGAGGACTACAAAGAACCCATCCCATTGAGGAGATCTGGATACACCTTCTTGTTTTCCTCCCAGGTGCCCTGTAATATAAAATTGTTTCAAAAAATCATGTTCTTGTCTTGTCTGTTGGATGCATGGAGCAAACCCTTTACTTTACTGCTTAATGTCTTTCCATTTATAGATCTGTTTGTTGCAGCATTTTAATCACTAATCGCAGATCTGAAGATGTTTGGCAGCCTCTATTGTTGTTAGGGCTATTAGTTATGCGTAGCTAAAGTGGTTCTCTTTCGTACACCTCGACGAAGAATTCATACTAACACTAATGATAGTTATGTGCTTGGTATATGAAGCACAAAAATTCCTCATTGGGTGGTTGTGTTATGAAACTAGCTCACAAAATAGAAGAAAAGATAGATCAACGCCTTAGAAATCATCCTCTTTGATGGGGCAACCTCCTTTACCTTACATAAATGGAAAATTATTGGATGACACAAATTACAAAACCTCCCTTCTATATATAGGAGTCCATGGGATCAAAATATAATCCTAGCCGACCTAACAATAATAATGTAAGGGCACAATAATAACAATATGGGGACTAAAGAGGTAGAACAATAACAATAAGGTGGCTACACTAACAACAATAAGGGACTACAGTAGGTATAAAGGGCCCTAACATGCCCCTATCCTTAAAAAAAGTGTTTTCCTCAATGCTTGAGTAGTTATGGATGCTTTTGTATAAAATTCTCATCCTCCCATGTGGACTCTTCATTAGGTAAGTCCTTCCACTTGATGAGATGCTCTGAAATTGATCGATTCTGCAACTATCGAGTTCTTGTTTCCGTGACTGATTCAGGTTCTGATATGATTTTTCATTCCTCATAAAGTTTTGGTAATATTGTTTGAAGCAAAATTTTGTCACCTATAACATTCTTTAAGCATGAAACATGGAAAATTGAGTGCACTCAAGAAGATGCAGGAAGCTCCAATTTGTATGCCATAGTAACAATCTTTTGCAACACCTTGTAAGGACCATACTACTTTGGAAATAATTTATTATCATTCTTAGCTTGCTTGAGGGACATTTTTTTGTATGGTTGTATTCGTAAAAATATCCAGTTGCTTGCATAAAAACTTCTCTTGCTTTGATGTTTATCTACCTATTGCTTCATTCTATTCTCTGCCAAATTTAGGTTATCCTTTAAGAGTTGGAGAACTTGTTGTTGATTCTTGATGTGATCTTCCACTACTTGAACCTTAGATTTTTCTCTTAAATATGATGTGATGGATGTCGTATGAATCCATAATGTACCATAAATGGGGTCATTTTTTCTGTAGTGTGGAAGGAAGTGTTATACGACCATTCAACTAGAGGTAACCAATTGACCCATTGTGTTTGTTTATCAGATACAAAGCAATGAAGATATCCTTCCAAAAATTTGTTCACTGTCTCAGTTTTCCCATCTGATTGAGGATGATAAGATGAGCTATGAGTTATTTGAGTACCCAAAAAAGAAAATAATTCCATCCAAAAATTTCTAGTGAAAATGGGATCTCAATCGCTTACAATAATTATTGAGTTTCCATGTAGCTTTTGAATTGTTACATAAATGTAGTAGCAATTGTACTCGCTTTAAATGTATGAGATAATGCTCAAAAGTGTGCATAGTTAGTAAGATTATCAACTACCAGCCTAATGACACTCTTTCCTTTGGACTTAGGTAAGCATGTGATAAAATCCATTGAAACCTCCTCCCAACGTTGATTTGGAATGGATAAAGGTTGTAGCAGACCTGTGGTCTTAATTGTCTCAAATTTATTTTGCTGGAAAACCAAATATTTCACCACAAAATTTTGAATATCAGATTTAAGGCCATCCCAAAAAATTCGTGTGGTAATTTTTAAAAAATATCGAGTGTCCTCCTAAGAGAGAGGTGTAGGTTTTAACACTGTACAGAAATTATCTACAAATGAATCTTAAAACAAAAAATAAACAATAGCGAGAGCATAAAACATAAAATAGATAAACATAGAGATTTTCCCGTGGATCCCAAATTGGGATGACCAGCTTGATTTTTCATTACATTCTTATTAGTGTTACAACACATATATATACATGCCGAAGAATACATAAACCCCAATCCATTAAGCCTGGATTAGAAAATAATCGTAGTTACCTTGGCCGAATCTAAAAAATACTAGGGGCCAAAAACCATCGTACCCCAAAACCGTGGGTGGGTTCGCCCACAGAAAAATAAGGCCCAAAAAAAAATTCCTAGGGTGTTGTCGCCCCCCCTATGACCCCCCCGTGCATGATTAGTCGTGGAAAGAATATAACACATACCAAACATTCTACCACTTGTTGTTTTCTTTCCGTAGGGGGCCACAGAAGAGCTTAGTCATTATCCTAGCTTTGCAACACCCATTGTTTCTCTACACCAAGAGAATTTCTATGTGCTCACAAACTTCTTCAATGCATTTGCAACATTCTTCAAGGTGTCCACCTTTACCAGCAACACCCTTTTAGCCTAAACCATATCTCTCACAAAGTGATATTGAACATCAATGTGCTTTGTCTTTGAATGATAAGCGGGGTTCTTAGCCAAAAAAATTGCACTTTGGCTATCACAGTCTATCCTTATAGCTTGCTGCACCAACCCCATACTTGAACACAATCTCTACAACCAAACTACTTCCTTGCTTGCATGAGTGGCTACTTGGTATTTTTCCTCTGTAGTTGAGAAAGCCACTACAAACTATGTTTTACTCATCCAACTGACTACACCTCCAAATAGGCCAAACACATACCCACTTGTAGATATTCTTTGGTCCAGATCTCTAGCCTAGTCTGCATCAACAAAACCACGAATGTCCAACACTCTTTCTAATCATGGTCTTCCCTGGTAGCACAACCCATAATCACTAGTGCCACGGAAATATCTGAAAACCCACTTCACTGTTGTTCAATGCTCCTTCCCTGGGTTTGACATAAACCTACTCAATACCCCACTGCATGTGCAATGTCTTGTCTAGTACAAACCATTTTATATATCAGGCTACCCACAACACTTTCATATGGAACACAGGATATATCCTCCTCTTCTTCTTGTGTCTTGGGACACTATTCAGCAAATAGCTTTACACCTACAGGAACAGGAACATTCACCAGTTTACTATCATGCATATTGAACCTCTACAATATAGTCTCGACATACTTCCTCTTTTTTCGATCTCTCTTAATTTCCATGCCCAAAATATAGTTTGCAACAACAAGATCCTTCATGTCAAATTTGGAGAAAAGTTGGGTCTTCAAATCTTGGATAATTTCTTTGTCATTTATAATCAACAACATATCATCCACATACAAGACCAAAAAAATAAAATGGTCACCAATTAATTTAAAATAAACACAGTGATCCTCCTTGCTTTTGGTGAAGCCAAGTCCCCGTATAATGGTATCAAATTTATGATACCACATCCTTGGTAACTGTTTTAACCCATACAGAGACTTCTTTAACCTAGATACCAGTTCTTTCTCCCCCTTCACCATAAAGCCTTCAGGTTGTTTCATGTAGATCTCCTCTTCCAGACACGTGAATAAATGCTATCTTCACATCCATATGTTATACCTCAAAATCAAATGCAATAGCAACAGATAAAAGTAATCTAATAGAAGTAACTTTGACAACAGGAGAAAAAATATCACCAAAATCAATTCCTGACACCTGGGAATAACCTTTTTCTACCAACCGAGCTTTGTATTTCTCCACCTTGCCTTCTACATTTATCTTCTCCTTAAACACCCATTTTCTCCCGATGGGCTTCCTTCCAGCCGAAAACTCCACCAGATCCCATGCGTCATTTTTATGCAAGGATGCCATTTCATCAACTATGGCCTCCTTCCAGATTTTTCCGTCCTCTAAATCTACTGCCTCCCTGATAGTTCTGGGATCATCATCAGTTATAGTTAAGGAAAAACTTGAATAGAAAGCAGATGGAATATACCTTTCTGGTTTCCTTCTTTCCCGAACTGATCTTCTCATAGCTGGAGTTTGTGGCTCTTCCTCTTCTGAGTCTTCTTCTGTTGTAGAGTCTGATTCATCCTCCTTTAGCTCAAATTCTATCTTCTCAGGTTCCTTTGGTAGGACTTCATGTTTAACAACATCTTTCACCTCTCTAAACACCACATCTTGGATGTACACAACCTACCTTGTTTCTGGGTTCCAATGCTTGTAACACTTTAAACCATCCTTATACCCATTAAAGATGCACCTTTCAAATTTATTATCCAACTTGGTCCTTTTCTCCTTTGGAGCATGTACATATGCATCACATCCAAATACCCTCAAATGTGAAAGATAGGGTTTCTTACCAATCCATACCTCATGTGGAGTCTTATCCTCCAATGTTGATGAAGGTGATTTGTTAACCAAGTAACATGCAGTCTTCACTGCATCTTCCCAGAATTCTTGTCCTATCCTAGTACCACTGAGCATGCTTCTTTCCTTTTCCATTGGCGTTCTATTCATTATTTCTGCAACTCTGTTTTGCTGAGGTGTGTATGGAGTACTCTTCTGCCGTGCTATACCACACTTCTTACAGAAATCTTAAAATTCCTTCTTGTAGAACTCCCCAGCATTATCTGTCCTCAGAACCTTTATCTTCTTCTCTGTCTGGTTTTATACTAGAGCCTTAAATTCTTCAAATCTGTCAAAGACTTCAGATTTCTTCCTCAAGAAATATATCCATGTATTCCTTGAGAAGTCATCTATGAATGAAACATAGTAAACAGAATTACCCAATGATGGAATTGACACAGGTTCAAACACATCACTGTGCACAAGCTCTAATATCTTGTTTGCCCTCTTAGCACCAAAGGAAAACTCACCCGATTCTGCTTCCCATATACACAATGTTCACAAAAATTGAAATCTAGAGAGTTACTAGACATACCTTCTACCATACCATTTCCATGAAGTATCCGAAGGCCCTTCTCTCCAATATGTCCAAGACTTTGATGCCATAGCATGGTATTTTCTGCAAAGACCTCTAGGATTTCTGCTCCACTTTCGGGAACCACTGAACTATTGTAGCCATCAATAACAATGTTTCCCTGAAGCTTGTATAGAGTTCCAATCCAAAATCCCTGCATTAATACCAGTGCTCAATAAACCATCTTACAGGTATCTTTTTCGAACACTTTTTTTACACCTACATCATCCATCTTGCTTACAGAAATCAGATTTCTGGCCAATGCAGGAATGTCCAAAACACCAGGAAGTGTTCTAATCCTTCCACCTTGCAGCTTCAAATTGAATTTTCCATGTCCGATGATTTTTGATTTCCTATCATCCCCTAGGAATACATCACTGCCATCATATTTCTCATACTCGCAGAACCACTCCTTATGGGGAGTGAAGTGAAAGGATGCACCCGAGTCAATCAACCATGACTCATGATCTACATGTGTATTTGAAGAATAAGACAAATACACATCCCCACCTTCATTCGAGGTGGTTTTTTCCTCTCCAAAAGGAGCATCATCAGATCCCTTTCCTTTCTCAGGAGCTTTAGATCTGTAGTCCTTTTTGAAGTGCCCTTCCTTTTCGCATTTCCAACACATCTTTAAAAACTTTCTAGGATATTTAGGTCTCCCTCTAGATTTAGATCTCCCACTCAAAACCTTATTCTTGTTTATATTTTGGGACCTTACTCATACACATAAGGCATCTCCATTTTGGCTCTCCATATTTTTCCGTCTCATTTCCTCCGATAGTAAGGTTGAGACAATGTCATCAAAATTCAAGGTAGTTGTATTTCTACCTATTGCAATAACCAGACTGTCCCACGATTTTGGTAGAGAACACAACAAACTGATGCACTTATCTTCATCTGAGATTTTAATATCAACAGATGACAACTGACTTACCACAGTATTGAAGGTGTTCATATGCTCTGTCACCAAGTCTCCATCCTTCATCCTCAGGTTATACAACTTTTTCTGTAGGAACAATTTATTCACCAGAGACTTAGATTGGTACAAAGTCCCAAGTTTGTCCCACAAATTCTTTGTTGTAGCTTCCCCAGATACATTCAACAATACCGAATCTCAGACACACAATCATATTGTGCTCTTCACCTTCTGATCCAACTTCTTCCAGTCTTCATCTGACATTGTTGTTGGTTTAGTACCTGGATCTACCGGGTCCTCCATCTTGAGCTTCCACAACTCAAAAATCTGACCATTAAATTCTCGATCTCTATATTTCCATTGCTCGCCATCTTCTTTCGCTGCAAGAATCGTTCCCATATATCTCCCACTGAATAGGGTCTACCACATGTCCAAGAAAAAAACCCTCAATAGCAAAGGCATCTCCTTGAAGCTGAAACAAATCCGATACAAAATGTAGGTTTTAAACCTGTATAGAAATTAGCTACAAATGAATCTTAAAACAAAAAATAAATAATAGTGAGAGCATAAAACATAAAACAGATAAACACAAATATTTTCCCTTGGATCCCAAATCGAGATGACTAGCTTGATTTTTCATTATATTTCTCTTGGTGTTACAACACACACACACACACACACACACAGATATATATATATATATATATATATATATATATATATATATATATATATATATATATATATATATATATATATATATATATATATATATATATATATACATATATCAAAAGCATACATAAACCCCAATCCATTAACCCTGGATTAGAACATAGTCATAGTTCCCTTGACTAGAGCTACAAAATACCAGGGGCCAAAAACCATCGTACCCCAAAACCATGTGCAAAACCATGCATAAAACCATGGGCATGTCTACCCACCAAAAAATAAAGCCCCAAAAAAATTTCCTGGGGCGCTGCCCCAGACCCTGCGCGTGGCTAGTCGTGGAAAAAATATAACACATACCCAACAAGAGGTGTGAAATTCAGAAAGAATATTTTGTTTTAGTTGGAAATTCTTACGAAGATGTAAGCGATATTAGTACAATAAGGAATAATATTTCTAACTAAATTTATCAGATATAGTGGGATATTACTGCAACTTTTGAATGAGTGTTTGGACTTCTTTGTCATTCTTCCATTCCTCCCTTGCTTCGGTTATCCAATCTGTTTGGCTAATAGAAATGGCACAAAGAAATGCTTCCACATCCTCATCGTTTCTTTAGAGTGCATCTACAACAACATTTATCTTCCCTTTTTTGTAGATGATTTCAAAGTCATAACCCAACATCTTTGTGATGCATTTTTGCTACTCTTTTGAAGATAGTATTTTTTTCAAAAATTATTCAAGAATATCATGATTATTTTTTACCTTGAAGAGTCTTCCCATTAGGAAAGGTCGCCATTTCTTTAGTTCATGCAATATTTCCAACATTTCCTTCTCATAAATAGATTTCTATAAATACTTTCTTTTGATTGGATGACTTTCAAAATAAATGGGTCTTCCTTATTGTATTAAAACAACACCAATACCATTTCTTGAGGCATCACATTCCACAATAAAGGATTTTTTGAAGTCTGTTGTAGCTAAGACTGGTGCTTGGCACATTGCCTCTTTAAGATTTTCAAAGGCCATAGTTGCTTCATGAGTCCATGAAAATGGATATTTATTCAATAATGTTTTTATAGATGTGTTGGTGAGGTAAATCCCCTCTATGAATAGAGGCGATACCACTAGCCCTGGAGTGGGTCTAGCCACAAACGAGACAAGCTATAACATTAATTCCTAGTTAACAAATGGACAGAGGTTCGATAGATGACTTATCGGAGGTCCTATGTTATTTTTTTCATCGGAAAGAGTGGCTTCCTCTCGCTCCTGGTTTGACAGATCACGATCCACTCGTTTTCACACTCGGATGCATGCACACACAAGAAAAAACAATGATATAAAACATACTATTTCACATTCATAACTATCAGTGAGTCGAAGAAGACTAAATCAATTTCATTAAATAATCAACATAACACAATGATGGAAACAATACCATAGTCGAGTATATTAATGAAAGAAAGGAAGAGTGCAACCAAGCTTCGACATCGCGGTCTCCTCTAATAGGGTTCCAGTGGAGCGCGTCTCACAAAGGCTCGTCAGGAATTTAGACAGGGCTCTCTCTACGGAATTCTCCTTGGTTCTACCTTCTCTATAGCAATTACTCAACTATAGTATCTCTTCTCCAAGTTCAGCTTCTTGGCTATATGTTTATCTAGTTTTCATGAAGGGAGAAGGCCTGTTTATATAGAGGGAGAGGGAGAGGTTAGGATCCCTATAATCATGGAAGGGATTCCTACCTTCAAAAGAGTGTTCCATGGGAGGTAAAAACCACTACCTAAAGAGAGAGATCCATCACTTATCAACTTTAACCACTTCTAATGAGTCATCCCTGAGGTAGTTAGAAGGAGCTTCCACCTCTATTTGTTGAAAAACATTCCTAAAATAGTTGGCGTGGGCAACAACATAGAGACAAAGCGCTAGGTGGCGCAGGCTATAGAGTAAATCCTCTAGATTGGCACGAGGGGTGAACTGGCTACCTGCGCCAAGGCCAAAGCATAGGTTTTTGTGTGCTTTTTGAGGAAATTCTCAACAGGAGAAATGATGTCCTTATGCAGAAGGATGAAAAGAAGGTTTTTATAGAGCATGACACTACTCATGGGTCACGGGAAAGACCCTCCAATATGTGGGGCGAGGGATTGCAGGGATGGTGACAAAATGCTGTGTAACAGATGCCCCCTAAAGCATGAGGTCTGAGAGAGAGGGAGGGGTGAAATTATTTATGAGAACGCGTTCGACCCAAACATTGCTATCGGAAAACCTCCAAGTATGAGTACAACTGATACTTCTGATACATGACATGTGGCATGGGCATAGCCATCCATAATTGAGTAAATAAACAGTAAGATCTGAGGTATGGATACAACCATCCAACAGTAAGGACAAACAAATAGACTCAGGTATGGTCGCAGCCATCCAATTAGAAGAGTCATGTAATAAGTCATAGTAATCCACAACAAACCCACAGCTTGGATTTCATCAGTCAAAACCTGGGGTCTTACTCTCCATCTTGACCCAAACAAAGTACAAATTCGAGCATGCGAATATGTGAGCCGAAGTCAAACATGCAAGAAAATCGTCTGATTACCAGCCAATGATGAAAGTCATTAACAGACGCGATAGAAACCACCAATAATGAAAATGGCTCTCAAGGTATGAAAGGTATAAGCCACAGATTTTGAACAATGATTTGATGTCAAACACCCATAGAGTCAGTCAATCAAAGGCCAATGATGTGGACCTTACATCGAATGCGACGAACCTGCCATTGAGGCATGCACGCTCCAAAATACCTGAAGGGAGTCTCTAGATCAGCTTCTTGGATAATGAGTTGGAGTTGACAGAATGTGACCTAATCGAAGGTGGGCCATAATGTTTCCCACATCATCGACACGAGACAGAGGAATGTGATGTTTTTGAATCAATACCAATAGAGAATCAGAGGGAGGTTGAAAACTTTGGAGGCAAAATTCTCTTGAACATATCGGCTGCACAACATTGGATTTGGCAGTATTTGACATCAAGGGATCTGAGGTCATGGAGACGTGGCAAAGAGCAGATGAGCGGTCAAAAGAGATTACCCAAACCCATGGAGGCCAACGAATGACGAAGTGAGATGTCCCCAACCCAACACGAATGCAGACAAGTGCCATGTTCAAGAGCGACATACTGCCAACACGACTACAATTTGGTTCCATTTTCCCCCACCATTTCTAGCGAGTAACCCAATTATTTTTGACAAGCAAGCTTGAAGGGGATGGCATATGCTTGCAATGTAATTTTTTCCTTCGGAAAAATCCAACCTACTATGTTTTATGAGCCCTAGGAAGGAGGAACTCAAGTAACATCATAACGACAGAGTCCGATGTCATTATTTTTAAATGAGTCAGACAAAGGGAGAACTCGGCATCTTTTCATATGTAGAGAGTTTGAAAAGAAAGTAGAAAAGAAAACTCCAACAAAGCCCTTTTCGTAAATAGTCTCATAGATCCAAAAAGGTAGAAAACTGTGTCTGAGAGAACCTCTTTTTTGCGATAGGCTAAGGTATTCCCTTTTCGTAATTAATCTATCCGAACCCAAAAAAGCGGTAAACGTATACTGGGTAGATATCATTTCGCAGCCAATTTAATGAGTTCAAAACGACAAGCATCTCAGCAATATTTTAATTTTTAGAGAGTCAGAAAAGAGCTGAAAGGTGACTCCTCCAGGAGGAACGAGTGGTATAAAGGGTAGTAACAAGTTCTGGTAATGGTGGAACTGCTCAAAATAGGTAAAGGTCAAGAGGCTGGCTAACAAGACCACTCATTGCAGCAGTTCCTCGAGAATGGGTAAAATAACCAAGTGAAGGCATATGATTGGCCAAGTAGATAGTGATGATGGAGTGAGAAAACCAAGGTTCATCTGGAAAAAAAAGGATGATAAAGTGGAAATCACAAGAGGTAAAATGGTTTCATTTTTACACAAGCTTGAAATCAAAAAACTCTGCTTGAAACTAGTTTCATTTTTACACAAGCTTGAAACGGAAACAAACTATACTTGAAATTGGTTTCATTTTTACACAAGCTTGAAGCAGAAACAAACTATGCTTGAAAAAATAAGCATGCCCCCAGCATGGTGACTCAATTCGGGGTACATGGCCCCCAAGCTTCAGTCCATATGAACGGCATATGGAGTGAAGGTTCAAACTACGAGATCAAGAGAAAGACTCGACTGGGATTTTACAAGATCTTATTAAAGACTCGAATTGAACATGAACATGTTTCATTGTTTTAACGAGGTTGACACATTAAAATAAGCATCCTCATGACACCTTGTTTCATTTTTTAAGAAGCTTGACACAAGAAAACGAACTATACTCCGGACCTAATTCATTTTTTAAGGGGGTTGACATAGAATACGAACTATCCTCAAGACCTAATTCATTTTTTAATAAGGTTTACATAGAAGAAGAACTATCCTGAAGACCTTTCATCATGATGAATGAGAATTCATGGCTTCCAAGAGTTCCACACCGGATGGGAGAACAACATCTTGGAAATCAAGACTCAATGACCCCAGCATGCAATGCACAACGGCACTATCACTGAGTGTGGGCACAGGATAGGTAGCCACATAATTAACCTACGCTGGGAAGATACAATCGGCGGATAAAAACCCGGAAGGGACGATGGTGGACCAGATGTCATGCCAGGACCAAAGAATGAATGTTGATCAATGGTCACGACTCGACCTTTATGTGGAAAATAAATCACACGAAAAAGGGAAGAGACAACTGCCCCCATGACATAAGTATAGTCATGCCCCAAGAGCAAATTGAAATCGAAGGGGCCTGGAACAACCATCTCGTCTATATGGAAATTTTTCCTTCCCAAAGTAACAGGAAATTTTGGAAGGATCCCTAACAGTTGACTGGTTCCTCTATTAAAAGCCAAAAAATTCTGCGTAACAGGCATAAGTGGTGGAGAACCAAAATCTTGCCAAGTAGTTGAAGACAAAATACTAATAGACGCACCTTCATCTATGAAAGTGCTGGGTAAAACTAGATCAAAGGTATGTATCGTTATCTCAAAAGGCACATAAGATGGAAGGTGGTATCCTGCAAATCGACTCCAATAAAAGGAGGTGACCAAACTACTTGGAGGGGATACCATCGAACTGAGATGGTTTTCCCCTGGTGTTACTGGAGAAAGAGGAGCACTCTCCTAGACTTCCATGACGGGAGTAGGAGGAGCAACTTCTTGAACTACAGGGACAGAAGAATCTTTCTCAAAGTTCGAAGAATCTGATGAAAAAAGAAGAATGTGGGGGGGATGAGATCCACTCTCAATGGAAAAGACCTGATGAACCATAGGTGGGATCAAGTTGACCGATTCAACATCCAATGGTTGGTTGGGAACGGATTCTTGAATTTAAATTTCTAGGGGAGAAGGATCGACCAATGATGACTCTTGACTGATCGTGGAATCAACTAGTAGAGGACTCAAAGAAAGTTTCTGGTAACGAACTGGAAGGCAGGGTGCAAAAATAGTAAAGCTGTCCAACACTCTCTTGGCTTCATCTATATGCGGACAAAGGTGAATGGGATGATTCCCTTCACACTAATTACATGGATTTGTAATCTTACCCTGTTTCTTACGAGTCTTATCAACACTAGTCGAAGATCTGCCACAAATATGACTTCCGGAAGCCAAAGGAAATGGCAGACGACCATCGGACCATGCTTCAAGCACCTTGGGGATTCCAGGGAAATCTCGAAGAAAGTGGTCACCTTTGCACAACATGCAATGGAATTTGAATTTCCGTGGAAGGTATGATGGTTTCTCAATGGAAGATATCTTAGGCACAATAGTTGCAGCATTATCCTCTCACTCATCTAACTTCTTCTTCTTCTTCTTAGCCACCCGGTTACTAGAATCTAGAATTTCACTAGGCGAAGTACAAGAAGAGAATGAATAAATAGGCGAAGAAGGGGAGAGGTCCACCTTGGAATCCACATGATGTTGTTCAGGCAGAGGAGATAGTTGAACAGAGGTCGGAGCATTCGAGACCACTGAGGTCGAAAACAACCACATAGGAGAACCAACAGTTAACCCTGGAAGAGACAACGTTGCCATATAAGGAGCACTAGCATTCCCAAAAGCATGAAAAGGACCAGGATTCCCTTCAGAGGGGATTCCTTGGTTGGAAAACTCTGGAAAATTTGTCATAAAAAAACAACGGTAAAACAACACTAAGGAAACTAACTTTAACTAGGAATATTTCGTGGGTGGTTAATTTTAAGACACTGAAACCAAACTCTACCGTTTCATATTTTAAGATTCAAGAAACAGGAAAAAGGTGACTCTATCACTTTCAGGTTGAAAAGAGCATGAAAGGACAAGTGCTCAATGATCTTTTCAAATTTATGGAGTCAGTAAAGATTGAAAATGACTGCTCAGGTAGTCTAGGTAAAAGGGTGTACCAGGTTCCCGTGAATTTCCATATACACCTTGGTAATAAAATGAAAGAAGAATTAACCAAGAACTTAACATATGTGCAGGTAGCCTCCCCAAATGCTGTGTTCGGTGTATCACGGTTACAAGGCAACAAACTCAGCTTCCTACGGATAAAAGGATTGCAACCTATAGGGGTCTCCCTTTATATACTCGACAGTATGGGGAGCGCAAGTCCATACTAGTGTTGTCTGAAGCCAGATGGCAAGCGATAGATGCTAGGTTTAAAGACACTGGAATACATTTCTAACTTAGACTACTAAATGTTTCGTTAAGTTGCAATGTTTCCTTAGGTTAATTGAATAAATTTTTAAGTTGATCTTGTATTTATGTTTCAATTCCAAGGTCCTACCAAATGTTGGATCTCACAAGTCCCTAAATGCGAGCTACATGCCATAAAATACCATTTCATTTGATGAAAATATATCTACGAGAAAGTTGAGGAGTTTTCAAGCGATAGGAAATAAAGAGAACACATAGAAGTATCCACTACAGTATTTGATGCAAGCTAATGAAAATGAGAAATATTTCCTAGAATGCCCAATGCTATTTATATGGAATATTTTCAATTCCGCAATGCAAACAAGAATGCAAGCACAAAATTATTTTTATTTTTCAATGTAATAGGGAAAACAGTGCACTAAATGACATGAAAAACAAACCAACACATTAGTTCTAGAATGTCAATGTGAGAGTCGAAGCGAAAAAATTCAATCAACTCAAAAGAAAACAAAAAAAAACTCAAACCAATATTACAATCTCGCAAATTGAAGAAAGATGTCGAAAAAGACCCATACAAGCAATGTAATTTATGCTTGGAGTGACAAGAAGCAAAATTGAATGGAAGAGACAAGACTCATTCCACCAAATGCAATCACTCAAATGGATCAAGGAAGTTGAATGCAATTAGACAAGGAATGAAGTTGACCATGAAACAAAAGACTGTAGCTCCTACAGGAGGCTCAGCATAGCCTAAGGCTATGATGCTGACAAGATACAGACAAACAACTGAAGGAAGGAGGCTATTCACAATCACAAACAATCCCAAAGCACTGAAAACATGCCAAAAAATAACCCAGAAGCACAAGAACTGACCAAAAACTTCAAAATCAAGAAAACCCTAACACCTACAGGAATTGGCATGACTGTTTGGCTGTAATCAGAACCAAACAGGGGATGGCATGGGTGCTGAACTAGCAACAAGCGCCAGTGGGTGCAACTTTCAGACCAGAAAACACGCCAATCAAGCCAACCCTAGTAAAAGGAAAATTTTTATTGACAGAAGTCATATCTGATCCTCTAGGGCTGAACGGGGGTCTTAGACTCAGCAAAAATAATCAGAAAAGGTAAGCTAAGCAAGAAAAGACCAAGAAGAAGACCTAATGGATGAAAGACAAACTCACACTGATCCCCAGTGGAGTCGCCACTTTGTTGGTGAGGTAAATCTCCTCTATGGACAGAGATGATCCCAATAGCCCTAGAGTGGGTCTAGCCACAAACGAGACAAGATATAACATTGATTCCTAGTTAAAAAATGGACGGAGGTTTGATAGGTGACTTACCGGAGGTCCTACGCTGTTGTTTTCATCAGAAAGAGTGGCTGCCTCTCGCTCCTAGTTTGACAGATCACGATCCGCTTGATTTCACACTCGGACACCTGCACACACACAAGAAACAACGACGATATAAAACATATTATTTCACATTCGTAACTATCAATGAGTCGAAGAAGACTAAATCAGTTGCATTAAATAATCAAGATAACACACTGATGGAACCAATACCATAGTTGAGTATATTAATGAAAGAAAGGAAGAGTACAACCAAGCTTCGACGTTGCGGTCTCCTCCAATAGGGTTCCATTGAAGTGCGTCTCACAAAGGCTCGTCGGGAATTTGGACGGGGCTCTCTCTACGGAATTCTCCTTGGTTCTACCTCCTCTATAGCAATTACTCAGCTATAATATCTCTTCTCCAAGTTCAGCTTCTTGGCTATATGTTCAACTAGTTTTCATAAAGGGAGAATGCCTGTTTATATAGAGGGAGAGGAAGAGGTTAGGATCCCTATAATCATGGAAGGGAATCCTAACTTCAAAAGAGTGTTCCATGGGAGGTAAAAACCAGTACCTAAAGAGAGAGATCCGTGGCTTATCAACTTTAACCACTTCTAATGAGTCATCCCTAAGGTAGTTAGAAGGAAACTTCCACCTCTATTTGTTAAAAAACATTCCTAAAGAATTTGGCGTGGGCACAACACAGAGACAGAGCGCCAGGTGGCACGAGCTCTAGTGTAAATCCTCTAGATTGGTGCGAGGGGTGAACTAGATACCCGCACCAAGGCCAAAACATAGGTTTTTGTGTGCTTTTTAAGGAAATGCTCAATAGGAGAAATGATGTCCTTATGTAGAAGGATGCAAAGAAGGTGTTTGCAGAGTATGACACTACTCACAGGTCACAAGAAATACCCTCCAATATGTGGGGCAAGGGATTGTAGGGACGGTGACAAAATGTTGTGTAACAAGGTGCTTCTATTTTCCCATAATTCTTAACAAACATGCAATAATACCCTGTTAGCACAAGAAATCCTCACAACTTCTTTATGGTTGTGGGGACTTTCCATTCCTTAATGGCTTTAGTTTTGTTAGGGTCTACCTTAACACCGTCCTGAGATACAATATGACCCAGATTTTCCACCTCTTGTACTCCAAAGAAAAATTTGGAGGTTTTTGCATATAATTGTTACTCCTTCAATTGTTTGAGCACCCTGTCAACATGTTGAACATGATCCTTCCAAGACCTGCTATAGATTAGTATATCATCAAAAAATACTAACACAAATTTTCTAAAGAAGGGTTTGTAAATGGAATTCATCAACCCTTGAAATGTATAAGGTGCACTCATAAGGTAAAAAGGCATGAAAAAAAATTCATAATGACACCTCATGGGTTCAAAATGCTATTTTCAGAACATCTTTAATCTTCATTCTAATTTGATGATATCCTGAACAGAGATCCAACTTGGTGAAGTAAATTTCTTCATGTAATTCATCCAATAATTCATCAATCACATGAATGGGAAATTTGATCTTTAATAGTGAGATTATTGAGCTCCCTATAATCCAGAAACATGCGCTATGATCCATCCTTCTTGTGCACCAATACTACTGGAGAAGAGAAAGAACTTGGACTAGGTTGAAGTACACCAACCTCTAGAATTTATACAATCATACATTCAATTTCACTCTTTTGGACATAAGGATATCTGTAAGGCTTGATGTTTGGAGGAACACTTCCTGGAATCAAATGAATAGAATGATCATGATCACTAATAGGTGAGAGTCCTTTGGGAGTTTTAAACACCTTGGAAATTGTCCAAGGCTTTTTTGAGATCTAGATAAATAGATGATTTTGATGTTGGAACTTCTAATTAGCATAATTGTGAAATGACACCTCATTTTTTTTTCCTTATAAGCTTTATCATGACATTAGAGCTTATTATCTTTCCCCGCTCTCTTGTGATACCCCATAAATCAACTTCCTTTCCTTCCAGAAAAAAATTAAAGAAAAGTTCTTGGAAATTAAAAGCTACCATCCCCAAAGATTGTAACCATTGTACTCCTAGTACAACATCAACACCACCCATTGGAATGGAAAGCATTGGACTATTCAATACATATTCCCCAATGGTTAGCTTGATATTAGGGCACTTTCTATAGAAATTTATAGTTCTTCCATTTTCCACCATCACTTGACACTTTGGTGCTTGGTATAGGAATAAACTAAATTTCTTGGCTACCTTACAATGAATAAAATTATCAGCACTACCCGAATCAATAAGAACTATTACATTTTTCTTCTTGATATGTCCTTTTATCTTGAGAGTTTGAGGAGTGGTAATTCCTACCAGTGCACTACAGGATATGGTCGGATTCATTTATTCTTCCTCTAGGGTTGGTTCATGGTGTATATCCTCTTCTTTTGAAGTTTCTTGTTCCTTTTCTTCCTCCTCTTCACAATCTATGTAAGATAATTTCTTCTAAACACACTTTTGACCTTTAGTGTACTTGTTATCACAACCATAGCAAAGTCCTTTTGCTCCTTTTTCTTCCAATTGTTGATGAGTCAACCTTGTAGGTTGTGTAAGTATAGGAGTAGCAACACTTCCATATTTGTAGTTGTGAGTGGTAGGCTTCCTTGTTTCCATAATTTTTCTTTCAATTTTTCTTGCAAACCTGAATGCCTTCTCCAATGTATCAAGTTCCCAAAGGGGAACGTCATGTTGGATGTTATCCTTTAGATTCCATATGAAGAAATCAATCCTATGTTCCTCTGTAATATTATTTACCCTTATATTCAATTTTTTTAAGTTGTCAATGTGGTCCACCATTGAATCCTTTTATTTGGGATTTATCAAGTGGATAAAGAAGGTTTTTGTCTTTGTATCCTCATAGTGTGCTATCATTTCCTTCGTAAAAATTGACCAAGTGAAACGTTTTTTACGAGAACAAAGCCATCGATACCATACAAACTGATATTTTTCTAAATACAAAGTTGCAGTGAATACCTTTTGTGTGTTTTGCATATTATGGAGCTCAAAGTATTACTCCATTTGTAGTATCCAAGTTATCAGATCCTTCCCATAAAACTTCCTTATATGTATATTTAGAATATGGTGGGTATTAAATCAAACATTAGAGTCTATGAAATTGTGATTAACATTTCTTTTGTTCTCATCATGAGTTTCCTCTACTACCTTTTCACCATTAGGAAGCTTTTCTTCTACCAAATTTGTCAAAACTTCCTTCAAACCTTCCATGTATTTCTTCAAATATTCCATATTTCCTGCTATACCATCCATATTATCTTCCATTCCATTCTTCAAACCATCCATCTAAGCTTCCATTCCTTTCTTCAAACCATCCATGTTGCCTTCTATACCATCCATCTAAACTTCCACGCCTTTCTTAAAACCATCCATCTTAGCTTCCACGTATTTCTTCAAACCATACATGTTGCCTTCTATACCATCCATCTTAGATTCTACGCCATCCATCTTAGCTTCCACACCTTTCTTCAAAACTTCCATTTCTTTTTTTGTTACTCTTTGTGAGAGAAAAATTTGTTGCACCTGTTCTTGTAATTTTGATATATCATGGTGCACTTCTTCCTCTTCATGAGTCATAGTAGAGCCCTCTGAGGGCTTACTTGGTGTTGAATTCTTTTTAGAGCAAATTTTAGAACCCAATACTAATATCTATGCTTTAATATTCCCTTGGAATCACTTCAAGCTGATTTTTCAAACAAGACTTATACAATTTTAAAGAAAAATTCACACCTTTTTCTTGCTTTTGAGGAACTTGATATTGAAATTGATGTATCTCTGTTATTTTAGATCCATAAGATTTTCTCTTTGGTCCTTTTTTATCCCTATGAATCTTCTTTCCAATGCCACAGGTTAGACCTGATTTGGATTTTTCAAGGCAAAGTTATGTCCAGTCTATGCCCTAATTATGGACTGGTTCAGTAGATCGAAATTTTGTGGTGTGCCACATGTCACTCTTTCCTCCTTCGAATCTTCAATTGAAACCCAGGTGATATGAAATTTATTTTTATTTAATGTTATCCTAATATCAGTTTCAGATTTAATATGGACGTGCTTTATTTTTCTTCTTTTACAAGGGTTTATACATGTGCTTATGATAGATAAATCAACAAACTTGATGAGATTAAGTGTAATTCATGAGCATAAAATAATGGAAACTAAATGCCAAACAAAAACATATAAAACACAACAAACACAAACAATTGAGCCAAATATACATGGTTTTGATGAAGGAGTTCATCCCTCATGGGCTACATCTACTTGGTCTAGCTTCCATGGCATGGGTCTTTATATTAGCTTCAATTGTAAAAAAGTGTTGTTTGCAATTTCCTGTTGCCTCTACAACCTGCTCCAATGGCTCCAAAATATAAAAATATATCAAGAACGACTCTTCCTGAGCCAAAATTTGTCGAAAATTGCCTCAGTTATGGAAAACCCAATTTTCCTACTATTTCTCCACTAAAAGTGGAGCTTCCACTGCATTTGGCAGGCTCCACCAAGTCCTATGAAAATTTAATCATGCACTTAAGTTAAGATAAGAGCGGTTTTAATTGTGATTAGTGGTGGTTTAAGCGCAAAGTGCATTTAGCATTAATCCATGAATTATTATAATTAATCTAGATTAGTGGTGCATTAAACATGGATTAATTGAATTCAAACTCTGTCGAAACAGTGTTACGCCTTCAGTTGTGGTGCTTCGAACATATGGGAGGGGGTTGGCCCACATGGTTGGCCCCCTCTAGACCCCCAACCATGGCGTTGACAAACTTTAAATAGATGCGGGAGACAATAGTTAACAAGGATCATATGATGGCACAACGATAGGTCTCGGCGCTTGTATGGGAGAGGTCGCAGAGTCGACCCCGACCTCTACCCCTCCTCGGTCAATACTTTTTGTTGAAAAAACCTTTAGAGTTTAGACCTTGTTTAATGATATATATGTGCTCATCTGACCTTTGATATGAACCTTTGTATATAAATAATGTATGTGCCAATACAACATTTGAATTCGACCCTTGGAAAAAATATATGCCATCCATCCTTGCCATGGGGGAGGGCACACGACAACCTCTAGCTACTCCACATGACCCTTCTCCATTGGCCCAAATTTTACCATATAAAAATTAATAATCCAGCATATGTAGAAATTTCAACCTTAGGATTAGGAAGACAAACTTCAATTTCCCAAGAAACATTGGTGAATCTGACTGACACTTGTCACAGTGTCATTGGCTGATAAATGGAGAATATTCCATGGATATTCTTGAAGTTCTGACTGGACTTCCAAGTCATTAGTATGCCACTTTTCTACACATTTTTTACCTATTTTAGAAAACGAACAACATACCATAACTTACTCATACGAACTCGGATTTTGCTGAAATGAATTGCATTGGAATCCTAGTGACAAGCTCTATCCAGTAGTTCTAGTTTGGAACATTTCTAAGCACTTTTATTTTTTAGCTAAATATTTAGCCTTTGATCATTCCTTCCCACTTGAAGCCTTTTGGACCCCAAAAGATACTATCAATTGTTCAGCAAGTGAGGGTATAACTCCCTCACGCTTTCACTCTCCATCCATTTGGCCTTGGAAGGATTTTTTCCCTTGAGTCCCACTTTAAGGTATTCAACATTCCCTCTCCTTGAAGTTCTGATTCTTCTATCAAGTATGAGATCTTGTTGAAGTTCATCAAGATATTATGGTGAGAAATCATCTATTTATGGAAGTTGAACATGCTCTCCTTGATCATCAATCAAGGGAGGCTAAAAAAATATAAATTCTCAACATTAACGACAAAATTTATTTTCATATAAGGAGGAAAATCTAGCTCAAATGCATAAGTACCAATATTTTCCAGAATTTTAAATGGACCATAACAGATTGGATTGATCTTTTTAACTTCCCCTTGCAATATTTCTTTGTTGATAAATAGCCAAACTTCATCTCCAACCTAGAATGTGTGATCAACACGATGTTTATCATGCCATGCCTTGTAGCTGCTTTAAATCTTTTCAAGTTGTTCTTGCATTGTGTGATGTAACAATTGAATTTTCTCAATGAACTTCCTTGCCTTATCTATGTCACTATGATCATATATAGAGGCATATTTATCAAAGATGAAATGCAAAGGCGATCTTGGCAAGTACCCAAAACATGCCTCAAATCACGATGTGTTTGTGGAAGAATGCTTTGCCCTGTTGTATGCATGTTGAATGTAATGAAATTGTTCATCCCACAACTTGGGATGTTTGCCGCAATAACCTCTAAGAAGATGAATGACTGTCTTGTTTACCACTTTGGTCTGACCATTTGTTTGTAGATGAAAATTTGTACTCTTCTTCAGCTTTGTTTCCATCATGACCCATAATTTTTACCAAAAATTCCCAATAAACTAGGAATCTCGACCACTTACAATAGAAGTAGGAAGACCAAAATGAATCCATACATTTTGAAAGAAAATATGAATAGTTTGTTTAGCTATAATTTTTTTCTTGCATGGCATCAAAAGACACATTTTTCTGAACCTATCTAAAAAAACATGCAAGTAATCATGGCCTTTCCTTGACATTGTAATACCACCTAAAAAATCCATTGAGATACTCTCCCAAGGATGTGAAGGAAATGGAAGTGGAGTGTACAATCCAAGTTTCCTATTACTAGGCTTACTTATTGCACATAAATAACATCCTCTAATAAAACGAGATACACTATCACTCATGTGTGGCGAATAACAATACCTTTGGAGATTCTCTACTATCTCGCCTACATCGAAATGTCCAACAATCAATGAAGTGTACGCCTCCCTTATGATACTGTTTCTTTCTCATTGTGGCATACATAACTTGCGCAAGTGATACAACAAATTGTTATGCACATGATAATCTAACTCTTCATTTTGGTTTCCTTGACTCAAGCTTTCATACACATCTTGAAAATCATTATCATATGCATATTGTTCAAGTAACTTTCATGCGTAACTGAATTATGCTTGAGTATAATAGATGAATTTACAATAGGCCGAGAGAGAATATCAACTAGTTTATTGTAGATTCCCTTTTTATACATAATATCAAATGAAATTGTTGTAGAAATCCCATCCATATGAAATGTGTTTATTGCTGCAACTTTGACTATGATTGTAAGTACTGCAAAGGTTGATGGTCGGTATGGATAATGGTCTCTTTCCCCATTAAATAGTGCTTCCATTTCTTTACACTTTGTACCAATGCATATAACTCTTTGCATAGGTGGGATAGTTAGTCACATCTTGATTAAAATTTTCAAAATGAAATGAAATAGGCTTACCATGCTGCATGAGAACTGCTCCTATGGCATAATCACTTGCATCAGTTTAGATCTCAAATGGTTGTCTAAGATTCGGAAGAGACGATACCAGTGTTGAATTTATCTTTTTCTTTAAAGCATAAAATAATTTTTTCTGCATATCTCCCCAATGGAATACTTTCTTAACACTTGTCAATGCATGTAATGGAGTTGCAATCTAGGAAAAATTAGCAATGAATATCTTCTAATACTGTGTTTCCCCAAGAAAGATTCTTACCTTTGTAACTATATTGGTCTTGGGAGAATTAAAAATGACCCCTACTATGGAAAATTCTATCTTCAACTCACCTCCTCCAACAATGTGTCCCAAATACACTAAAGAAGTCTTGCCAAACTCACATTTTGACATCTTTAAGAATAACTGCTCTTTTTTCAAGACATCAAGTACCTTGTTCACATGCATGACATGTTCATCTCTTGATTTGATGAATATCAAAATATGATCTAAGTAAAAAATTACGAAGTCATCTAAAAATGGTCTTAGTACATCATTCATGACTCTCATGAAAGTAGCTAGAGCATTTTTTAGACCGAATGGCATAACTAGCCACTCAAACAATCCTTGTCTAGTTTTAAATGTGCTTTTCCAAATGTCCTCCTCTAGCTTAGTGACATATTTTGCATACTTTAACTTATCTATCAAATCATCAATGTGTGGGAGTGGGTAACAATTCTTTACCGTGTTTTTATTTAGTGCATGGAATCTATGCACATGTGCCAAGTCCCATTCTTATTTGATACCAAAACAATTGGTGAACCACATGGCGAAGTACATGGGCATATGATACCTTTCTTCAGAAATTATTGAATTTTATTCTTGATTTCCAAAATCTCCATAATTGACATGCGATACATACCAATGTTTGGAAGTGGAACATCCTACTACAGCTGAATCTCATGTTGAATTCCCCTCTTGGGAGGTAACTCACTTGGTCCTTGAAACATCTCACCATGCTGACTTACCACATAAAACAAATCAGATTTTCATTTGTCATCACATCCTTCAAACTATTCATAGTCAACATCATTTTTTTTTCTTGATCATGAGAAGCAGAATTTTTTTACTTGCATTAACTAGCCTCTTCATTTTCCCTACATTAACTAAACAAATATTCATTTTTTTGCGATGAGATCTCACAATATACTTCACCCTATCCTTAAGCAAATGATATTTTTTCTCATAGAGATAAAAAACCTCTTTCCTATCATACAAATATGGACTTCCCAAGATAATCCCAGAAATGTCAAGTGGAACCATATCTAACTCGACTTCATCAACAAAGTTTGTAGTTATAGCAAATCGAAATATGCATTTCCTTGTAACCTGTAAATTGGCATTATAAAATATCCAACCCAAGGGGTATGGTTTATGACATGGTACAGTTTCAAGGTTAAGCTTCTTGACCAATTCTTCTGAAGTCAGGTTTGCTTGTGACACACTATCAAACAATGCATCAATATTTGTATGATTTTAAATCACTCTAACATGGAACAATTCTAGCTTTGTTTCTTAATTTGGAGTGTTGTTGTGACTATTTTAGGAACTAGTACTTTCTATGGATTCCTTTCCTTTGTTAACCATCTCTACAATCTTGGTCTTATTTCCAAAATTGGATCCATGATCTTGTTGTGTGGTGGCAGTAATCTTTTGTTTCCCCTTGTTATTTGGTTTCTTAGGCCTTAGTTCTGGATGTAATTTCCAATCATCATGCCCCTCTTTGGAACAATGTTTGCATGTATTTTTCTCCCCTTATTTCTTGATTCTTGCATTCTTCTTTCCCTTCCATTTTCCTTTCTTCTCTTTTCCCTTACCCTTGAATGGCTTCTCCTTACTATCATCTTCCTGAATTTTCTTTCCCCTTGCTTCAAGATGTGTGGCTTGCACACATAATTCATCTAAGTTTTTTGGGTTAAACATAAGGATAGTATGTTTCAAGTAGGAATGTAAACCCTCAATGTATTTCAAGAGTGTGTCTTTGGAATTCAATTTTACTCCTAACAACAAAGTCCTCCTTCTAAAATCTTGGGTGTACTCTTGAATTGTTTGGCCTTTGAGTTGCCTAAAGTTTTTCCAGATCATAACTTCTTTTTACATATAGGATAATGGATAAAAATTTATTTTAATGGAAGAAATGAATTCAACCCAAGAAATGGATATCTTACCATAAATCCGCATTTCCTCTTGAGTCATTGCCTCCCACCAAACTAGTGATGTTCCTTTTAGCCTTAGTGAAGCCAACTGGATCTTTATGTCGTCCTCTTGTAGATTCTAAATTCTGAAGTATACTTCTGATTGACGGATCCAATTATCTAACTTCTCTCCATTTACCTCACCGTTGTACATGGGAAGTTAAATATTGATGTCCAACTTGAGTAATGGAGTTTTTCCTTTTGGGATTTTTGAATGAGTGTGGGTGGTTTTTGCGGTGGAAGTGGAAGATGAAGATGTTGATGAAGATGATGAAGATGATAATTGTGGAGATGGAGGTGGATTTACTCCATCGCGTTTCAAACTCTTCTCTTCATCCTTATATCATCTGAAGTTCCCTCTCCATGTGTAGGCTTATAACCTTCTCCTTCTCTTTCTGCAGTGAATGCAACAAACATGATTTTAACCATTCTTTGAATGTCCTTGAAGTCTCTCTTAAAATATTTTTCTTCTGAATGCCCTTAATTCTCTCCCAAAATTGACATAATGGCTAAGGATTCAAGCTCAAATTCTGATTCTTGCACCTCTTCAATCACCTCAGCTTATTGTGAAATTTGTACCTCTTCAATCTCAACTATTGGAGATAGAACTTGAGGTGATTCAAGTGCAGATTTGAGTGGAACTTCGGGTGAATATGATGCCCTATCAGCTCTCTTTCTTCTTGTCCTAATCTCAAGATTAACAACCAATATCTTCCCTTCTCCTCTCTGCAACTTCAACCTTGTAAGCATCACAAAATCACAACTATTAAAACCCTTCTTGCACAATCTCAAGAAAAGAAAGAAAATAACCTTTGCAACCTTGTGATATGATACCAAATTGATTTGAAATTGATTTTTAGTTAATGCTATGCTAATATCAATTTCGTATTTAATATTAAAGTGCTTTGTTTTTCTTCTCATACAAGGGTCTATACATGCGCTTATGATTGATAAATCAACAAACTTGTTGAGATTAAGTGTAATTCATGAACATAAAAGAATGGAAACTAAATGTTGAACAAAAACATATCAAACATAGCAAACAGAAACAACTAAATTCAATACACATGGTTTTGATGAAGGAGTTCACCCCTTCTGGGCTACATCTCCTTGGTCCAACTTCCATGGCATGGACCTTTGTATTAGCTTCAATTGTGAAAAAGTGTTGTTTAAAGTCTCTTGTTGCCTCTACAACCTACTCCAATGGCTATAAAATATCAAAATCTACCAATAATGACTCTTCCTGAGCCAAAATTGGTCAAAAATTTCCTATAGAAAAGCCAAATTTTCCTTCTATTTCTACACTAAAACTGGAAGTTTTCCAGATAACTCCACTAAAAGTGGAGCTTCTGCCACATTTGGTGGGTTCTACCAAGTCCTCTACCAGTTTAATCATGCACTTAAGTTAAAATAACCAATTTTTTAGTTGTGATTAGTGGCAGGTTAAGTGCAAAGTTCGTTTAGCATTAATCCACATATTATTATAATTAATCCGTATTACTGGCGCATTAAACATGGATTAACATAATTTAAACTCCATCGGAATAGTGTTAAGGCTTTGGTCGTGGTGTTTCAAACATATGGGAAGGGGCTAGTCCCCTCTTGCCACCCAACCATGGTGCTGACAAACTTTAAATAGATGTAGGAGACTATAGTTAACAAGGATCATGTGATCGCATAGCGGTAGGTCTCATCGCTTGTATGAGGGAGGTTGCAAGGTTGACCCTGACCTCCACCCATCCTTAGTCAATAATTTTTGTTGAAATAACCTTTGGAGTTCAGACCTTGGTTAATGATATATATTGCGCTCATCGGACCGTTGAAATGAACCTTTGTATATAAATAATGTATGCGCGCATAGAACATTTGAATTCAACCCTTGGATAAAATATATGCCCTCCATCCTTGCCATGGGGGAGGGCACGTGGTAGCCTCTAGCTGCTCCACATGGCTCTTCTCCATTCGCCCAAATTTCCCCATATAAAAATTAATAATCCACCATATGTAGAAATCTGAAGCTTTGGATTAGGAAGACAAACTTCAATTTCCCAAGCAACATTGGAAAATCTGACTGTGACACTTGTCACAGTCTCATTGGCTAAAAATTGGAGAATATTCCCTAGATATTCTTGAGGTGATTGTTGGACTGCCAAGTCATCAGTCTGTCACTGTTCTGTACACTTTTTACCTGTTTGAGAAAACGAACAACAGATCGTAACTTACTGATACGAACTCGGATTTTGATGAAACAAGTTGCGTTGGAATCCTGGATAAAATATCTATACGGTCATTCTGGTTTGGAGAATTTCTGATCACTTTCATTTTTGAGCTAAATACTAAGCCTCTGATCACTAGGAAAATAAATTCCATGTACTTTCGACTGTTTTTTACATAATTCCAATCCGATGCTCAGAGAGAGAGAGAGTTATGAAGATTTTCCCAAGGTCACCTCTTTGAGTTGAAATTCAAGAGCCTGCAAAAACCATAACTTCCACAAATCATATCTTAAAAAATATTGTGAGCCAAGATCTGAAATTTTTACACGAAGTTCCCTAGGATTTCTTTGAAATTTTTTTTTTTTAATAACTTTGGAACCTTTGTAGAAAAAAAGGTTTAGTGAAAATTCAACAATGACCTGTTTGAAGTAGCAAAACCATATAATCCAAAGTTATCATACCAAATTTTATGAAACCAACTCACAAAATAGAAGGAAAGATAGATCAACGCCTTAGAATCAGCCTCTTCGAGGGGAAAACTTCCTTTACATTACATAAATGAACAATTCTTGGATGACACAAATGACAAAAACTCCTTTCTATATATAGGAGTCCATGGGATCATAATATAATCTTAGCCGACCTAACAATAATAATGTAAGGGCACAATAATAACAATATTGTGACTAGAAGGGTACAACAATAAAAATAATGGGGCTACACTAACAACAATAAGGGACTACAGTAGTAATATAGGGCTCTAACATGTTGAAACTAATTGAAAAAATTAGCAGCACCAACAAAAATAAACGAAACATGTAATAATATGTTGGTAAAGAACTTTAGGAAAAATGACATTTTGGGACACTGGTACCCAATAGTGTCCATTAATTGACATGATCATGATATGACTAGTATGATGGTTTTGAGGTAGGTATATGCCTTGGTTTTTGTATCTTCCAATGCAAGGAAGGCTGTTATGGGATGAATTACCCAAGGGTTTGGGTTGAGAACCCCAATAGAGCAAGAAGCATAGAGAAACAAGGAGCAAGAAAATTTATAGTCCTAATGCTTAAACTAGTAAAATGGGAAGAATAGGTCATACCCGTAGGTCCTACATTTGAAGGAAATCCTGCAGGGTTCAAACCTTCTGCTTCTCCTAGTGCTCCAAAACCTGCAACTCACTCAAGAAAATCACATATACTAGTAATAACTAAAATCATGTTCAATATGTTAGCATTATATCATATAATATTATAAAAACAATAGCATGAAATCATTCATAACAGGATCATAACATGTATAAATCATTAAGATCATGAACATTAGGAATGGGACAAAGCTTCTTTATTGATTTATGTTAAGATGTGTGGAGGAATAACACCTGATTTAGTCGTGGCTCCAAGTGAAACCATCCTCTGGATCCATCCAACCCAAGCCTCAATAATATACTTCCATAATCATACACATGGATGCCATTTAAGAGGAAAGAACATCTCCATGAGGGAAAAAGGGGTTTCCACAATATAGGAAGCGCATGAGGTACATGGATAAATTAGACTTGATTAGGGACTAAATGGCTATAATATCAATACCTATCTCTCTCTCCCATTTAGGCCTTCTCATGACGTGTATTTATACCACTTAAAAACAATTATTTCAGTTGGGATACAGTTAGGCCATAGGCTCCTGTAGGTAGGCTTCCAGTGTAACTCGTAAAACCTTACCAAAAAATATGGAATTTTGTATCTATTCATATTTCAAATTATATACGCATGTAGGGTATAGCTCAACATGTGTGTGTATGTGATTTTGAGAGAGAAGAGTCACGTATGGAGTTCAAATTTGTAATATTCCAAAATTAGCATGCAGCTAATTGAAATATTGAATTTTGTCTTTTACACCTAGGAGTTGAATAAATGGGTGAGGAGGCCCATGCATAATAAAAATATGAATAAAATACATCATAGTGTGAAAAGGGATCATCATAGAAGCTGGATTTTACTCCCTCACGTGTGAACAGGGACATTTTCATGTGGACAAGGTCAAGTTTGACCAATTCAACAACGCTGGGATAAGAGATGGAGATCATTTTGTGAGACAGCGCAAAGATAGTGGGAGGAAGATTCCTTTGTGGAGGAAACCCTAATGAGTGGGACCCAAGATTAGAGTGCTTCAATTTGTATAAAATGAGGGCAAGGCAGCCATAGCAAGATATCTTATGTTATTGATTTGATTTTCTTATGGTCTGTTTAGACTTTGCATTCTCTTGCTGTTTAGTAGGGTTGTTGTGCTGCTTAGCACCAGGTGTTCCTGAGCGGGAATCCCATCTCCTTTCTTGAGAGGCTTCTTGAAGGAGATTGTACTTCATTTCTCCACATACAGGCTTGAGTGAAAGCATCCTCCTTCATCTAAAACATTATTTTTGTAGCAGTATAACGTTGTGTTGCAAGGTGTTGCAGTGGGGGTCCACAACACCACTTCTGGAGCTTATCTTTCAAAGGAGGAAGCTTTCTTTTCCTTTGGGAGATTAGTGAGGAAGCCTTTGGAGCACATTTCAGATCTTTGCACTTGGCCAACCTATTCTCTATCTCCTAAAACACAGTCCCTCTCCTTGACTGCGTTATTTTCAGTGTGTATCTGCAGTGAGGGTTTGCAGGTTGATTGGAGGGTGATATCTTCAGTGATAGGATCAGCCTTTCACTTGAAAGATCCAATGGAGGAGGCCTATTCATTTTTTGCATCACCTTCATCCATCTCCATATAGTTCTTGAGTTGCAACTGCTATTCAGTCTTGGACTGCAACTCCGACATTTTTTCATTCAGGGTGAAACCCCTTGGTTTTGGGCTAGTTCCTTGAGGAAAGGGTCAATCCTTCTTCCGAAAAGCTAGAAAAGGGGATTCCAATATATTTCTTGTATCATTCAGCTATATGTATGAAAATATGTAGTAATAATACGTTATTTTAGATTTTGATGTACAGATCTTCTCTTTTGTACTCATGCTCTCATAAAACCCTTGCCGTGTCATCTTTATAAAGTGTAAAAAGGGCTAGATCCCTATTTTTCTCCTTGATTTGAGTGAGTAAAATCTAAATATGTTGTTTACATCATATTGTTGTATAAAATTTCAGTAAATCATGCAGCCATGTGCTTCAGGAATTCTGCAAGGTGTAAGTCATGGGGTTTGGGTGTTTTTAAGCCATTTTGAGGCCAAGAGATCTGTTTACCTTAGCAAAAAGAATTTGTTTTTGTTCCCCTTTTGTATTTAAGGGCCATAATACATATTGTAAGGGATACAACCGTTATTTTCCCCTATTATAACTTAAGTTCTGAAAATAACGTTTTTATGGTCGATATTACTGAATTTTCCAATTTGGGATATTACAGTGGTATCGGAGCATAATCTTGGCTTAGCCTGTGGATCTCAGCCAACATGCTATCAAGAAGACAAGAAGAAGAAAATATGGACAGAAATAAGAGTCCATTATTTGGAGGAAGAAAGGAGGAAAAAATTCCAAAGTTTCTTTCTCAAACTTTGCAGAGCATTCATGAAGATCTCAAGAAGATGAGAAGGGAGATGTGTATAGAATCTCCAAGAGGGTTTGAATTTGAATCAAACCCTAGATTTTCCTATGATGAGTGTGAGAATTCAGCCACAAACTATGCTGCACAACACAATCACATGCCCATATTTTCCATGAGAGAGATGGAAGAAGAGGGAATGGCTAGGAGGGAAACTCTTAGTGATTTTCTGCAAGAGTATGAATCTCAAACTCAGAAGTTTAGAGATCATATCAATTTTTTGGAGTTTTTCAAGATCAAGGTAAAGAGAAGAAAGAAACATGATATGGGTAGATTTATTCTATATACTTTTGATGGTTCACCTACATGTTTAGCCAGAGCTTGAGTGGAAGAGCTAGAAACCTATTTGCAGCAGCACTTAATTTCTGAAGATGAAGCCATCAAAGTTGCAGCACTACATTTTGGAGGTAAGGCCTATGCATGGTGGATATTTGGGTCTTTTTCTTTGAAAAATGAAAAAACTTCTTCTTATGCAAGGTTCACTAAGACATTAGTGGAAATATTTGATGGAAAAATTTCTGAAACACATGTGGTAGAGCCAAAAAAACTTAAGCAAACAGAAACCTTGCATGTGATGGAGGAAACTATAAACTAAAAAATACTTCAGAAAACCCTTGAGGAGGCTGATATCTTGCATCATACCTTTCTAGAGGAAATACCTCTATCTTATATTATTGAACAAGAGGGTATGGAGATCCCTTTTTCAAAAGAGGATCCAATTCTTGGGAGGTTGCCCATACACATTGATGAGGATGAGGGCAACAAAACTGTTGTGTCTTGTGTTTATCTAGCACGTCATGCAGAGGAAGAGGGAGATATTTCTCCAATAGAAGGGATTCTTGCATCATTTCAAGGAATTCCCTAGGATCTCATATGTGGATATCAATGCACAACTCATGATTAACATGTACCATTGATGATGGATGGTGGAACCATGCAGACAAACGGAGGAGGTAGGGAGGATGACCAACCTCATTTGATGAGGAGAACACACCCCTATCTTCTTCAAAGGGTTGATGCACAGAAGAGGGGGACTGGATTGTGCATTGAGAGCATGGAAAATTTGTCCATTCATATATGCAGTCTACTCTTGATCTTGATGTCTCATTGTATGGGGGCATTTCACTGGGGAGACTACCAGATCAGCAGAGGAGGATGTATGCTTCACATTTTTAGGCACCATTCATTGATTTCATAGGAGTGGAGATATTGGGAGAGCTTGGTATAGTGCCGGGAGTCTTGGGTAAGCTCCATGAGGAGAGAGGCATTCTCTCAACATCATCTTTCCCCACTCTCATTTCATATTCTGTGTTGTGGCAAGAGCAACATGGGAAGGATAGCAGCCTTCCAACTTGAATCTTTGGCATGGGAGATGTCAAATAAGAAAACAACCATATGAAAATTTTTCTTCATGATGGTTCATCAATGCTGTCACTATGTAGTATAGATCCATACTGGAATTCCCAGCTATTGGTGGAATATTCCAAGGATCTTTTCACTTGTATGATATTGGATGACCAACTGCATGAGGAGGGATATTTAGTTAGAGATGGGGTCATATACTATCATGGTAGGATATTCTTATCTAGAGTTTCCAAGCTCAAGGAGAAGTTGGTACAAACATCTCATGAGGATTTCCTTTTCAGCCACACTTATTCTATGAAAGCATACCACACCATCATGGAGGGGTATTTTTGGGAAGGCTTTGAGGAGGAGATATATCAGCATATGAGGAGATGCATGGATCATGTAGAGATGGAGGAGATACATGAATCTTTGGAAGAGTTAACACAACCACCTCTTTTCTCTTTGAGGATGAGAGGAGACTCATCTATGAGCCACTCCATTTTCATGAGCAAGAAATATGGTAAGGGTATTGTTTGTTTGCATAATAATTTGTATAATTTATATATGCATCTCTTAACCATATATGTGTAGGATGTTGCTCCAAGGATGAGCATTATTTTTTCTAGATTTCATGGTCTACTTGAGGCCATGAGCAATATTGATGGCCACTCCCTAGGAGGACTTGGAGAGGAGATGTATTATGGATAACATGCTCACTTTGTACCATACATTATTCACTTTCTCCGAACATATGAGGAGAGTGGGGCAGCAAGAAATTGGTTGAGAAACCACACTTTTTGTCACTCTCTATTGCAGTTGAGGGTCAAACTGCGTTGGTTACATCTGAGGGACCATTGTCCTTCTTCCTTGCTACATATTGCAGTAAGTATGGTTCTCATTATGGTTCCCTATGATACTATTTTTCTTGTCCCTATTAGGAGCATGATTGGGGGAGGGACACATTGGTTGGATGTGTCCTTTGGGAAAAAATATTCCCACTTTTTTTTCACTACATGTTCTAAGGGGAGCATGGGAGATGGTATGGCCACCATATCAAAACAGTTGTCTCTTTATGAGGTGGGCCATGAGATTGATTGGAGCACTTGGGATATGACTCTCATAAATCATTGGGAGGAACTTTTCTGTGAGCTTCCATGTCATGTTGTGAAACAGTAGCTAGGAAAATTGTGCTGTGACCACTTGGGAAACTATTGGTACCTTTTAGCTCTACATGAAACCTTCATTATTCCTTTCACTTGGATGCCATATGATGGTAATTTTCTATTCATAATATATGGGATGATTTGGGCCAGCGTGATTCACAACATTGGAGGGAAGATCTTTGGAGATCTAGTTTTCTTCTTTCCACTTGGAGGCAACACTTTTGCAGCCCAAGAGCAGCAGATACTCTACACATATCACAAGTGGAGAGGAGGAAAATGTGGGGTAGGCTATTATGTCTACCATGATTAGATTTTCAGCCCACCTACATTGCATGAGCTCAAGGTGGAAGAACATTTTCAGGAGTTGCCATGTTGGGAGGTAACTCATTTTGTATGGATGATTGCTTGGGGATGGAGGATCCACATGGGAGTGTTGATTCCAAATAAATTTCATATTCCATTCCTCGAAGGGACCTCTAGACAACACCTTATTGCCTCCATGAGTACTCTACTTGATCATGATGATAGCTATTTAGCTAACTTGCATGCTTGGGAGGGGCAATATGGAGATTTACTGATGAAACAACATCTCATTCCTTGGAGGATATTATCATAATTGGATGATATAGCAAGAGGAGGGGAGACTTATCAGTTCTATCCTTGCATTTTCTTGAGGACAAGTAACATTTGGGAGGGGAGGACTGTAATATTCGAAAATTAGCATGCAACTAATTGGAATATTGATTTTTGTCTTTTACACCTAGGAGATGAATAAATGGGTAAGGAGGCCCATGCATAATAAAAATATGAATAAAATCCCTCATAGTGTGAAAAGGGATCGTCATAGAAGCTATATTTCACACCCTCATGTGTGAATAGGGACATTTTCATGTGGACAAGGTCAATTTTGACCAAGTCAATAGCGCTGGGATAAGAGATGGAGATCATTTTGTGAGACAACACAGAGATAGTGGGAGGAATATTCCTTGGTGGAGGAAACCCTAATGAGTGGGACCCAAGATGAGAGGGCTTCCATTTGTCTAAAAGTAGGGCAAGGTAGCCATAGCAAGATATATTATGTTATTGATTTGATTTTTGTATGGTCTTTTTATACTTTGCATTCTCTTGCTATTTAGCAGGGTTGCTGTGCTGATTAGCACCGAGTGTTCTCGAGAGGTAATCCCATATATTTTCTTGAGAGGCCTCTTGAAGGAGCTTTTAATTCATTTCTCCACATCCATGCTTGAGGCCAAGCATCCTCCTTCAGCTACAATGTTATTTCTGCAGCAGTATAACATTGTGTTGCAGGGTGTTGTAGTGGGGGTCCACAACACCACTTTTGGAGATTATCTTCCAAAGGAGGAAGCTTTGTTTTCCTTTGGGAGATTAGTGCAGAAGCCTTTGGATCAAATTTCAGATCTTGGCACTTTTCCAATCTATTGTATTTCTCCTACAACATAGTCCCTCTCCTTGATTGCATTATTTTCAGTGTGTATCTGTAGTGAGGGTTTGCAGGTTGATTGGAGGGTAAGATCTTTAGTGATAGGATCAGCCTTTCACTTGAAATATCCATTGGAGGAGGAATATTCAGCTTTTTCATCATCTTAAGCCATATCCATATAGTTCTTGAGTTGCAGCTGCTATTCAGTCTTGGATTGCAACTCCGGAAGTTTTGTATTCAGGGTGAAACCGCTTGGTTTTGGGCTAGTTCCTTGAGGAAAGGGTCAATCCTTCTTCCAAAAAGCTAGAAAATGGGATTACCATCTATTTATTGTATTTTTAAGCTATATGTATGAAAATATACAGTAATACTATGTTATTTTAGAGTTGGATGTACAGATATTCTCTTTTGTACTCATGCTCTCATGAAACCCTAGCCGGGACATCTTTATAAAGTGTAAAATGGGCTAGATCCCTATTTTTCTCCATGCTTTGAGTAAATAAACTCCTGATATGTTGTTTACATCATATTTTTGCAGAAACCTTCAGTAAATCACACATCCATGTGCTTCAGGAATTCTGCAAGGTGTAAGTCATGGGGTTTAGGTGTTTTTAAGCCATTTTGAGGCTGGGAGCTTTGTTTAACTTAGCAAAAGGGATTTTCTTTATTTTACCCTTTTGTATTTAAGGGCCATAATAGATATTATAAGGGATCCAACTGTTATTTTACCCTGTTATAACTTAATTTTATAAAAATAACGTTTTTATGGTCAATATTGTTGAATTTTCCAATTTGGGATATTACAAAATTAATGTTTTTTAGGTAAAGGAACAAGTGTGAAGGAAAAGTATTGCCCAAGAACATAACATAGATAATCAAATATATAGAGGTGGGAAATCATGCTATAACATATGCCCCTAATATATGAGGTTAGAAGGGGTACATGATGGTCGAAATGTATTAATCATATAAGAAGAATCTTGCGAGTACTTGGGAGGATTTCACCAGATTTTAGCCTGCCAAAAATCAATGGAAGAGATAAGAAAGTAAGCTCATGTCTAAGGAGGGCATAACCATTCTCAGTGAAAGTAAAGCGTGTCCGCATATCAAGTATGGAGTGGATCCAATATGTATACAAGTACAAAAGAAGCTGCAAAGTACATAGTGGATCATTTGATCACAACCTCAAAAAATTACATATCAAGTTCATGTCATAGTATCACATATTGAAGAAATGATAAATGGTGTTGAGAAAGATATCTGATCACTAATGTCACAAAACTGAATCTCCAAGTACTGAATCATAAAGAGTGGAATAATGGTATTGTACATAACTCAAGTGCTAACATATAATATGTTGTTGTGATGAACTCCAACAAATAAGGTGGATGGTGTCACTAGCAGAAAACTGAAGGAGCTATCAAATGAACCAAAGCATGCTAATTCAAACCCGAGGCCTTCATCGATCACCATGGTACATTTCTACACTATGGGAATAAATGAGCTGAAGTCGACCATGTGAGAAATAATTTTTTACTAGTCATTGATGTATATCATTAACAAACATGATAAAACTCATCGATAATGATGAAGAGAGTCAAGTTACCCCAGTAAAATCTAACAAGTGTGAATGAATGAGTTGAAGTCGTACACTTAAGATAATATAACAATCAAGATACATTGATGTATTCTCACTATCGATAGCAAAGGAGTCTTCCACTGATGACTGAAAAACATTAAATTACTGAAAAATCACTCTAGACCTTGTTCCTAGAGAAATGAGTTAGAGTCAAAGGAGGTCTCAATTTGCCCCCACCCATGGTTGGATATATGACAAAAGATCACTACATGTTCTCACCTATCAGGAAGATTTCTCAAATCGAGGAGGTTAGGCTCATGAATTGTTATGTCTCCAGTATTATCATAGGAAAAAATGATGCACTGGATGGAAATAAATAATAGAAGCAAGTTAGAGAAGCAAGATTACGTGGTCAAAAATAGAGGTAGAATATAGTTCCAATCATTAAAGATAACCACTCGATGAAATTATTTTTATTTTTATATTGTCAGGACGAAAAGAACATCAGGAAACAACTCACTCAAATAGAAAGTTAAATCGATATGTTAAGTTCTTACCTTAATTGGTATACTTATATTTGGGATACTAAGGCTATTTATTAATGTTGCTTATAATAGATTGATTTCCTTTATACAATTGTTGGAAGGAAGGCATTAAGGCATCCCACATCAATCCAATGCGAGTGTAACCTGCATGCCAATAATTTGGAAGGAATCAAATGAAGAAAGATGAAGTAACCAACCTAAAGCACATTTCTGGCATACACAAAATGTAGCTAGCACACAACAGAAACCCTCTGAACCAGCCAATAATGAAAGCTGACACAGAGGCAAGGAATCCACTGATAGGGTCAAATGGAAACTAAGGTACTGTACGAATCCTAATGTGTGATGATGAAATATGACGTCGAACACAAGGGAAACCACTCAGTTAAAGACAAATGATGTTGATCGATGTTGAGCACAAGGTCATATATCAATGGTGGAAATAGGGGTAGGTTGAGGCTCTTGTTTTACTCTTAGAGGAATTTTTCGAAGTCGAAAAGAGAAAACCCGCTAGAAAGAAGTTAATGGAGAAATTCTTAACTAGCATGAGAAAAGGACCAAATATATGATGTGGTAGAACATAAATCTAATAGAATGGGTATGGCTTACTGACAAATGATTCATGAGACACCGCAGAAAGGCTGACATAGGTTTAATTCCCTTGAGCAAAAGCACGACTCAAATGTGACTATATCGTAGCATATAATAACTTTGTATAATATTGTCATGCAGGAGGCATGGAAAAACCCTCCATATGATTGGAAGAGATAACCAACCGGGGCAGTACTGACTGAATAAAAAGGTTATGGCTTTCCTAATTCAAACTAAATCCAATTCCAATGGAGAAAAGCCTTTGTATTTTGTTCCCTTTTCAAGGGCGACAAACCTGACTCTAGCTGCCATAAATCATGGAAGTAATGTCCCATTCTCGCTCTTTTTTGAAATATTTTATTTTTTTATTTTTCATATTAAAATCTCGAAAAAGAATAAAATAATTCCTATATTACAGTGGAACGAGCGAGTGTGGGGAAACATATGCAATAGTTCTTGGGGTTCGAACAATCGTATGCTCAATGCAAGGTGGTGAAATTGGTAAATGACACTCAAAGGAATGTTCTCTCTACAGGGAAAAGGTTGTCAAATTGTAGATGGTAAGTGATTACAATGCTCATTTTATAGAAAGACATGGTCAAAAAGTGGCTTATACACAAGTCCAAGTGAAGTTGGCTTAAGGCCAAGAGATACAAATAGTCAACATGCAATGCATGAGAAAAAATTAACAAGAGGTAGCCTTTAGGGTATAAAGCTGAAAATATAGTGAAGAAAAAGGAGAAAAAAGCTTCATTACAAAGGTCATGGCGGTACTAAAGAGGACTCCTGAGCCTACACAATTTTTGCAGCATGGGAAACATATGCTAGCGAGGATCTAACTAGGAAGCCCATATAAAGGATGGATCTACCATCATATCATGATTTTATAAATCAGGGAGTGAAATTGGTTTCAATAATCATAATATGATGGGCTCTAACTTATGGAAAGATATCACAGTATGGAGGCTAGAATGTAGAATGCAATGCTAAATGAATTTCCCTAACATATATGCCAGTGACGAAAATTATACCTACCATGATGGGTCAATGGTCATGGAATCAAAGTGGTAAAAAATTTCTCAAAATCTTCAATTGGTCCCAAAAAAAACCGATCCCAGCACTTGAAATCCAAAAAGGTCACAAATTTTAACAAATTCAAAAAGTAGACACAAAATTTATAAAAGTGGGTTTTGAATTTTTTTTAAAATTTTGTATAAATACACCATTTTGACTTACATTTTTCATTTGTGCATTGGGAATTTGGAGAAAAAATATTTAGAGAAAAAAAACAATTTCAATCCACACAATTTTAATTTTAAATGATTTAACCATAGGAATTCTAGTTTTGTATTTACCCTCTGCGTATATGCGGGTTTACCATATTGAAGTCTCGTGTATATGTGACTATGTATGAAAGTAACTCACGTATGTGCAGCGCAATTTTTTGAATCAAGGATTTAATGAATGAAAAACTTGAATGATGCAAGTTTTTTATCAGTTGGAGATAAAGGGAATACAATTCCATTGATAATGAACTGATGGAATATCCTTTGGAATTGGATGCCCTTAGAGGGTGCGGTCTATTAAAATTCTTCAAAATTCCAAACATGAAGAAAAACACAAGATTGCTTGAAATTCTTATGAATTACTAGGATCCATAAGAGGATGCCTTTGCGGATTGAGGTAGAGGAGATATACTTCATCACTAGACTTTCCAACAGAGGAGAGCTAGTAAACTTGTAGGGGAAGGCCCCAAGAGGACTCAATGTAGATGAATACATTCAACTCTACTATTTAGCATATACTAAGAAGGTTTGGAATTAGATACAAATCAGAGATGCAGAGAGATTACACATGATATTATTTCTTTTCACAATTGTCCGAGTAGCTAGATCAACATCATTGCATCAGGACTCACCAGCTACAATGAGTTTGGAAACATATTTCCTAACTACATTATGTGACTGGTGCACAAATTTAGTAACCAAATTGAAAAACCAGTTGAATTCAATTTGGAAGAATAAGAACAAGCATTTTGGATATGGCACTATCATTTGCACTTTATTTTTTGAGATATTATTTGGGCTTCGACCTAAGGTTATTTCAATGATAATGTTGGCTCGAGGGGTCCTGACCTGGGTTCGGAGCTCAAGGTTTGCCAAAAAACCCCTATACTATTGGCCCTTTCGGCAATGACATGCTTGCACACGTCAAAGTCTCACCCGAAGTAGTATGGGTGGGTGCTGGAACCAGGTTTCCGCACCCTGAGAAAGGATAGGTAAGGCAGGCAGAGCCGCATTAGACTTTGTGATTCCTAGATTACATTTTTCTGCATAGGGTCAATTAGGTCTCGATTCGCATCCACGTGCGCTAGATCTATATTTATATGATTTCACAACAGTAGCAAAATATTGCATAAACAGAACATAACAGATCCAGATACATAAAGCACACTCACACAGATCTTCGTAGCTTAAATACAGAAAATGCACAATGTAGTAATTACCAACGATTCACACAAAGAGTACTCACAGATTTATTTCTCTATCAACCTTTCTTATTCATTCATTCATCAATTCCTCCTTACAATTCCCTTCCCAGCCTGCGCACATAGCAGCAGAGTCCGCACACAGCTGGACTTGGATCTTTACACACACAACCAGCAGGATTCCTTTCCCCAAAACCAAAACAGATAGCTTAAACCAAAATTCGCATCAATATCTCTTCATTTCCCACCTTACAATACAAAAATGTTCCTCTATTTATAATAATCTAGCCTAGACTTTCCTATGGTCCGCAAACCATGGTTTTCGGACCCTTGGTTTACCCTTTTACCCGTTACAATGATTTCTGGGCTTTGACCCACCCCAAAACACCTCCGCTAGATTAAATCTAATCAAAATTATCCAAAATGGACCAGTTTCACAGCTCGTAGTAGACCCTGTTCCAATAGATAAGAAACCCAATAGATCCACACATAGCAAGTGGGATTACTTGATGAAGAGACTAGGGGCTGTCGAGGTCCCTATGACTACCTTTGGTGATGAGTTCTTCCTTTGGTGGGGAGAACAGGTCATCACCATTGAGGACTACCCCTATGCAGGTATGGACTTCAGAGTAGAGCCAGATCTTCCACTTCCACCCAGTGCTTCATGGGGAGAAATTGGTAATATTTATTTTATGATTTTTGATATTATTTTATATTTTTGGATTTTCAAAAATATGAAATGAAATTCTTATTGATAGGAAAAAATACTTACAAAATTATTGATCATGGCACATTTGTGGGACCACTAAGACCTAAGGGTCTGCCGAGGTACAGACGCTACAGAAGAGATGTGGAAAATGTCGCAGGTGATCCTCAAAGAGTCCTTCACACCGTACAGAGGAAATTGGAGGGTTTAACCCACCAAGTGTCTATGGATACAGTGGACGATCTACCAGAGGCTATATAGAGATGTGTGGTTGGTGTACAACGATATTGGGTGTGAATTTTCCTACGTGTGGCAAATTCCATAGTCTTCTTTCGGGATGCTCATCCAGGGTAAGGCCCTCAGATATAGATTTTAGGATGACTTGATATTTTTTTTATAGACATGATCAGGCATAAGCCCTAATTTCGTATGACATTTTGTCCCAATTTTTTATAACATTTTGAACATATCACTCTTATCTATATACATGTAGTTTCCTGATGTGACTGTATCATATATACAAATGATAATTGATTATTTTCGATGTTTTTAATGTGAGAAATGAGGTATATGAAAATATAATTCTTGATTAGCTAATGAATCAACAAATTTTTTTTCTGACGTGGGATATGGATATATGTAATTATTAAATGATATCTGTAATAAACACACTCTCAAAAATTGGCGATATAAATAAGGATCCCTGGCACAATAAATGTTATTCAATGGAGACACCACCAGTTGTGAATCCAAGTATACTACTAATGAACCAACAACAAGAGATATGGGTATAGACAATAGATTGACCACAACAGTATATCTGCAACATTTTTTGAAGCAGGACCAATATATATGCCCTTTGAGACTAACAGCTAATCGGATGGATAGGAAATTAACCAAGCCATAGAAGCCAAATTCTGGGTCTGTCGACTAGTACCATTGGTAAATCCTAAATAGATCATATCATTCATAGATACCTGCAAAGGAAGATCAAAAATATCAATGTCACAATGAAACAGATAGAAAGATATGCAAAAAAATACACAATATGTAAAAAACAAAAGAAAATGCTAGGCACAAGCCTATGCATAATACTTCTTAAGATAGAGTCCATTTCTGGGCTCCACCAGCTCGTTTCCATTAAAATCAACCAATTCATAAGCTCCCTTTTTCAAGGCTCTTGTAACACTGTAAGGACTGTACCATATGGATTTAAACTTATGTTCCCCCAAAGCATCCTTATCTTGATCATAAACCACAACCAGGTCACCTTTAGAGAAAACCTTATGTTTCATAGTATTATCATATTGAACCTTCAACCTTTTCTTATGAGCTTCGTTAACCATGGTTTCATCTCGACACTACTCATCTAGACGTTCCAAATAAATGAGGCTTTCTTCAAGACTAGTAGTGTCTGGAAGAAGTTTAACAACTAGCTTAAGAGAAGCAATTTCAAATTCCACATGGAAGATTGATTTCAATCCATGAAGAAGTTGAAAAGGAGTTAAACCAATTGCAGTCTTAACTAACATCTGGTATTCCCAAAGCACAGGATACAACATAATGTGCCAATTGGATCGAGATTTATTAATCTTCTTTTGTAGGACAACCTTCAAGGATTTATTCACGACTTCCACTTTCCCATTGGCCTCAATATAATAAGGAGATGAATTCTCCTGCCTGAAACCTAACTTGAAAGCCAATTCATCCATCGTGGAGTTCGAAAAATGACTTCCATGGCTAGTGACAATCTCTTTATGAATACCAAAATGAGGAATGACTTGGTTGAAAAGAAACAAGGTTGTTGTTTCACCATTGTTCAAAAAAGTAGGCATAGCCTCAGCCCACTTGGTGAAGTAGCCCACTGCTACAATTATGTACTTGTGACCCTTTTCCGAAGGTGAGTTACCACTTGTAAAATATATTTCCCACTTTGTGAATCTACTGATGGTAATAACAAGAAAGAGCGAAGTTGGATGAGCGTGAATTTTTCGAGTATAGACTTGACAACGATGGCATTTCTTGACTGCTTCAACACAATATTTAAAAATTGAAGGCCAAAAATAACTAGCACGTTCAATTTTTTGGGTTTTAGGAAGCCCTGATAAATTACCACCACAAGCTCCACTGCGGTAATAATTTAGCACTACCTCGGCTTCTTCTAGGGTTAAGCAATATCTAAGGATTGAATCAACCCCGGGATGACATAAAGTGTCACCAAGGATAACATATCTTTTCACCACTGATGCAATTTTCTATGCTCATCCTTGGAAAAAGTGAGGGGAAACTTCGAAGTCTGATGATATATAATAATATCCCCATACCAAGGATCTTGTGAAGAAATAAGGAAAAGATGTTCATCAGGGAATGATTCCTCATAAACTATTTCTTCTCCAAAATGCAACCCAAAGATTAGTTATGCAAATATCAATGATTACTTGGAGTTAGTAGATAAGAACTTGAGATCAAATAGACTGCCAATCCATCTATTATATTTCCCCCCAATCACTCTCCTATTGAGAATGAATTTAAATGGATTAACAACTACCAAAATAAAAAAATTTGCGAAGCAAAATATAATGTCTAGGTCACTCGACAACATAGACTACTCCTAGAGCTAACTTATCGATGGGAGAATATCATAATTCAGAACCATTCAAGCCTTGGGTTAGATAATAAAACACATTCTCACATACAACATCGTCTTCCCGAACCAGAACCATACCTATGGTTGATTATGTCGCGAAAAGATACAAGAGGAAATCCCTGCTATAATCAGGTGTACTTAGTAAAGGAACATAGGTTATGTCTTTTTCAAAGCATAAAATGAATGTTGAGTGAAGTCGTCCCACAGGAATGGAACTCCTTTTTTCAAAAATATCATAACTCCTTTCATAATCTCAGCATAATTGACAATAAATCTCCCTAAGAAATTAGCTTTTCCTTGGAGACTCTGAAGTTCACGAATGTTAAATGGGGGAGGAAACTAAAGTAATTCCTTGACCTTGAAAGGATCTACATGAATCCCTTCATTAGACAATATGAACCCCAATAACTGACTAGATGTGACTATGAAAATACACTTATTTATATTCAACTAGGTTTTATAATAAAAACATCTTTCAAAAATCAATTGGAGATGATGAGGATGATCAATTCTCTTTCAATAACAAGTAGCTAAGTCATCCAAATAAGCTTCGATGATATGCTTGATATCATGGAAAGCATAAGACATGGCCTGTTGGAAAGTTTCTCTAACATTTTTAAGACCAAAAGGCATATTTTTATATGAAAAAGTATCCCAGGGGAAAATAAAAGTTGTCTTATATTGATTTTCAGGATGAAGAGTAATTTGATTATAACCTGAGCAATCGTCCATGAATGATAAAATCGAAGGATAAAATCTCATTCCCCAGACATTCATTGATAATTTGATCAATAAAGTGTGGGGTAATTGTTTTTAGGAAAATCCTTATTCAAATATCTAAATTCTATGCATAGATGGATCGTTCCTTATTTCTTGTCAACTGGGACTGGATTTGAAACCCAATCAGTCAAAGGAATGGGGTACATAAAACCTGCCTTACAAAACTTCTCAACATCGGCCTTGATAGCTGCAGCTTTCGTATGATTTACCAGCTGAAGCAATTGACAAATAGGCTTAGAGTTCTCATAATTCTTGATCTCATGTTATACAATTGATGGATCAATTCTAGGCATTTCCTCATAAGACCAAGCAAAAAAATCACAAAATTCTTTAAGAATATCAGTATAGATTTGAATATCTTCAGGGGAACATTCAGCTCCGATGAAGACCTTCTTTATTACATTTGGATCCCTGGAAATGTTCGCCAAAATTGTTTCTGAAATGATAGATATATTACCTTCAACAAAAATCTGTGTTGGAGCCAAAGGGTTTATAGTTGGGTGAACATGACCAGTTGACATAGGGCTAGAAAAACACGACTCAGCTTCACGCAAATATGGTAGAAAATATTACTTATGGTGGAGTTTAAATATTGTTAATAATCTACAATCATTACAAGAACAAAAGGTAATTGCATTATTACAGAAATATTCAAAACCTTTTTCCTAGGATTATACAGACATGCAGGGAATTCATCTAAAAACATGTATTCACCATTTCTATACTGATGATAATATCAAGCTAGTTAGACAACCACAAAGAAGAATAAATCCTATGATGAAATAAATTTTGAAAGAGGAACTGTAAAAATTGTTACAAGTAGGATTCATCTATCCTATTTCAGATAATCAATGGGTTTCTCCTTTTCTTGTGGTGCCAAAGAAAGTGGAAAATGGATAATATGTCTACACTATAGGAAAACTGAATAAAGCCACATTGAAAGATCATTTCCCATTACCATTTATTTACAAAGTACTAGATTCATTAGCTGGAAAGAACTTGTTTTCTTTTCTTGATGGATTTAGTGGAGACAATCATAGTAAGATAGCATTGGAGGACCAGGATAAAACCACATTTACTTGTCCATGGGGAACATATGCATATAATGTTTTGACCTTTGGGTTATGTAATGCACCTGCTACTTTTCAAAGATCAATCCTTGCAATATTTGTTGATCTAATTCATGAATGTGTAGAGGTCTACATGGATGATTTCACTGTATATGGAGGAACATTTGCGATTTTTTGAATAATTTGATTTTTTGTTTTAAAGAGATGCATAGAGACAAACCTATCCCTCAACAATGAAAAACGATTTATGATGTTAACTGAAGGGATAGTGTTGGGACACCACATTTATTCTTCAGGTATCAAGGTGGACCCAACACAGATACAAGTCATTGTAAACTTAATGCCACCAACAACACAGAAAGATGTAGCAAAATTTTTGGGGATATGCAGGCTACTACAGAAGATTCATTGAAATTTTTAGTAAAATAACTCTACCTCTATTCAAGTTACTTGAAAAAGACGTTGAACTTCAATAGAAAACAAATTGTCAAAATTCATTTGAAATATTCAAAGAAAATTTTTTAGTAGCACCCATTCTTCGAGGATCAAAATAGTCATTGCCATTTCATATATCTATTGATGCATCTATTACAACTATATGAGCATCACTTGGAAATAAGTTTAATTATTCCATATACTTCATAAGAAAATTTTTAACTCCAACATAATTTGATTCTTACTTATGGAGGAATGCAATAATACAAAGAAATAAACATAAACACAGAGATGTAGTGGAAATAATATTTCATTTCATTATATCAAATAATAGAAATATGCTTACAGACATAATGGAAATAAACTGGCTAGGGTGTTGGTAGCATATCTCTGAGAAGATATGTGGTAGCTACAGGCCTCTAAACTGTGTTACAATAAGGCTTGAAGGACTATTTATTGTTGATAAACAATGAAAAACCCTAAACATCCAAAAACCTAACCCTAGGATATGAAGCGCCAAAATTGTGGGCCCTGTTTGGGTAAATTGGTACATCAATCTTCCCGGGGACGTAACTTTGGCGTACGATCTCTATTTGACGCACTCAATACCTCGCTAGAAATATATATCTGAGGAATACAACTTTTGAGTGAGAAACATGGGTCTCTAAATCCACGTTTCTCCCATTTTCCCCAAAAAAACGTCATTTAGGGCCTCAAAATGACTTAGGAAGTTCAGGACCTGAAAAAATGCTAAAAATAGTAAGTTGTGCTGAAACTGAAAAACTAAAAGAATAGATGGTGGGGGTTCAAATGGAATAGGGGGTGACCACTAATATCCACCTATATCATTAGGGCCTCAAAATGGCTCCAGAAGTTCAAGACCCGAAAACCTGCTAAAAATAGTAAGTTGTTCTCAAAGTGAAAAACTGAAAGAACCGATGGTGGGGGTCTAAATGGAATAGGTGGGTGGTCACCAAAATCCACTTGGATAATTTATCCCCCCTTAGAAAGCAATGGTCCCCATTGCATTGATATTTTCCATGAGGTGAGGCAAATTCTATTGAACTGGTTATTGGATTTGTCAAAGGTGTCATGGACCTGTAGGAAGACATGCTCGATGCGTTCAGTAACTTTGGTTTCTTTATTGGCCTCAAATAGTACATGTGTGAACTATGTCTGTGTGGTTGCATGAGGTATGGAAATATCAGGCGACGATACGCTGGGGGTTAGATCAATGGAGTTCTTGACCTGAGAGTGTAGAGGAACCTCTTTGGGTGAGGTGAAAATGTCCTCGTATTCCTCCATACCTTTGTCCATCTGCTGCTACCATGTAGGGGAGCCATGTTTTGAGGTTGTGACAACAATCCTCTTCTTTCCTTATGGGCAAATGGTAATTAAAATAAATTTCTTGGTTTGGGAAACAATCTTACTGCGTTGTTTTGCAGTAGTCAAAGAGATGATAGGAGGTAGTACTACCTGTAGTATCTTATACACGTTATTTTCCAAAGTAATAATAATGACACGAGGCCTAGAATTGTACACAACATGTCACCTAAGCAAGTATGGTTGGCCCAATAATACATCAAAGACATCAAGAGGAGAAACATCACATAATACCTCATTCGTGAATGGCTTGATGCTGTATGGAAGGAGACACAACTGGCAGATGCAGAGATCTCTTCCTTCATGAAGCCACCCAATGCTATATGGTTGTGGGTGTGCTATGGTTGGTAGACCAAGCCACTTCATGACCTCTGTTGAAATGATTTTATTTTGGCTTCCTCTATCAACAAGGAATTGTAGTGGATAACTCATCACCCACATCTTTGAATGGAAGTGGTGCTCCCCCTCCTTTGGATCCTCAGGATCCTCCCCCTTGATCTTGGTGGTGGAAACAATGGCACTGTGATCCGCATCAAGGATTTTCTTCCCTTTGTCAATTCCTTTCTTTGGTTCTGAATCAAGATCAAAACATGCATCTGATTCGAGTGCCTTTAGTTTGGCCACCAACGACTATTTGGCCTAACACTCATTTGTGCTGTGAGTGGGGCTATTATGAAATTCACACCACCAGGGAAAATTTTAGGGGCTAATATTCGCAGGCGGGATAATTTTTCATTCTTTTTCTAAAAAAAAGATTCACCAATTTCCCTTTTTTTGAAAATTAATTTTCCCAAATATTATAATATAAATTTTTTTTACCCTAAAAATTGCCAAAAAATTATATATAGTAATATAAAATAATTAGAAAACTAAATATTTTTACAAAAATATCATCAAAAAATTTACAATTTACATATTAGGGACTAGTAAGATTCGCCAAGTTTTTTAAACTTTGAGATAAATTTCCATCCTTAAAATTTTCCCTGCACACCACTTCCCTGTGTCCTTTGGATTTGTTGTGTTGTTCTGAGTTGCCCCAATTTTTCCTGTCCCCTTGTTCTACAGTTTGGGGGTGCCTTAAATTTCTGCTCGATCTTGGCGGAAAAACGATAGGCCATGCCAAGCGATGTAATGTCGAGGAACTCCATTTCCTCATAAATTTATTTGCGCAGACATCTGCGGTACTTGAGCACCAAATGTCTCTCTGAATCTTTAAACCCAGCTTTATGAGCAGGGTATGGAATAGATTCGTTAGTTCGTGCACATCTTGATCCCTTTGTTGCCACAACGTGGTCCATTGGATGTAATTGTCCTCATAGCTCCCCACAGGGTAATATTGTTCCTTGATGCCATCTCAGAATTAATTCCAAGTGGATGGAAACGATAACAGAGAGGGTTCCCTCTCATCCTTTTTCTTGGAGTAGGTTTTCCAACAGTCTTTGACATGGGGGGTGGCTTTGAGGAGTGAAAAATTAATATTTTCTCGATCAGAGAAATCATGGAACGAGAAATATCCTTCCAGCAAATTCAACCATCTATCTATAGCATTTCCATCTATCTGGCCTTAAAATATATGAATGTCAAAGTTGACTTGTACCTTGAAAGGACAGATGCCTCAAGAGTGGATGTTGGATGTATATGTGCCACTGGTGGGCAGCCATTAAAGGATCTAGGAAAATTTATCCATCATTTCATTCTTCTATTTATCGAGGGCCTCATTGAGCAACATTTTTATAGGATTTTCTTCTCCCTCATATTTGTTTTCTTCAACCATGGGAGGTCATTGGGGTTTGCGAGACTGATATTGCAAGTGCTCAGCCAGATCGATCCCTAACTCCTTATACCCTAACCTTGTTGGGGACATGGAAAGAAAAATAGAGAAAGAGCATACCACTCTGACACCACTGATCTAGATTTATCTAGGAACACAATAATACATAGAAATAAAAATAAACTTAGATATGTATCAGAAATAATATTTCATTTCATTAATATTAAATAACAGAAATATGCTTACATACATAATGGAATTAAACTAGCTAGGGCGTTGGTAGTGTATCTATGAGAAGATAAGCAGTGGCTACAGGCCTCTAAACTATGTTACAATGAGGCTCGAAGGACTACTTATTGTTCAGAAACAATGAAAAACCCCAAACATCCATAAACCTAACCATAGGAGATGAAGCGCAAAAACTGTGGGCCTCGTTTGGGTAAATTGGTACATCAATATTCCAGGGGACGTAACTTTGGAATACGATCTTCATTTTATGCGCTCAATACCTCGTTAGAAATATCTATCCTAGTAATATAAATTTTTAGTGAGAAAAATTGGTCCAGAAACCCCTGTTGCCCTCGATTTTCCCAAAAACCTTCATTTAGGGCCTCAAAACGACTCAGGAAGTTCAAGACGCGAAAAACTGCTAAAAATTGTAAGTTGTGATGAAAATAAAAAAATGAAAGAAATGATGGTGGGGGTTCAAATGGAATAGGTGGGTGGCCACTAGTATCTGCCTAGATCATTAGGGCCTCAAAACAGCGCCAGAATTTCATGATCGAAAAACCTGCTAAGAATATTAAGTTGTGCTGAAAGTGAAAAAATAAAAGAACTGATGGTGGGGGTTCAAATGGAATATGTGATGGCCAACAATAACCACCTAGATCAAAATTGAACTATACAGTAACAAAAAAATAAATGCTAGATGTTGTGCATGCAGTTAATAAGTTTAGGCATTATATGACAAGCTATCAAGTGTTCATTCATACAGACAATTCAACCATTAAATACTTAATGAAAAAATAAATTAAAAATGGCAGAATTACTAGATGGATGTTATTAATGCAAGAATTTAACATCATTTTTCTAGATCAACCAACTAAAGAGAATCAAGTTGTAGATTTTCTATCAAGACTTCATTCACTTGGTGATCCAATTCCTGTTTCAGACAATTTTCTAGATGAACATTTATTTGCTATAACAGCTAAAGCCCCATGGTTTGCAGATGTATCCAATTATTTATCAATTGGAATATTACCATCCCATTTCACCAATAAGGAGAATAGAAAAATAATCAGAGAAAGTGCTAGATATAGTTGGGTCAATGGTGATCTCTTTTATACTAGTTCTAATCTATTAATAAGAAAATGTGTTATAGAAGATGAAATTCTTGATATTTTGAAAGCATGTCATTACAAGCCACGTGGTTTCCATTTTGCAGACAAGCAGATAACATACACGGTGCTCAAACTTGGCTACTACTAGCCATCAATCTTCAAGGACTCAAAAGCCTATGTTAAAAGATGTGACATTTGCCAAAGACTGGAAGAATTTTAATATTAGATGAAATGCCATTGAAACCTAAAGTACTTAGAGAGCCATTTGAACAATGAGCTCTAGAATTTGTGGGACCAATTAGCCCGCCTTCAAATGGAAATAAGTACATTCTAGTGTGCACAAATTATGTTACAAAGAGGGTAGAAGAAAAGGCAGTGGCAAGAGAAACAGAAGAAACAGTGGTTTCATTCCTCTTTGAGAAAATATTTGTCATATTTGTAGTTCTGAGACAGATCGTTATAGACCAAGGAGCACAATTCACCTCCAAACTTGTCCGGGATCTTACGGGAAAGTATAAAATAAAACACAAAAATTCTACTCCGTACCATCCCCAAGAAAATGGACAAGTATAATCCAATAATAAAGCCCTGGAAAATATAATGACAAATAAAATGAAAATCAAAAGAAAGTGTTGGTCAGAAAAGTTAAGAGGTGCACTAGGGGCATACATATTTACATGGAAGAATTCAACTGGATTCAACCCATATTAGTTGGTATATGGTAAGGAGGTTCTGCTACCCATTGAATTTAAAATTCATACATATAAACTTGTAGTAGAATTGGGATTAGACCTGTCAAAAGCACAACAACAGAGAGTCATGTAATTATAATTAAACGAACTAGATTAAATTAGACAGCAAGCGGTGGAGCATACATCACTAGTGTAAGAAAAGAGAATAAAGTGGCATGAAAAATTTATTAAAAATAATTTTTTTCATAAAGGAGACTGGGCATTACTTTTTACTCCAAGTTCAAATATTTCAAAGAAAAATTTACAACTCATTGGCTTGGTCCATATGAGATAGAATAATTTTTTGACGATGGAGCAAGTAAAATAAAAACAAATCATGAAGCAACAATTTCATTTCTAGTCAATGGACATAGGCTTAAGTTCTATAATAATCCTATCAATAAAGAGGAATTTCTGAAAAGAGTCTCAACAGAAAACAATATAGAAATAATGGAACAACATAGTGATTCCTTACTTCCATAATAATAATAATAATAATAATAATAAAGGGGTTTGGTTGTGAAAATATAGGAAATTGGCACAATACAAACTCGAATTCATATCAGAAACCAACTTGTTTGGGCAATATGAATTCCTTATTTTGTTTTATTTTTTCTTTAGTTTGATTTTATAGAAACAATCCTCTAGAATTCCAAGACTTGAGGAAAAGTCTTAAAATAAGTAAGGGGGATGATTGATAATCAAACTATGAAAATAGTTTAAGTGGCTATATTGTAGAAGGGACCTGGAACAAAATTCAAAATATCATTGCAGAAGGGACCCGAAATATCATTCAAATATCATTGTAGAAGGGACCTGAAACATCATTCAAATATCATTGCAGAAGGGACATGAACAACATCAATATTCATTAGAAGGGACCTGAATCAATATCAGATGCAAAAATAACATGAAACAACATAATCTACACCAACAGGATCAAATAAACAGATACATGCATCTACATTCCATAAGAATTCATCTTTCAAGAACAATCATCATTAAAAAGAATCAAGTATGGATGAACTAGCAAAGATCATCATCAACGAGCATTGACATTGAGATATTATGCGAAAGGAGAGGTACTATAAGTGTAAAAAAATGTTCTTAAAACCTTTTATTTTTAAAAAAAATATAGAAGTGTTAAAACTAATTTAACTTGGATATGCATCATATTACATTTATCATTATACATCCTACATTTATCCTACCTATATCCTACATAATATTACATTTATCCTACCTACATCCTGTTGGAAATATTGGGGGGGGGGGGTGAATCAATATTTCTTTCAATTAGAGCATTAGCTAATCTTCAATTATTATCAATTTTTATACAATGATAGCAGTAAACAAAAGGAACACAAATGCACATAGTTTTTAAGGTGGAAACCCACTCCAGGAAAAAAACCACCTAATGCTTTTCTAATAATTCTTTAATATTCAACTCCAATTGAAAATAAATCTCCAAATTCCTAGAATCTAGAAAAGCATTATTCTCTAGATCCCATTGGATGGATGCTCCAACGCCTGAGATTCTTCAGTAGTCAACTAAACAGATTCTCCTTGTAGCCCTTGACAACACATGATCTAGCTTTTTCTTGCCTTCTAGGAGCTCGATACTGAATCTAGTGTATTTCTATTATTTCAGATCCCCAATATGTGATTTTCAATCCTATTGTAATCCTATGAGTCTTCTTTCCAATACCACAGGTATGACCCAATTTGGACTCTTCAAGGGAGAATTATGCCCAATCTCTCACAATGCCCTAATTATGGATTGTTTCAATAGAGAGAACTTGTACGGTGTCCGACATGTGATTGTTTCTTCATTCAGCTCTAAAATTGATAGAGAGAAAACTTCAGTCTGTGAACTATCTTCCACATTTTACAGAATTCTAATCCGATACTCAGAGAGAGAGTTATGATGCTTTTCCCAAGTTCACTTCTTTGAGATGAATTTCAGGAGCCTGCAAAAACACTGAATTCCATAGATCATATCTCCGACAATATTCTGCATGTTGATCTAAAATTTTTACAAGAGTTTCCTCGCGATTTTGGCTTCGCCCCATAAACATTTCAGCTTCCGAGCCTTCGTAGAAAAAAAGTTAGAGCATTAATTCCACGATTACCTGTTTCAGATAGCGAAATCCCTACATAAGGAGGATATGAGGATCACAATTTATATAAATGCTTAGGTTGAGAGGGGCTTCAACAAGTGAACGTGGGAGGGATTTTAGGAGCTTAAAAATGATTAATTATTGACTTTTCAATGGCACATGCCACAACCCCATGGGTTTTTATCCCACTAACTGGGGTTACAAACTTCAAACATGAATATCTCTCAAACCGTGAAGAATTACGTGGCGTGCCATATATCATCGAAAACATATCGAAAAGTAAAAACCATAAAAAGCATTCTTGACCTAGAATATATTAATTTGGTAGGTCCAAAATCCCATGCAATATTGGGGTATCCCCTTGTGCTGTTTGGGTTGACATCAATGACAATCGCTGATGAACACATCCCACATTAAAAGCATTACATTAACCTCATCCTACCCTCATCATAATCATATTACATTCATTATTCTACTCTCATCGCAATCCTATTATATTCATTACCCTACGCTACATCCTACATTAAAAATTTCATCATAGTCCTAGATTAACCCCATATACTCCTACATTATCCTCCAACTTAAACATAAGAATTTTTTATCAAAAATTGAGGCTCAATTTTTGCCCATAAGGAATTTTTTCTTGCCTACAAAACCAAAAGGAGTTAGTGTCACTATAAGAAAATTTTGATTTTGAAATGACCTATGCATATGGTCATTTCAAAAACAAATTAATGATGAGTATGTAAAATGACAAACATATGAATATAAAGGAAAATATATGAAATTCAACATACAATATGCAAACATGTGAAAAGGAATGAAAAGACAAATGTATGATTGCAAATACAAACAATAGTGGGTATACAAAGAAATGAATGAAGCTATGTTGAAGAATATACATAACAGAACGTGGGTAATGCAAATATTATGGTGATAAGACAAGCATATAAACCTGTGGAAGGAAGAATGTACATGAAGCAGAAGAACGTAGTCAAAACTGTGACACATAGGTAGCCATGGGCACGTAAGTTAGAGTATGAGTTGGGACCGATAAATGGTAAAAACACATTAAAGAAAACACATTAAAAAAACGCATCAAACTCAAATCCTCTCCTTCACCATCATAGCACAAACCAAGCTCTGCGTAAGGCTCTCTTCCACCATCACAACAAGAAATAAGCTCAAAAGGTGATAATAACGTTGTGTACTCATACAACACCATCGTGGAAGGAGGAAACAAGCAGGAAAAATGAAAAAACTGAAGAGAGGTTTGCGCAAGTGAGAGAAGCCCTGAACATAGAAGAAATTGCATAAGAAATAGGCGAGGAGATTAAGAAGTGAGTGGATAAATAAGGAAGAGATACATCAGTTTTAATGAGGATATTGAAGGCCGAGATCTCCTATGCACCATGTTAACTGTGCTTCCTAACAAACTCCATAAATTTTGCAAAAGAAGAGGTAAGAATCAATTTCAGATTTCTATCAGTAGATGAACGAAATCCAAGGGTAGTTAAAATCGAGATCTTGGTTAAGATGTATCATTTTATGAGGGAGTAAGACTTTGGTTATGGATTTGAAAGCCCTGCCACCATTAAACACACCTTTCCACATGTGTAATGAATGAATCAGAGATGTTGAAGAGGAGTTCTAATTAAAATGATATTGTTTAACATAGGAAAAGGAGTTATTGCTTAGAGACATTTACAAGTTTTCTTCCAGATCAGGTATTCTAGCTCGAATCTCGAATTCCTTCATGCTTAATTATGAAAATTGTTACATGTGAAAATGCAGAGTCCTATTTTCATACACACAGTGAGAAATTTTTTTGTAAACAGACAAGGGATTTTTGTGAAAAACTTGGAAAAAAAAGGTTGAAGCACGAATTTATGGAGTAGTAAAACATTGTTAAGATGTTTTTATGGTCTTTTTACACAGTGATAAATTTTTTCTATCAGTTTTTAAGAGCAGAGGAATCATTTTTGTAGCATAAATGAGGAGATTGAAGAAGATTCAAGCAAGGGAAAATTTTCATTTTTTTCCAAAGAGCTTGAAATATCAGTTAAGCCTATTTACCATGATCATTATCCATGAATGAAAATTGCATGAATAAAAGGACAAAGGTACATACATACATGTTTTTTTATTTATGACGAGGATGTTAATTATCCAAGGATACATTAATTGGTATACATAGCACATGGAAACCAAAATTGAGCCAAAGGAATTCAAGATAGAGAATTGAGTGAAAGAAACCATAGAGAGATTGGATCAAGCAAGATTGATAGGGTTTATTCATAAATTTAATGGGTATAATGACAATATTACACAAGAATTCATAAATCATTATGAGTAGGGAAAAACAATAGCGGGTGACCTCTCCATATCACTAAATCCAGAATTTCTTTCCCATGCTCTAGATATTCCCTTAACAGGAGAAGAGTACCACAAGGTTTACATTTCAAAGAGAAAGGTTGGAAATTCTTCCTAGAAAAACAGAGAAAAGGATCCTTTAACAAAGAAAAAGGAATCCCAAGTGACTGGTTAACTGAACCATTGTCAGAATTAGTATTGATCATCCAAAGATATTTTACATGTGAAAATTGGTTCAGTGTAGTCTACCTTTACCACATTTGTGTACTTTAACACATGAAGGGAGAATCCAAGAGTAATCTACCATATTTCTTCTCAAGGAGCTTGATCAAAATGATATAGGGTGCTAAAAATAAAACTAAAGCAAAAGAAGCACATATTCATCATCAAGGGATCATTAAAAAACTTGCATAACATTGGGTGAGAAGCAGAGGGATTGATTTGGAAATAATTTTTGGTTCAACATCATCTTGAGGGGAAAAAAACAGAGGAAAAAATTGAACAAATGCATGTGACTAGGAGCATTATGAATTCTCCTATGTATCCTAGGACTAGATCCAAGAAGAAATAGGATAGTTTCATGATCGAGAAAGAATATCCTTCCTATATATTCCTAGGAAGCCTAGGAAGAAAACACAAGAAGATCTAAGTGAAAAAGAAAAGGACCCAGAGGTAGAAATTGTTGAAACTCCAACAACATCAAAACAATTTTATGAGATATTTAAAATAATGGAGAGAAATTTCCAAGAAGAAGCTTTATATAGGGATTCCTAATTTGAGCACGCATGGGTAGGAGCCACTTCATCACATTATCAGTCAGAAAATCAAAGAGGAGAAAGCAAGCATGAGGGCATGCTTGAAGATCAGCAAGGGGGCGATGTTAGCCCTCAATTTTGGTCAATTTTGCTTATAAAAAATCTATATAATTTCCATCATATTCCAACTTACATCATATATATATGCATTATTTTGACCTTATTATGCATATTCAGTTAAATAAATTATGTTTTTCAATTTTTAGAGATTTTTGTAAAAATTGAGTTTTACGAGTATTTTTGGACATCACTAGAAATTCCTGCAATATCTCCATGAAAGTCATATGTGTAGGACACTTGGGAATGGGATGAGAATATATTTGGAAATATTGGTTATTGGTTGAGTCAAAATAAGCTAAAATAGGCTCGATCAACGCTGGTAAAACATGACTTGTTTTTCAGAAATCCCTAGGAAAAAAGGCAGAATTAGTATTTTTTGGGATTTTCCAGATTTTTTGAAATTGAATGGATGAGTTCGACCTATATGGATGGGATTAGTATTTATAAGACCGTTAAATACATTATAGCTTAGTTTTTTATTTTTATTTTTCTATTTAAACCAAGATTATGAACCATTCAAGCATGGAGAATTTGTATACTTTTATATTAAGACTTATGAATATTTTGAGATAATTTGAGGAACCGGTTTCAAATTATATTTTATGTTCATGCTGTGGATTATTGATTGAATTTTCTGTAGCTGAGAAGTTCTTCAAGTGTGCAAGGCAAGGGTGGAGGTCCCCCACACCAAGCTAAGTACACTTTTTCGATAAAGTAGCATAATTTTCATGAACTAGTTTTGCTTCCTATTTATTCAGTCATTTAGATGTGTGAATATTTATTATGTTTTTTGGATGATTATTGGTTTAATTATAATTATAATTCACATCTCTCCCTATGTCCCGAAAAGTGTGAATTTAGAAAAAGGGCATGGATAGTCCTAGGCCACTCAATCTCACAAGCATGAATCCAGGTAAACCAAAAAAAATCACCAACATGAAAATGGTTCCTATTTTCCTTAAAAGTAGAGAGATGTCAAAAGTTTCATAGGTTTGGCTAGCTGCTATAGGAGGTTCATTAAGGACTTTAGCAAAGTGGCCTCACCATTAGTCTGATTTTTGGCCAAATATACTAAGTTTTTATGGTCTATTCTCTGTCAAGAGGATTTTGATCTCGTCAAGGAAAAGCTAACCACTACTGCCATTCTTCGATGTTCCAATTTGGCTTTGCCCTTCCACATCCACACAAATGTATCAGATAATGTTATGGGGGTATCGTTGGGGAAATTAGAAGACAAATTACCTTATGCCATTTGTTTCATTAACAATAATTTGTCCAAAGTTGAAATTAAATATATTGTCACTAAAAATGATCTCTTAGCCATTGTCCATTCCTTAAACAATTTCAACATTTATATTACTGGTTATCGGACCTTTGTACATACTGACCATGCAAGCATGAAGTAATTAATGAATAAACTAGATGTTAATGCTAGAATCATTAGATGGTTTTTTTTATTGTAGCTGTTTGATTTGACAATTGTTGATAAACCAAGAAAGGAAAATGTTGTTTCATATTTATTATCTAGACTAGCTTTATCTATAGATGAGAAGGAATGGTGGCTGATCAACTTTCAGATGAACATCTATTTTCTATATCAACACTCTCTCCTTGGTTTTCTAACATATATAACTACTTGGTCACTGAAAGGTTTCCTCCAAACCATTCATCCAAATAAAAGAGAAATATTGTTAGGAAAAGCACCCCCTTTCACTTGGATTCATGGCAATATCTTAAAATTTGGTCCCGATAAAATTCTTAGAAGATGTGTGAGGGAAGTGGAGGCATTTTACATCCTCCCAACATGTCATTATGGTCCCTATGGGGATCATTTTGCTACTAGAAGGATATACTTCAAAGCTTTTCAATTAGGCTGCGATTGGCCTACCCTCCACCAACATGCTAAGAGATACACCAGTACATGTGACTAGTGTCAAAGGATTGGGATACCTAAATCGAGGGATGAAATTCCTTGGCAACCTCTAGTGGCCTTAGAGCCATCTGACAAGTGGGGCATGGAATTCATTGGGCCCATTGATCCACCATCTAGGAAAAATAGGTATATCATAGTTTGCATAGATTACTTGACCAAATGGGATGAAAAAAGGTTTGTGAAGGTAGCAACAGAAGAGAAGGTAGCTATTTTTTTGAGAGAGAATGTGCTATACAAGTTTATATACCCCATAGAGTTAGTCACTAGCTAGGGGGCTCAATTTACATCTTAGATAAATGATAAATTCATGAGGCACAAAAAGATAAAGCACAAGACTTCCACTTCCTATCATCCTCAAGAAAATGATCAGGTGGAAGTGACAAATAGATCATTGGATAACATCCTCACCAAGGTTGTGAGAAGCAACAGTAAATATTAGGCAGATTGATTGGTGGAAGCCACTTGGGCTTACAATACAACATGGAAGACAACTGTAGGGTTTACTCCATATGATCAAGTTTATGGGAAGAAACCTTTGTTTTCCATTGAGTTTAACACCCTCTAAATAAAAGCTCAGTTCGACTTGGACATTAAAAAGGCACAACAAGAAAGGTTGTTGTAGCTAAGTGGTTTGGATGAATTCAGAATGCAGGCCCTCCTTCACACAAAGGTAATCCATCTCCAAAGGAAATTTTTCCATGACAAGAACATCAAATAAAAGACATTTCAAGAAGGAGATTGGGCACTACTTTATGACTCCAGATTCAAGGACTTCAAGGGAAAGCTAATGAAAAGGCAGCTATGACCTTATCAAGTGGAAAAATTCCATGATAATGGGCTTGTTCAGATCAGAAACATAGATGAGGAGGGGATCCCTATGCTTGTCAATCGTTACATGCTAAAAATGCACAAGAAGCCCCTGTATAAGGCTAAATTGATCAATTCAATAAATATGGAGGTGAATTTCATTGGAATCTCCATAGTTTATCGCACCTTACCTTCCTAGAAAAATATAAAAACAAGAAAATATAAGGGTGGTTGGGTGAAAACCTCTCTGAGGCATCTAAGGCCAGCTCCTAGGTTGAAAACCTCCATGAGGTGATCCTGGAGAAAAAAAAAGAGAAAAAGAAAACAATAGAGAAATAAAATATCCTTGGGTGAAACCTCTTTTAGGCACCCAAGGCATGCTTGTGGGTCCATTAAGGCATCCCACTTGTCTTAAAAAAAAAGGGGGGTGGGGGGGCGGGGGGAGAATGAAGCATTTACCATGCACTAACCTGCTTCTGTTTTACAGGTTACTGATCAAGGAAAATTTTGGAAAAGGCAACAACATCCATTTTCTCTTTCTCTCTCTCCTCTACATATCCATTCCATTTACAATCCTAGTGTGCATCCATTCATCCATTTATCCCTCCAGGTGAGAAAAAATTACATGCTTTTCTTATTCTCTGTAGTGCTACATGATGTCCTAGGCTACTACAGGATTTCATGTAGCGCTACATGAAACCTCTTACCGCTACAAGAAAGTCATCCGAGAAGGAACAAGATCACTCAAGGCCACCTAACCATCAAGAAGACATGAAACTAATTTTTTTACCTATACCTACCACTCCTAACCATCACTCGACTCGAAGCATAAATATCCACTGATTAAACCCTTTATTTCGCCACCATGATCTAGTTTAGCTACATCCTCACACAAGGCCTCTCCTCTCATATCCTCCTCCACTTAACCACTCCATTCAATTCCTAACATTATCCATAGCATCTCTGCACCAATTTTCTTAATTCCTTACCATAGTAGAGCTTCAAAACTGCAATAAGGGGACTACTAGAGGATGATGATCACTTCCTGTAGAAATCGTGTACATGCAACTAGAAAATCAAGTAAGCATAAGGTAGTTGATGAAGATGGCTCTAGATTATCACCAAAGGAATCTAGAAGGGTATCCACAACACCAGAAACACCTAAGAGTATCCATGAGGCGCCTATAAAATAATAAACAAGAAAAAGAAATAAGAAGCTCACCTAGAAAAATAAGCTGCTCATTCAGAAATAAAAAAGATACAAATTCATAAAAACACAACAAAGGAAAAAAATAATTGATGGCCATAAAAATTCTCTGGATTCATGCACCAAAGGATCCTAAAACTCATCAACATCAGGTTGGCTCAGATAAGGCTCTGTCACCCTCTCGCTATGCATCATTTCGCTAAAATGAGTTAATGTCGAGAATAGAAACTTTAATAGGAAAAAAGGTGGTCATTTAACTTGGCCACCCTCGAAGAGTTAAATTAAAGAGTTAGTGGGGGTTGCATGCCACATGGAGTTTTCACATCAGTTAAGGGAGATATTACAAGGATTTGGAGTTAATTTCGAGGCATATGGGAATGGTTCTCTTGATTGGGACCAATGGTCCAAGAGAGGAAACCTCATGCCAAATCCACATGACCACTACAATCCAAGTCCAATCGATTTGGAATAAATGGTGTACTTTGGCTCATTCTTCATTATTATATTGTGGATTCTGAGATTAGTTAGAGTAGTAAAGAGACAAGAACCATTGATGAGTTTCCATCCATGGTCGAGGTTTTCATGCAAGACCGTGCTGCAAGAAAGTCTACTGGTACTACAGGAAGTTTCCAGGGAGGCCACAAAGTGTTAGAAATTTTCATGAAAGAAACCCTCAGAGTTTATTAACACCCCAAAACCATCCTTCAAGAAAGAAAATGTCAAATTTTTAGAAGGTAAGTGGACATCAACCCACCAAATTTTTCATGAAATTTTACACATAATCAAGCCATAATTTAGAAATTTAAGAAGTTGTTCAGAGAAGTAAGGGTAAGAAAGTCAAAGTTTGCATTAAGTTGAAACCTTTGGGGTCCCATATCATAAGTATTTGGGAAAAAAGTGAAGCAACTATCTTTGACATAGTCATAAGATGGGGGGTGGTTTTAATAGAAGAGACCCCACAGACATAAAAATAATAAGACTACACCCTCATGTGGTTGACATCTCAGAGAAACCACCAGTGGGTGGGGTTCTTCAATCTCCTTAAAGGCTTTGATGATGAAGCGGATTGATAATTTGCAGTAGACTTGCACTCCCAAGCATATGATAGGACCACCACAGTGGTTAGAGGGCTAGAAATTACCATAACCCTTGAGCTTATTAGTAGAGTCACAACCTTACCTCTATGATTTAAGTGGAACAAAGACAACATTAAAGTCTCTAGCACTAACTCTAAGAAGAGTTTATTCTTTCCTAATGAAGAGTACATTGAGGATAAGAATGGGGTGAGAAGGGAAAGTCTCCCTTACCCATGGGATGAGGTAGCATATCATATCATAAAACATATTTCCTATGAGGGAAGACTAAGTCTGGTATGTGGATACCATTTCAAATTATTGAATGAGATTAGATTCAAAGGATATTTTCCCCTAGAACATAGACTAAACATCTCATAATTCTTCTTGCATTCAAGCAGGGATATGAGCTAAAGGGTAAGGGAGAGAAAGTATCAACACCTAGCTCACCATGGTGTCATTAAAATCATAGTGGTAGATGCTCTCAATAGACTCAACATCCCTGTACCTTGGTCCACCTTCATAGACATGGATAGAGAAGCATTCATTTGGACACAGAATATCACTCCTGGATAGACCCCCACCTCTAGCCTTGGGGAAAGGGGTATCAAAGAAGAAGAGGAAGAAGAGAAAGTGGAAATATAAAAAGAACCCACATAAAATGTATAAACAGATGAATGAAAGGAGTAGGAGGAAAAAAAATGAAAATGACGAAGAAGAGAAATAAGAATAAAAGGAAGGAACGACGGAAGAGGAGAAGATACAAGATCCCAAACTGAGCAATGATATCTCTCCTAAAAAAAACAACCTTTCACCATGAACCACTGAAAAGGATGTGGCTACCACCTTAGCCACTCTAAGTACCCATGTGAAGGAAAAAAGAAAAATACAAACCCCCACGTACTTCAGGACCAATAAGACTGCCAAGGTGAAACAAGGGATACCCCAAACTCCAACCAAGAGCCCAATCACAATTGATGAATCACCCAATAAGGAAGAAGAAATGGGTCTAGAGGAGGAAAATATTCAAGAGGTCACTTCACCTAAAAAAGACACCTATGAACTATATAAGAAAACACTCCTCAAGGCTAGAATCCCTCAAACAAGTACCAATCCCCACGAAGCTTTAAGAGGAAGAAAAGAAGGGGCAGCAAGGCGTTGGGCTCCTGTGATTTGGCAGATTGGCATACCAAGTGACAAGGCAACATCAAAACCAATCTTTAGAGCTCTAGGACCTAGCCTTCCTAGTCTCAGAGAGGGATCTCTCAATTTTTTTCAAATATGTGAGCTTGTTTGCTTTAAGGGTTGATTTTAGGCTAGTTATGAAGCATGGATTTGTTTAATTTTTTTGTTGGACATGATGATATAGGCAACATAGATAGAAAGGGGAAATATCTAAGTCATTGGGAAATGGAGTCAAGTGGAAGTTGTAACAATTTTGTAAATGGATTAGGGGTATCAAAGGGAAAAAATAAATTGGCCAGTGGATCTACAAAGTCTTTGAGGTGAAATGAAATGGACATCAAAGGTTTGGAATGAAAAGTAGAACTAAGGGCAATTAAGAATCCTTAATTATATGTACTTCTCAAAAAATGGACTTAAAACATTATCTAAACATAAGGAGGCATTACATAGACAGGGCTAACCATAAATTATAGAAACCACACTTCAGCAAATAATAATTCCAAGAAAAAATTCTCCAATGAAATATAGAAGGTGAGAAACTCATTTAAATTCTAGTGATTTCACCTTCAAGGATAAGAAAAAATTGAAGATTCACAAATAACTGCATTCATAGAAGAGGGGAATCCTATACATCTTTGATTACAACTATAAATACCTTCTAAACAATGATCTGAGCAAGTACAAAGGGTATGATCGGAACAAAACCTCTTTGGCAGACTTTGGACAATGGTGCTTTGAAGGGAGACTTCAGAAACAATTTTTAAGTGGCAGCAAGTAAGCAGGGAAAACCATAAATCATTCTTGAGGCCAACTGTATTTTACTATTTAAGAAGTAAACAAGCATAAGGGTTCTAGAGAGAAATTAAGAATTCTCTAGAATATCTCAGCAAAAGAAAACATAAAGACAATGAAGAGTAAACAGAACTAAGGTGCTTTGAAAAGACATTTCTTAGTATAAATTTTTTACTATATTGCAACAGAGAATGGTGAAACATAATGGAATAGGAAATAACAATGACAGATTGAGAATACTTCACCAACAGCCAAGCTCAGGGATCCAATGACAGAGCTTTCTCCATCAACAAACAGGTCGGAACATCCACAAGTTCCAGAACATCAATTTTATTTTCAACTTCAGCAGGACTATGTATTACTTCAAAGAGTCACCAAATTCCAACAATATAATGAGTTTGAATGCAGTATTTATGATGCAAATGAGGAGGTGGAACTCATCTAGGGTTGAAGTGTTATTAATTATAGAGTAAATGAATTCCTGACCTTGAGAACTATGCAAGGCATATGGTAGGAACATGTGTGTAGCTACTTCTCTATTTAATAACTTTGTCTTAACTGTCTAAGAAAAGATAGGTGAAAAGATTGACTTTGAGGCCTATTTCTATCTTTTACAATAACTGCCTGACAGTTTAAATTATATTCTATCTATGTGATAACTTCCAGTGTGTCTTTATGGATAGAAAACACACCATAGGTGGTAGTTATATATTTTTGGGTGAATAACTGCTCCTAGTTGATGTATTCTAGGTTGCTTTTGGCATAAGTCTTCTTGATTTTATCAATAAACTATGTCTTTAGGCCTTTAGCCCTGATCTGCTTTTAATTTATTTTCCTTACTGTCCCTTTGCTTTATTTAGCTATTTTAAGTTTAATCCTTTGTCTTTGAACTTTATCCTTTATCCTTTGACCTTTAGCTTTTGATCACTATTTCTTTGGTCTTCACTGACTTTCTTTGATTACTTTTTGTATAGGTCTTCTTCTGTTGCACTGGAGGGCTTAATAAAGTAGTTAGTGGTCATGAATCACTGATTGATATTTTAATAGTCAACCCTCGGATCTCCCTTTTCTTCATTATGTTGGCCTTTAGGATCGTCATCCTCGGCTGTGGTAACCTGACTATTACTCTGGAATGGCTCTGTGTATTTTAACTGCTATGAAACCTGCACATATAAAACATCAAACCTTTATATAATCATGCGCTTTGGATAAACTGCTAGCAGAGGCCATGGCAAGGATGGAGAAGCTACGTGAAGACATGGGAATATGTGGGAGGAGGTTCCATGGTGTAATCCTGAAGAACAATGAGAAATTTGAATAAATGTTGCGAAAAACAAAAAGTGGTTTTGCAAAAAACCATAAGAGGATTTCGCTCATGATCTTGGTGGTAAGTGGTATTGCCACAAACGAACATGATCTGGTTCAAAGGGTGATGTGTGTCTCCCTGAAAACCACTCTTTTTGCATTGAAGTTGCACAATGGAAGGGTTTGGGCAAATTAGGCGTGAAGAGGATTTTAGGCTGTCCGATCTAGGCAATCCAGATTGACAGCTATTAATCAGCGTGAACCTTGAAGATTTGTGCTGTCGGATTGGTGGTGGGACTAGATGCAGGTGTCAACAATCTTGTCGCATAGCGGGCTGTTTTATCAGTGGGGTGGAAAGGTGGAGATGTGTGGGAGCCAACTGTTGTTAGATCGATGTGATCGACGGGTAAGATTTTGCCCGGAAAAAACATAGTGCGAAAGGGTGAAATAATGGAGGAAAGGGGGTTAAAAATAAAGCATCGGGGGTATGGTCCTGTGAGAAGTAAAATGGGATTGGTGTTTGAGAAAAAGGGCCTTAGGCTTTGGCCAATGGTCACGGGTGTGGTTTTATGAGGAGAAAAGGGGTTAAGGGCTTAAGTCAAGAGGGCTTAAGGCCTTTTTGTTATGAATATTTGGAAAAGGCCTAAATAAGTGGGGGTTTTGGGCTTTTTAGAGTTCCGATAGGAAAAAAGGAATTTAAACCATATGATGGGGTTTTTAATGATTTAAATGGGTTTTCTGGAAGAAATGGAGGTTTTAATGAAGGAAAAATGAGCTTTATAAAGGGAAAAAGGCTGATGGAATAATAGGGGTAGAAGAATAAAATGGGGGGAATGAAATGGGGATGTAGTGGTGTAAATAGCTTGAAAACAGTTTTCTTTGGATCAGGAGGATGACTTAAACATATTTGGATGAGGATTTTTAGTGAAGGATAACTTTAGAGGATAATGAACATAGTGAGATTTCTAAAACTCACAAATTTTCATAGATAGCTTGCTTTTGGAAATCTATGGACTAATATAGTCATCATGAGGTATAACAAAATTTATAGGTGGCTAATAGTGGCTCCACTTGGGGAGGAAAACTTGTTTTTTTAGGTGTCCAGAACCTCAGAAAATAAATCTTTTGAGTTTCAGCAGATCAGGTCCTTATCCATTGGGCATATTTCTTCTTCTTACTTAAAAATATTTTCTAAAAAAAGATAACTTTTTGACAATCTGCAATCTGTAATTTCTTCAAACAACATCTCTACCTACCCAATCCTATTTATCCTAGCATTTTTTCTTCTTTTTGAGTGCACTTCAATTGGCCAACTCTTTTGACATCAACATTTTATTCTTTCTTGAAAGCAAAAACTACTCTATTTCTACCCTTATTTCTTCCACGAGTTCAGATTAAACAATTGAACTCAAAAATTCTCTACCTGATTTATTATCTGTTAAGATTATGCATTTTGACAGAATTCATTCTCTACATTCTAAAAAAAAAATTTAAAACATAATCAAATCAATATTAATTAGTCTGATTTTCTATGGTGCCTATGGCTTTTTGTACAAGCTGCACATAGACTTTATTTATAGAAAATTAAAACAAATTTGTGAAAGCTTAAGATCTAAAATTTGTAAATATCTTTCTTTCCTTTTTCAGCTCTCATTTTGATCTTTTTGAGAGCTATTTTTCCTTTTCCTTTCTTGGTTTAGTTTTTGAGTTTTTTTGAACCATCTCTTCTTCTATCCTAATATATTCTACTGATAAGCCAAGATTAGATAGTTTGGCAGATATTCTTCACTAACTTATCATCAATAAATTGAAATTTACTTAGTCATGATTAGGCTGTATGATTGAGTAAGAGTTTCTTCTCATAGTAGTGGCATTTAGACTTTCTCACTTTCAGAAATTCTCTTTTTTGGGTATGGGGTTGTACCTATTTTGAATCCGCCCTCTTTTATTTTTCTGTTCTTTTATTATTTTCTTACTTTTCATGATTTCTTTTCAACTGGGTTATGTACAATGAATAAAAACTTTGAATTCAGGACTCTTGACAGTAGTAGTGCTTAAGCATCCTGCCATTGACATGACCTCCAAATATGTCTTCTTCATTAAGCTCTTGCAGAAATAATGCATTATGACCCCTTATAGAATGAATGATGTAGGGCCCTTTCCATTGATTCTCAAACTTACTATGTTTTCCCTTTTCTTACCTTCTAGAATCCCATTTTAGAACTATATTTACAACATGGAAATCATTTGCTTTATTCCTTTTGTAAAATAACTTCTTGATGCCTTCTTGGATTGTCTGTGTTCTCTTATATACTTCCTCTCTGGAATATTGTAAATGAATGGTCCGATTTATTCTTATCTTCATATAATTCTCTTCAGTTTGTACTTCTTAAAAGAGTTTCTTGACTGGAACTCCTAAAGAGGTTGGGAAGAATGCATCCATGCCATAAACCAGCTGATAGGGGGACATATTTATTGACTTTTTGGTGGCTAATCTATCACCCCATAAAGCATGAATAAGCTTACTATGCCATGATTTTTTATTCCAATCCAATAGTTTTTTGATAATATTGATAAGGATTTTGTTGGAGGATTCAGCTAATCCATTCCCTTGGGGATAGTAGGAAGTACAATGACCCAATGTGATATGATATTTATAGCAGAAGTCAATCATTCTTTTAGACTTGAAGGCAGCAGCATTGTCTGTGATAATTTTTCTAGGACAACCAAATCTAGATAGTATGTTGGTTTCAAGGAAATTGATAATGACAGAGTCAGTAACATTCCTAGAAGGTATGGCTTCTATCCATTTTTTAAAACAATTAGTGGCAGTAAGGATCCACTTATGTTGGGTTGAAGAGGATGGGTGAATTTTCCTAATGAAATCCAAGCTCCATTGTTTAAAAGGGGCCTCAACACTGATGGGATGTAAGGGTAAAGGTAGGAGTTTTCTCTTGCCATCAAAAAATTGAAACCTATGGCAAGACATGACAAGCTTCTAATTATCTGGGAAAAGGGTGGTCCAATAGTAAATATATCTGAGGATTTTATTTTTTGTAGTCTTCTAGTAAAGATGTCCTCCACATTCTCCCTCATGCAGCTCATGCATGACTTTTCCTGCATCAATCTCAAGCAAACATTTAAGCAATATTCTAAAAACATTATTCCAATATAAAACCACATCTAATATGCAATAATTGAAAGCCTTCTGTTTTAAAAATCTAGCTTTAGTTTTAGACAAATAAGGAGGGGTATTCAGATACAACAACACATATATGATATTTGCATACCAAGGTGAATTCACAAAATTTTCTTCAATAAATGGAGCTATGAATTCTTCTGTTTCTTCCAAAATATCAACCGTATTCATATCTAAATCTTGGAAGTTTGACTCAACCATGATTTTTGCTAATCCGTATCCTTTTATTAATTTGGTGGGCCTGATTTCTAAGTAATATTCTAGAATAATATCAATCCATTTTCCCCTTTTACCATCAAGGTCTTGACTTAGAATATCCTTGACAATAGTATGTGGGACAAAAATAATGATGTGATAATATAAAATGTAGACTCTGAAGTCTTTCAATGCTTTTACGAAGGCTAAGGCTTGTTTCTCCATGATGTTATATTTGAGTGGAGCATCTCTTAAGGCCCTACTAAAAAAGGATATTGGTTGTTCTTTCCCCATGATATTCTTTTTTAACAATATTGTAGCTATTGTATGTTCGAATGCAAAAGAAAAGATATAACAATATTTGGTGAAATCAGGACTAATAAGAACTGGTGTTTGAGTTAAAGCTTGTTTTAATAGTTCAAATGATTGTTTAGACTGTATTGTCCATTTAACACCTATCTCTTTCTTTAGCATGTTTGTGATATTTCTTAATCTCCTTAAAAAATTTATCTTCCCAATGAAAGATTGTAATTCTTTGAGATTTCTAGGATGGCTGATTTTCAATATGCCATCAATTCTTTTAGGGTCTACTTTGATTCCTTATTCAGAGATTATGTTACCAAGAAGCTTTCCTTCTTGGAGACAAAAGAGTGTCTTTTTGGGATTCAAAGGCAAGCCATATTTCCTACATTTCTCAAAAACTTTTCTTAAATGAATCAAGTGTTCCTCATCAGTTTTAGAGAAAAAAATAATGTTATCAAGGTAAACGATTATAAAATAGCCTATGTATTTTGAGAATGCTATGTCCATGGCCCTTTGGAAGATGGCCCGTGAATTCATTAAACCAAATGGAATTTTGACATACATGAATGTACCCCAAGGTGTAGTAAAAGTAGTTTTATGTTGATCACTTGGGAGTACTAACACCTGATTGTAACCTGAGAACCCATCCAACAGTGAGATTCTTTTAGAGCAAACCACCCTTTGAAGTATGTGATCCATTTTTGGCAAGGGATAGTTGTCTTTAAGGGAGGCTCTATTTAGATTTCTAAAGACAATGCATAGCCTGATTTCCCCAGTCTTTTTTCTGATAGATACTAAGTTAGAAACCCATTCTGAATATCTAAAGGGAACTATGATCTCAGCATCACACATTTTCCTGATCTCTTTCTCAACCAAAGGAAATAACACAGGGTTTATCCTTCTGAGTTTTTGTTTGAAAGGTTTCTGATTTCCCTTAAGAGGAATTTTGTGTTGAATGATGCTGGTATAATATGATTTTAGATCCTTCTATCCCCATGAAAACACATCTCTAAATTCTTTGAAAAGTTATATGTATTGTTGTTTGATATGAGCTGGGAGAGTGTTGGATAGCTTGATCATTTTGGGTTCTGCTAGGCTTCTTATGTTAGGTTCTTCTATGTTTGTTTTGATAGGCTCCATTCTTGGTTCTTTGGCTACATCATTGAAGAAAAATAGTTGTTCTAATGGTGTAAGGTCTCTTGGTATAGTATCACCTTTGCATTATAAAACCTCAAGGTCCTTTTGGTATGTAATATAAACTATTTTTTATTTAAAAGGATGTTCAAAATGGTTTATATCAGCAGAAGAGGACAAATATTTTTCAGGGATTTGTTCTTCATTGAAACATATTTCTTCATGACTAGTGTTTGATATTGGTATGGCAAAGTCATTTTTGATTGCGAAAAATCATCTATGTTTTTGTCTCCTTCAAACACTTACCAATAGTCTTCGTTGTTAGGTATTGCAGGCTTATTTTTTACCTTCACATTGAATTGTTCATTTATCTGTGGTATTTCGAAATTACTAGCAACAAAGGCAAGTTCATTTGCTAGGTGATTTTGAGCTCTTGGTATAAAAATGAGTTCATATTTTTCAAATTTTTTTGGGAGATCAAGGGAAACATTTCAATATTCTTTGAGTTTTTGGTTTTTGGTTGAATACTCCCCTTTAATTTGTCTAATGATTAGCTTAGAATATCCTTGGAATGATATTTTCTTAGCTCCGAAATCTTTGAGCAGATGTAGGCCAAGGAGGAGGGCTTCATATTCAGCGATGTTATTTGTGCATGGAAAATTCAATTTATAGGAAAATACTTTGTTTGTGTTTTGTATCCATACACCAGCCCCTAATCCTTATTTGCTACAAGAGCCATCAAAGCTTATTTTAGAAGGTATTTCAAGCTCATCTTCATTTCATTTCTACTATTCAAGGCTGCTAGAGTTTGAATTATTTTTTATATGAGTTGAGGACAGATTTGATTGTTCTAGTGGACTGAATTCTTTCTTGTTTTCCTTTTCTTCTTGGCTGATTTCATATTCATTATACAAGATAAAGGAATCTAAATCTGAATGAATATAATAAACAAGAGTATTTTTTGGCCTATCTATGTTACTCACCATGTATTTCATATGAGACTCCCTGTATAGTCTTCTGGTTTGATTGAAAACTGGGATGGTGGCATAGGACATGTCCATTTGAAGGCTCCCTTGAAGTTTGGCTCCCCATGATCTAGATAAAAGCATGCCATAATTTGGTGGAATTTCAACTACCACTATGTCCATAACTAGACCTTTAGCGGGAATTTGTGCTAGATTAACACATAAATCTTTGATTAGGCCCAAGCATTTGACCCTGCTTGAATCAAAGGAATACAAGTCTTTATACAGTTTAGTAATTTCGAAGCCCAGGCTTTCCATTACTACTTTGGGCATAAGATTGTGTGAAGCACCTGAGCCTAGCATGGCATTGTGCAAGATCTTGTAATGTATGTTCAAGCTAACATAGAAGGGATGGACAACCCCTTCCTAGTATTTTCCTTCAACTTCAGGACCAAACAACAATTCTGGTTTGTCATATATCAAGTTTAAAGTATCAGTGTCACTGCCTATACTCAAAGCTTTCAAAAATTGGTTTTTATATACATCATGGGTTACTAATTCAGCTAAGGGTATGGTGATTTTGATCTTGGCAATTTCACCCTCAAGGCTGAGAGGAACTATTGTTTTTTAGATATTTACATCTGTTTTGTCATTTACAATTCTTTCAACAATTTTGATTTGCTGAACTTTATTTGGACTATTATTTGGGACAGATTTTTTAGGGCCAATAGAAGAAGTACCAGGGAATATTTGTTCAACATTTTGTTGGCTATTTTTGTCTTTATTTAGATCAGTTTTCTTGGCCATAGTGTTGGTGTTACTTGTTGTCTTCTTAGGCTGATTTTCTGAAGTTTTCCTAACAACAGTACTAGTGTTTTTGTCATTAGGAATCTCTGGGTTCCCTTTGCTTCTAAGATTATATTGTTTGTGTACCTCCATGATTGCATTTTCAAACCCCAATCTGTAATCTTCAGAATCCTCATGGTTGTTTATAGTTTTTTTTTAGGAGAAGAATCCTTGTTCTTCTTTAGTGAGAAAAACATCTATCTGACTTTCAGATCCTATCAAATTCACGTGGTTTTCTTCCAACCTTTCAGTTTCCCTTTCCTCCTCTTGATCTACATAATTTTGTAGGAAGGGAGGCATAATTTGTTGGTCATTGTCTCTTTGCCTATCTTGATTAAGATCTCTTCTAGGATTCGTAATTATATTTCTATTTTGGGGATTGGTTTGATTCTCTCTAGGAGGAACTCTATCATTCAGAATTATCTTTTCGAGCATTCTCTCCATTACCTTCACTAGGTTATCAATTTTAGTATCTGATGATGAGGTTGATGCCATTGTTTCATCCCTATATGTAACTCTTTTCTCTACATTTAACCTAGCTCTTTTCTCAATCATATTTGCTTCCACACTTAAGGCTCCCCTCTGCATATCCTCTAAATTCAAGGGGTCTCTTTCTCTTAGCTGGTAGGCCGTTTTCAGATCAAAGCATTCTAGAAATTTAGCTAAGGCTAGGCCTAGTGGAGGTTTCATGTTTGGGTGAAGTGCATTATACACACTATTGAATATAGTGGAATAATCTTGGACACTTTCCCCAGTATTTATTTTGAGGTTATTATAGTCTGAAAGTATTTGGAGAGGGTTATTTTTAATTTCCCATTTGTTTGTGAATTTTTGATATAAAGAAGGTAGATCATTTATGCTGTGAGGAGTTAAGCCTTTGAACCATTTTTTGGCTTCTCCTCCTAGACTTTGAGCAAAAATTCTCATCTTAATTTGGTCTCTTCTTCTATTTCCATATAATCAAAAGCATCATCCATCTTATCTACATGCTGGTGAGCAGTACTAGGTTCATTACAGTGAAATGGGGAATTTTGGACTGATATTCATTGCGTAAAGAAACCAAAGGTTGTGGTAACACTAGTGGAGCATACCATGCTGCCATGATAGGAAATAATGGGGGATTTACAAGAGGTGGATTTACAAGAGGGAAGGTGGGCTGAGTTGGAGTGTTTTGGACAGTGTATGTGTGGACAGGAGTGGAAGAAACACTTGGGCCAACAAAATGATGATGAGCAGATTTGTTATGGAAGGAGCCGAAATGATGGAGAAGTTGAGAATCAGATGGAGTATAAGGTGAGGCTTCTCTGCTAAAGCGCTGTTGAAAATATGTGGTTTCAAAGTCATCTTGGTTTAAATCACTTTGACACTTATTTCGAAATAGGTTCTTTGTGTGAGGTAAGTCAAAGTGAGGATCTTTCAAGACTGTGAGATTTACAGGGACAGATCTTGTTCTTGGGATGGTCCTATCAGTAGTTGATTTTCCAGTCCTAGAAGTCCACCACAAAATCCTTTCTGGATTATCAACTATGGTAGGAGGATTAGGTTCAGGATGGGATCTAGTATTGACCCTATGTGAAGCTAGATTTCAATTTTTCAAAAAAAATTTAGAGAGGCTGAGGTTTTTAGGACTGTTTTTCAAATTTTTCCTCTCACAGTGATTTCTATAATAGGGGACTAGGTTTCTAAACTTCCTCAAGGATAGTTAACATAGTCCTAAGGAAATATGAAGATCTAGAAGAGTAATAGGCCTACTGGGGCTAGTGGAGTTGCCTGGTGGAAATTTTTAACTTTTCTGAAGGTAAAATGTTCTATGGTCGGCCACCAATGATTTATTTGAAAAACAATATAAAATGTTTTGGGTTTTCTGAGTTTTTTTGTAGTTCTATTTTTGTGAGAGTGTCCTATACCTGATTCAACACTTAGCTAATATGGTGAAACAAACAAGTTTTACTCTATGGCTTGCTAGTTGATTTCTTCAAGGTTTGATAAGGGTATCTTAGAATCCTAAGGGTTACTTATATTGCCACTAATTCAGAAAGGTCCTATCATGATCACCATTATGCTAGTGGTGCTTGAAGAAAGATATAGCTTACTTGAATGAATACTGAGTGTCTTGTTTAGGAACTTTTACTCAAAAATGGTCCCACTGTGATCGCCATTATGTTGGGGTCCTGTGATTTGGCAGATTGGCATACGAAGTGACAAGGCAACATCAAAACCAGTATTTAGAGCTCTAGGACCTAACCTTCCTAGTTTCAGAGAGGGATCTCTCAATTGTTTGCAAAGATGTGAGCTTGTTTGCTTTAAGGGTTGATTTAGGCTAGTTATGAAGCATGGATTTATTTAATTTTTTGCTTGGACATGATGATCTAGGCAACATAGATAGAAAGGGGAAATCTCTAAGTCATTGGGCAATGGAGTCAAGTGGAAGTTGTAACAAGTTTGTAAATGGATCAGGGGTATCAAAGGGCAAATATAACTTGGCTAGTGGATCTACAAAGTCTTTCAAGTGAAATGAAATGGACATGAAAGGTTAGAATGAAAAGTAGAACTAAGGGAAATTAAGAATCCTTAATTATATGTACTTCTCAACAAAGGGACTTAAAACATTATCTGAACATAAAGAGGCATTCCATAAACAGGGCTAGCCATAAATTCTAGAAACCACACTTCAGCAAATAATATTTCCAAGACAAAATTCTCCAATGAAATATAGAAGGCGAGAAACTCATTTAACTTCTAGTGATTTCACCTCCAAGGATAAGAAAACATTCAAGATTCAGAAATAACTGCATTCATAGAAGAGGGAAATCCTAGACATCTTTGATTACAGCTATAAAGACCTTCTAAATAATTATCTGAGCAAGTACAAAGGGTATGATCGGAAAAAAACCTCTTTGGCAGGCTTTGGACATTGGTACTTTGAAGGGAGACTTCAGAAAAAACTTTTAAATGGCAGCAAGTAAGCAGAGAAAACCATAAATCATTCTTGAGGCCAACTATATTTAACTATTTAAGAAGTAAACAAGCATAAGGGTTCTATAGAGAAATTAATAATTATCTATAATATCTCAGTAGAAGAAAACATAAAGACAGTGAAGAGTAATCAGAACTAAGGTGCTTTCAAAAGACATTTCTTAGTCTAAAATTTTTACTCTACTGCAACAGGGAATGGTGAAACATAATGGAATATGAAATAACAGTGACAGATTGAGAATACTTCACCAACAGGCAAGCTCAGGGATCCAATGATATAGCTTTCTCCATCAACAAACAGGTTGGAACATCCACAAGTTCCAGAACATCAATTTTCTTTTCAACTTCAGTAGAACTATGTATTACTTCAAAGAGTCACCAAATGCCAACAATATAATGAGTTCAAATGTAGTATTTATGCTACAAATGAGGAGGTGGAACTGATCTAGGGTTCAAGTGTTATTAATTACAGAGTAAATGCATTCCTGACCTTGAGAACCATGCAAGGCATAAGGTAGGAACATGTGTGAAACTACTTTTGTGTTTAATAACTATGCCTTAACTTTCTAAGGAGAGATAGGTGAAAGTTTGACTTTGAGGCCTATTTCTATCTTTTACAATAACTGCATGAAAACTTAAAATATCTTCTATCTATGTAATAACTACTAGTGTGTCTTTATGGACATAAAAAATGCCATAGGTGGTAGTTAGATATTTTTGGGTGAATAACTGCTCCTGGTTGATGTATTCGAGGTTTCTTTTGGAATAAGTCTTCTTGATTTAATCAATAAACTATGTCTTTAGGCCTTTAGCCCCGATATTCTTTTAATTTATCTGCCTTACTATCCATTTTCTTTATTAAGATGTTTTAAGTTTAATCCTTTGTCTTTGAATTTTATCCTTTATCCTTTGACCTTTAGCTTTTGATCTCTGTTTCTTTGGTCTTCACTGACTTTCTTTTATTCGTTTGTTTATAGGTCTTCTGCCGTTGCGCTGGAGGGCTTGGTAAAGTAGTTAGTGGTCATGAATCACTGAATGATATTTTAATAATCAACCCTTGGATCTCCCTCTCCTCATTATGTTGGACTTGAGGATCGTCATCCTCGGCTATGGTAACCTGACTGTTACTGCGGGATCGATCTGTGTATTTTAACTGCCATGAAACCTGCACATATAAAACATCAAACCTTTATATAATCCCGCACTTTGGATAAACTGTGAACAGAGGCCATGGCGAGGGCGAAGAAGAAAGGTGACGACAGGTGAATATGTGGGAGGAGGTTCCATGGTGGAATCCTGAAGAACAGTGAGAAATTTGAATAAATGGCACGAAAAACGAAAAGCATTTTTGCAAAAAATGATAAGCAGTTTTCGTGCATGATCTTGGTGGTAAGTGGTATTGTTGCAAACCAACAAGATATAGTTTGAAGGGTGGCGCGTGTCTCCTCAAAAACCACTCTTTTCGCGTTGAAGTTGCATGATGGAAGGGTTTGGGAAAATCGGGCGCGAAGAGGATTTTAGGCCGTTCGATCTCGGAAATCCAGATAAACGGTTGTTAATCAGCACGAACCTTGAAGAGTTGTGCGGTCGGATTTGTGGTGGGACCAAATGCAGGCGTCAAAAATCTTATCGAGTAGCGGGCTATTTGATCGGCGGGGTGGAAAGGTGGAGATGTATGGGAGCCGACTGCCGTTAGATCGATGAGATTGATGAGTAAGATTTCGCCCGGAAAAAACATAGTGCGAAAGGGTGAAATAACGGAGGAAAGGGGGTTAAAAATAAAGCGCCAGGGGTATGGTCTTGTGAGGAGTAAAATGGGACCGAGGTTTGAGAAAAAGGGCCTTTGGCTTTGGCCAATGGTCGCGGGTGCGGTTTTGTGAGGAGAAAAGAGGTTAAGGGCTTAAGTCAAGAGGGCTTAAGGCATTTTTGTTATGAATATTCGGAAAAGGCCTAAATAAGTGGGGTTTTTAGGATTTTTAGAGTTTCTATAGGAGAAAAGGAATTTCAACCATATGAAGGGGTTTTTAATGATTTAAATGGGTTTTTTGGAAGAAACGGAGGTTTTAATGAAGGAAAAATGAGATTTATAAAGGGAAAAAGGCTGATGGAATAATAGGGGTAGAAGAATAAAATGGGGGGAATGAAATGGGGTTGTAATCGTGGAAATATCCCGAAAAAAAGTTTTCTTTGGATCAGGAGGATGAATTAAATAGATTTGGATGAGGATTTTTAGTGAAGGATAACTTTAGATGATAATGAACATAGTGAGATTTTTAAAACTTACAAATTTTCATAGAAAGCTTGTTTTTCGAAATCTATGGACTAATCTAGCCATCATGGGGTACAAAAAATTTTATAGATGGCTAATACAAGGAAAAGAGGGTTTGTGACAAGAAAAAAAAATATTTCTGCAGGAAACTATGACAATGATATAGGAAACACAAAATGTTCTACAGGAAGAGTATAAAGTCATGGGGGAAGAGAAAAGGCACCCTTGGAATGGAAGGAGGACCAAGGTTATGAAAAAGAGGCATAAATTGAAGGACACGATCCAAAGGAAAGAAATAAGAAGAGCCAAAGGAAGAACTTGCCTCTCCAAAAACTGTGCCAAAAGACATTATAGTAGTTCCACATTGTATCGTAGAGCCAAACATGATCTCTTATTACACATTCATTGAAGGAGGAAAGTGATCCCTGAAAAGCTCTCAGTCCACTTGTTCTATAAGCTGTAAAAATAGAGAGCGCACACACATAGTTGGCTGCAATTTTTCCAAAACTAAAAATGTGAAATATGTAGGGATCATGGAAGAGAAAATCACTGAGATGGGGAAAGATTTAGTTGATTTCAGACTTATGGAGGTACTGCTAAAGGAGAAGATACAAGAGGCACAAGTAGAGAATGCAAGATTAAATGGCCAATTGTAGGAGAAGGACAAGAAAATTGCCACCATGGCAGACCTGTGCATGGTGGAAATACAATACAGGCATCCCTCCAACTCTTATGCCATCAACCTGAAGGAACAGTGGATGTAATTTAGAATCAAAACACTAGCCTTGTATGGGTCATTACTTTTCCATAACTATAGGAGATTCATTTATTTTTGCAATCATTACAACATAGAAGATAAGGCCAAATTGGTATAATTTTATATGCATAATGTTATATTAACTGAAATAAACATTTGGTACCCTAACTCTAGGTTGGGGGATATGTAACTGATGGACCTAGCCTTTTGGATGACCAATGAAGAGGGAAGGGATAGGAGTTAAAAAAGGTGACGAGGATGGAAGGAAAAGAGCCTCTCCATATCATGATAGAGATATTCAACCTTAGAGGGGTCATAAAAAATCACCTAATCATAGCCAATATTTCTAACGTTGCAGATAAATACCTCAACACCCAAGCACATGCAATTTCACATTATGATAAAATTTCTAGACTGCTGGGAGAGGAGTGTGTGATGGAATGTGAGAGAAGATGGAATTGCCTCCCACTTAGCCTAAGAAACATGGAGTATCATACTCTAGAAATATTAAGAGCTTCTTGTTGAAGCCTAGAAAATCTCTGCTTCAAACATTGGGGAAAACCACCCAGTCGGGACCTTAGGACAACTCCTTATCCGTTTGGTATGGTGGCTCTGATTGGATTGAAAGGACAAATTTCCTTATAACTAATGAGTTGATGATGGATTGATTTGGATGAATGAAAATGGGACTAAACGACTGAAATGAAACTATCTAGTCTACTTTAAGTACTGATAAGGAAATTCTAAGACTAACCTGGGTATCATATGTGAATACAACTTAAAATTATTCCAATTTAACAATAACCATAAAAATGTATTAAAGTTTAATTGAAATGTGCAACGACAAATAAAGATAACTCTGTTTAAGAATTTAAACAGAGTTATATTAGCATATTATATTCATCATTGTATATCATTTTACATACATTTATGAAAGGTGAATATATCTATTATAATAAAAAATGATATATAAAGAAATATTGTGAAAACGAAATATATATAAATGATAGAAAATTTAAAATAGAATATCATATAACAAAATAAATTAACAGTGAATAGATTAAAATACCTTATCCATCTTGAAAATTTCAAATGAAATCTGATACTCTGATCCAGTAATTCCAATGCAAAATCAAATCCAAGGTACATAAATGCAACTCTTTAAAAATAATTCTGCACAAAAATCACCAGATGTGATCATTTATAAAATATAAGAGTCAATGGAGTACAGAAATGTAATCTCCAAGTCCAAAAGTATTACAACTCCGGACCCCTTCTCCAATGCATGAGAGGGGTTTAAATATGACATTACATGAAAACAGAATCCTACTACTACTGCTACAATCTATTAACTTTAAAAACAGAAATTTTATCTTTTGTGGAACTGATTCATTGCTTTTTCTTCTCGTTCAATGTAGCCGGGTGGAAAATTTCTAGCATTTCCTGGATCTCCGATGGATGACTCATCTTGGAATGTAATTTTTTGGTGTATGTGGCATCAGAGAATTCTGGAATTAAATAATCAACAACATTTGATAAGATTTTAATAGCTAATTTTTGATTGAGTGGCTTAATCAGATAAGTCCACATATTATCCCAAGATATTGTTTGAAGTTTGTTGATCTGTTTATTTTTATTCATTATTTCTTCTTTCCATCTGCAATTGGCTTCTTTAACTTTGAGTAAACTGCCTAGAACACAATCTGAAATTAAATTAATTGCATACAAGCTGTCATTGATAAATTGTGTTGTATTACCCATCATGCCTCTAGCTCTTGACATGATGTATCCGTAACTAGCTTCAACTTTACTGGCCTTTCCTTTGAGACTGTAGGAATCTCAACAAACTTAGCGACACTAGTAGCCTTCATTCTTCTTGTTCTCTTTGACATTTCGGTATCTAGTATTGTTTCCCTCGGTCTGCGAATGAAAGGGTTTAGTGTTCTTTGATTATGCAAGGAAATAAGCTATCAGTCGTGATAAAAAAGAAAGTGAAAAGAACAATTATAAAAATTATGAACTCACGATTCATTATTTACTAATTCCGTATAACACTTAAATGTTTTCCTTGGGTCACACTCACGTAAAAACATAATCATAAACCAATATTTGTTTTGATTTGCTATTCAATGTTGAACGTACTATTGGAGATTTGGCGCTTGTGAAATAATATAAATTTACCTATTTTTGAATTCTTCCGATGTGACAAGTGTATAGTGTATGAATATCAATCGCATCGGAAATATTCAAATGGTACATAAATATCACAATACAAACTTCTCTGATTTCCGATTGTGATTATAGTATATCGCATCGAGGAATTTGACCACAAAGAATTTATTAGAAAGTGCTCCGATTATGCGATTGCAATTGATTTCATCGCATCAAAAATATGTTAAAACAATGTATAACATAAATCCTTTGCGATTGGTGATTTGCGATTGAACCAATCGCATCGGAGATTTTGAGCTTCTATGTAAAACTTTTCTTTAAAGATTTCTCTGATTTCTGATTGTGATTACTGTTCATGGGACTTTTTATAATTGACTTGTTTTATATGATAAAGTATTTTATATTTGATCAGATCGGAAGTTTTGAATGTTGTATTTTGTTTGTCCATGCTTGGTAATAAAGATATGCAATGAGTTTTTCAAACAATGAATCTTTATTTCTAAGTCTTTTATTCCTATATTAAAAGAAAAAGGGACCCTATTTCTAAATGAATTTTATTCTAAAATTTTGAAAAAAGGGAGGGTTGTTGTACAGTACAACACTTCCTTAGAAAGGGCACCTTTGTACAAGAGGGCTATATAGACAATGAAGATACAATGTCTTGTATTAAAACTTATTCCACCTTTTATGCTGGTACTGGGTGAAGGAAAATATCAAGTTGAAGAGAACAAGGAATGGGAGGAGGAAGAAAATAATGAAGGATTATACCATTGTGAGGGAACTCCTTCCATGATTCCTTGGGATGTTAGAGAGGCCACAAGGGCACTAAAAGAAATTTAGAAAGAGGAATAAGTTTCTCAGAGGATGAGAAACCATTTGGTAGTGGGGTGATGATGAGCACCATCATTAGGTAAATTTTAAGGGGATAGTTGTGACCTTTTTAGCCTAATTATTCTCTCTTTCTCAAATTTAATCATATTATTTTCATATGTTTCTTAGTGAAGATGGTGTACTAAGGGTTGTCATACTTTGAATACTAATGTGGTTTAAATGCAATAAAATCAAGATAATATGCCATTTTGAAGGAAGATTGCACAATCAGGGCTCGTAGCAGACAACAAGGAGTAATTGTAGGAGGGTTCACCACCTCCTTAACTCTTAAAGGAAACTAATATCTCCTCGATATTCTGCTACAAAAACTCTAAATTAGAGACAACCAAGCAAGTGGAAGATCAAGAGGAGACAAGCTCCACTTCTCTCAAGTCCCAAGGGGAAAAACACCTACTTTTTAGGGAGCTGTTGGTAGCTACCCTCTACGATAAATAGGCCAGAGCAAGAGCTCACTAGGATTTGATTTCTAGATGTAGCTAGAGCACTCTTAGCTCTTGTATTAGAAATTTCCGACTCTCATATGTTATGTACAAGACTAGTTATGAAATAAAATGAGAATTTGGTTTCTTCTCCACTGAGTTAGTTTCATGGAGTTGAACTTGTGGGTTAAGGCCCAATCCATTGGATTTTTCTCTATTATGTATTTGTGTGTTCTTTCATGTTGTAATAGTTAATATCTTTCCATTTTATTCTCAATAGATTATAAAATCTCAAAAATTGTGTGCTAAAGCCTCCCTATCTCACCTTTTCCATTGGAGATTGAGGAGGGAATGCCTTCACCATATACCAAGATTTTTTTAAATTTATGATTTCTTGGAAAAGGTAGATAGTTTTATTTTCTTATCATGGACATGTTGTATATGCAGAGGTAGATTTCTATTTCAATGCATAGGTAGGTTTATTTAAGTTCAACTCATCTTTTCCACCATTGTTATGATATATTTTTCAATGATGAATGCATGAACATGTATTTTTCTTGTAGGTTTGAATAAATCAACAAATCAAGACTTCCCCAACGCCATTATCTTTAGTCTCCACCCTTCATCAACCATCTTCCATCCAAGTCACACTCATCCCTATTTTTGGAAATCTCTACCACAACACCAAGAGCCAACTTAGAGGTGAAAGATAGGTTTTGTGAATAGTTATGATCTTGACCAATGGGTTGGATACCCTTCATCTACCTAGATCCACGTTTATTCCACCTCTCTTGACCCTTTCCTCACCATTTCTAGCCTCACACTACCCTCAGCTTGTTTCCTGTAGCGTTTCAGGACATCCTATCGCACTAAAGGAAATCTTGTAGCATATCATGTATCAGCGCCAACCACTCACTCCTTTAGCTCAAAATATCTCTTTCACCGCATCTAATTCTACTGCGACCTCCAACACAGCTTCAACTTTGAAACCTTGGGTTGGGAATCCTCTTAGGTCACCTGAGCGCTTCCTTCTTTTGCTGAAAACCAGAGTCATTGAAAAGTGTGATTAGATAATGGATAAATGCAATGTTAAGCATAATAGTTAAGCATAAGACAAATAGAACTCAGTTTGTCATTTGGTTTAGTATGTGTTCCTAGATTAGTTTCCCTTTCTACAAGTTCAATTCAACAATATAAATTATGAATTCCACTTGGTTTAAATATTGTTCTTTCATTAGCTTAAGTGTGAATTTCTATTTCTTACAGGTAGCTAGATGAATCATTATGGTCTAGAATAGTTTATTTTTCCATTGATAGAGTAATGGTCATGATTTATTTTCAGTCTTATATTTCTTTCAAAAGTATAACATACTTCCTTTCCTATAAGTAACCCTAGTAGTAACACCTCATTGTAGAACTGACAAGAGAATGGCATGAGAAAAACTCATATGTTGTGCATATAGCACTGTCACGTCCAAGTTTGTATGAACCTCGGGTTGATAAATTAACGTTGAGTAGCCTCTAGGAATTGTAGCACTCTTTGTGCAATACCAGGGCTCACCAATATTTTCCCAATTGAAAAATTCATGAACCAAAATATAACCTTCCAATAGATTTAAAAATATATCTATGATGTCTGCATCTATCCATCCTTTGAATATGGGAATGTCAAAATTAAATTGTACCTTAAAATTAGTGGCACCTCTAGAGTGGTTGCCAGATGCAGATATGTCGCCTGTGGGTAGTTGTCGAAGGATATGGGAAAATTTATCCTCATCATGTGCCTTTGTACCTCGAGGTCGTCCTTGAGAAATATTTTGAAAGGATCTCATGATCCCTCGTATATTTTTTCTTCCACCATGGGAGGCCACCAGGGTTTGTGAGGTTGATATTGCAAATGTTCAACCATATCGAGACCTAACTCCTTATACCTCGATCTCATTCGGTACATGAAAATAATTATAGAGAAATAATGGACTTCTCTAATACCACTGATCCATACTTATGAAAGAACACAATAGAATACAGATATAAACATTAGCATAGATATCCATTATAAATAAAACTTCATTTCATTAATATCAAAGAACTCAAATATGCTTACATACAGAATGGAAATAAACTAGCTCTGGCAATGGTATTTTATATCTCAAAATATATGTGGCGGCTAAATGCCTCTAAAATCCATTACAATGATGCTAAATGGAATTTTTATTATTGAACAGCAATGGAAAACCCTAACCCAAGGTGATGGAACACCAACAATTTCTGGGACTGGTTAGGGTTAGTTGGGCAGCCAAATTGCAGTGGTCGTCACTTGGTCATACTATCTATGTTTGGCGTGTAGGATACCTCTTTGGAAATATGTCTCTAATATGACTTGATATAAACTTTTTCTTCCGTTGTATTTAGTGACTATCATTGGTTCACCACACTCAAACTGGGTTGATATTTTCCTAGTTCTTTCTTCGACTAGATCTCCATTTCTTCCCGATCTCCTGAGCCCCCTTCTAATTTTTCCTTTGCATTAGAACCCAAATTGATCCGGATCTTGGGGGGAGGCCCCCAAGATCTAAAAACTTGAAACAGATCTGACAAGATCTACAAAATTAGAATGCCAGGAAAAAAAGAGAACACAAAGAAAATAAAACCACAAAGAAACTTGTTTTATTAAAACAGAGAATAACTGTAGAAGCTACATTGTGGCAGACAATCTATCCTTTTACAAACTAAGGTTTTTTATTTATAGCCTTTTTTGAGTTACAATACCATGTGTAAATAACATAGGCCAATACCATGGGTAGATACCACTTACAATACCATGGGTAAATCCCATGTGTGGATGAATACCATGGGTGGATATATACCATGGGTCACTTACAATACCATGGGCGAATAAATATCATGGGTGGATGAATACCATGGGTTGATGCCATTTACAATACCATGGGTAAATTCCATGGGTGGATGGATAACATGGGTAGATGAATACCATGGGTTGATGCCATTTCCCATTCAGATCACTCCTCCCTCCTTAAGAAGCAATGGTCCCCATTGTGTGAAGTTCCCTCCTGAGAAGCCTTTGTTGAATATGAAGAGCCACTAAAGAGAAGGGTTTTGTGTAGTTAGCCCATAACTGTGATGAATGAAGATCCGAGGATAGAGATACCCTGTAATGCTTGTGACCAACTGTGATATTGACAGTGTGCAGCCTAGCAAATGGATTTTGATGAAGTGTGGGTTTGTGGATAAACCAAAACCATGAAAAACAAAGATCAGAGGATAGAGATACCCTGTAATTCTTGTGACCAACTGTGTGACTAACAGTGTGCGGCCTAGAAAATGGACTTCGATGAAAATGATTTTGTGTGGTTGACCCATAACCGTGATGTTGATTGTTGATGAAGTAGCAGGTGCCTACATAGCTTGGGGTGGGAGGGCATGTCTCCAAATAACCCAAGTTGAATGCTGCTATGATGAAACTAATGAATGTGAAGCAGGTGCCTACTAAAGCGGTGTGGGAGGGCACGTCTCCAAAGGGAACCCGCTCTGAATGCTGCTCCAGATTTAAAATGAGCATAAATCAGTCAATATAACTCAAAATGGAATGATCATTCTGCATCTTCTCATGTGTTTTAAACAACTATCTGGAGACTCTAGACTCCCAGATTCATGCTGGAACTGTCTCGCTGTCACAAAATTTCTGAAAAAAAATCGTTGATTTTAAATCAACAATAACTCCCACATCTGGACTCCGATTCGACCGATTTGTTTTTTGAAATTGGGTGGTTTTTCAAGAGGAGCTCAGATGTATATCCATTCTTCTGAAAATTTTCACTAAACATTACGAAAAATGACAGGAGAGCCACCGTCCATGAATTGTCGTCAGAAAAATTGCTTCAACATTGCTGATTTAGAATCAGTGATATCTCCCTCATCCGAACTCCAATTCGACCGATTTTTTTTGTTGAATTTGGGTGTTTTTTGGCAAGGAATCCAGATATAGTCTTATAGTTTTTAAATTTTTCACCAATATTTTCATATCTGATCTTCAAACTCGCCGCCCAAGAAATTCATGGAGTTTGCTGAAGATTGCTGGCAAAAATTGAAACTAAAATATGCTTCAAACCCTCATTCCCATGGATTCGTAACCTGAATCCATGGATTCGTAACCTGAATCTGATACCACTGATCCAGATCTTGGGGGGAGGCACCCAAGATCTAAAAAGTTTAAATAGATCTGACAAGATCTGCAAAATTAGAATGCCAGGAAAAAAAAGAGGACACAAAGAAAATAAAACCACAAAGAAACTTGTTTTATTAAAATAGAGAATAACTGTAGAAGCTACATTGTGGTAGACAATCTATCCTTTTACAAACTGAGGCTTTTTATTTATAGTCTTTTTTTAGTTACAATACCATGTGTAAATAACATAGGCCAATACCATGGGTAGATACCACTTACAATACCATGGGTAAATCCCATGTGTGGATGAATACCATGGGTGGATATATACCGTGGGTCACTTACAATACCATGGGCGAATAAATATCGTGGGTGGATGAATACATGGGTTGATGCCATTTACAATACCATGGGTAAATTCCATGGGTGGATGGATAAAATGGGTAGATGAATACCATAGGTTGATGCCATTTTCCATTCAGATCACAAATCTTCTCCAAATATCCAAATCTTATTTCTTAGGGCCTTCATGAATAGGTTTACATTGCGATTTATATCTGCGACTAGTTTTTTTATCTACGAAAACCTCACCATGTAGGATCACAAGCATAATTTACAGATCTATTGACCATGATTAGGGTTTTATAATTTTTTTCTTGAATGATCTAGAACCCATGGAAATATACAAAAATACCAAAATAAACCTTCTCTAATACTAATATGATCCATTAAATTCTCTAGATATTCCACTAGACAATTCGTCACAACATATCTCATAATATTATATTCGTATGCATATGCTTACAAGACTAAGCCTATGGATACAGGCCTATTGCATACCTCAAAAAAATGTCATTTAGGGGGTCAAAACGACTATATAATTTCATGACCTGAAAAACAACTAAAAATAATAAATGATGTTATAAACAAGGAAACTAATGAAACTGACTGGAGTTGTAGGTGGAATAGGTAGGTGACCATGAATATTTCTAGAAAAATAAAGGGAGCAGAGAAACATCACCTTCCAACTAGATTTTATCCTCAAAGGGTTTCCTAGAGCATGTCTTTTGTCTTATGTGTTTGTGTGGAAGGAAAATTTCAGGGGCTAATATTCGCAGCTGGGCTAATTTTCCATATTTTTTCCAAAAAATATTCCCCAATTTTTGTTTTTTCTTAAAATGATTCGACCACATTTTATAGAATAAAATTATTTTACCCAAAAATCTTTGAAATTTTCTATAGTCTAATATAAAATCATGTCAAATCAAAATATTTTTACAAAAAATATTACATTACATTTTATAATTTGCATGTTAGGGACTAGTAAGATTCGCCAAGGTTTTTAAATTTTAAGATAAAATTCCATCCTTAAAATTTTCCTTGTTTGTGTGACATTTTATTTTCTCGTTCTCTATTTTCATAATAATTTCCATTCTCATGCATGCACTAATTACCATAAAATCTATATATCTGTAAATTTAATAAAATTATAATATTGTAGAATTTCATATTTTTAATATATATTATCAGATATGTTGTGATGAATTGTCGAGTGGAATATCCAGAGAATTTCATTGATAATATTAGTATCAGAGCATGTTTATTTTGGTATTTGTAGATATTTTCATGGGTTCTAGATTGTTGGGGCCAAAAATCGTAAAACCCTAATCATCGTCAACAAATCTGTAAATTACCCTTATGATCCTACAAAGGTTAGGTTTTCATGGTTAAACCAACTAGTTGCAGATATAAATCACAATTTAAACCTATTCATGGAGGCCCTAATAAATAAGCTTTGGATATTTGGAGAATATTTGGGTTCAAATGAAAAGGAAAAATTAGAAGGAGGATCGGAATATCGGGAAGAAATGGAGAACCAGTTAAAGAAAGAACTAGGAAAAGATCAACCCAGTTTGAGTGTGGTGAACCAGTCACAGTCCCTATTTACAATAGAAGTAAAATTTTACATCCGGTCATACCATGGAAATATCAATGCTCTGAAGAAAAATCATTAGTTTCAGGAAATAAAGTTTATTTCAGCATCCAAAAAATTGGGGAAAGAGATAAGATCTCATTTGTGCATCTGAATTTAGAGTGGTAATAACTCAATTGGTGGGAGAGCCACAAGAAGACATAGATATTGGAGGGAGCGCCTCCAGTGACTAAGTGGGAAGACTTAAAAACCCTCATTAAGTCACAATTTTTTCCCATTGTGTAGGTAGAGGACTAGTGGATATGGTGGCACTAATTCAGGCAAAGTTAGGCCAAATCATTGAGTAGTACTCCACAGAGTTAAGAAAGATGGCTATAATGTTAGGTATCTCTCCAAAGAACCAATATGTAATGTTCAAGTATTTTGGGGGTCTGCACTACCATCTGCGTAAGAAATTTATTTTTCTCAAGCTCAAATTGGTGGAAGATGCTTGTGTACAGGAATAACACCTGGAGAACATAGGCCTGAAGAGAGTGCAATAAAGTGGATCGAAGTATAAGGATAAACATGATGCTTCTAAGAAGGGAAATAAGAAGAAAAATGTTCAAAAATATAAAAATATGACAACCACAACACACCAATGCACATATCCTAGCAACCACTACAACATTGATGGCCATACAGAGGAAAAGTGTTGGAAATTTCATCCAATGCTAGAGATGAAAAAATTGAGAAATATAGTAAGAAGAGTAATATCATGGCCACTGATTCAAGCAACCAAGTTGAAGGTAGTTCAAATATGGATGAGAATATCGTTTGTACATCAATGCATAAGGAGGTGAATCTGAGTATCCTTTAACAATATGAAGAGAAATAAATGACCAATCTCTTTCATATAAAGATATAGGTGAAGAAGATAAATATTGATGCTCTGTTTGACTTAGGATTGCAGGAAAAAATCATTGCAGTAGATCTAATCAATAGGTTCTGGCTAGAATTTTGTGATAATCAAAACCCATAACCATTTGGATACATAAATAAGGATGCAAAGCTAAAGGTAAAAAAATGGTGTGAAATTATATTTTCTATCAATGCTGATTTTATTGATGAAGTAGATATAGATGTGGTTCCCCTTGATGTATGTGGAGTCGTGTTTGGGATTCCATACATGTACATGCAAGATGAAATAGTCATGAGAAGAGCCAACTATTAGTGGCTCGTCAAGGATGAAAAATCATTCATTATCAACTCGCACAAAGGAAATTCTAAAATTTCACTAGTAAGTGTCAACCAAGCTAAGAAATTAATTAGTTCCACCAAGGAGTATTTTATATTACTTTTAAGATAAAGTTTTTCTATATAGGAGGAAATAAGAGGAAATGAATCCCTAGATGGGTGTAATAAGAAACATAAAATACAATAGGAGTTGTTATAGGCATACAAGGATGTGTTTTGAGAGCCTAAAGTGTTACTACTTAAGAGATAAGTGGAGCATGAGATCCAACTATTTTCAGAATCCCCATTGCAAAATATTTGGTTGTATAGGAAATTTGTCACTTTGGGATATGAAGAAGCATTGTTTCAGATAGGGATACAATATTTCTTAGTGCATTTGGGACTGCATTGTGGGATAATATGGACACAAATTTGAATATATATATAAAATTCCATCCATAGATAGAAGAAATCAACTATACTTTGGTGCAACTTATCAAGGGATACAACCATAAGCATTTGAAAACCTAGGATGAAAATACAACATGTATACAAAATTCTGAACAACAGATCAATCCACACTTGTACAGGAAAGTTCCTATTTCAAACTAGTTCTAGATATTTTCCACCTTCACCTTTGGATATTGACTATGGGAAGCAAGGAGGAGTGAGGGAATATTTATAGAAGATGCTTTGAGGGCTGAAAATTTTATAGAGAATATTAGGCAGATCCATCTATAGTATACAGAACACTACAAAAGTTGTAAGAGAAGCATAAGGCCAAGCATGATCAACACAGTACAGAGAAATCATTCAACGTTGGAGACAGAGTATGACTATAATTGAACAATGAGAGGATGCAGGGGCCTGGTAAGACAATCAAGGATTTGACATATTGTCCCTTTAAGATAGTGGAAAGGGTGGGTAATAATTATTATCAACTCAGTTTACCACCATATATTCACTTTTACTAAGTTATATATGTATAGAATTTGAAACTCTGTGAGGCTTCCATGCTAGATCAAGAAGAGGAACAAATCCTATTTTTGTGGAGGATTTCACAATAGATGTGTAGGAAAAGTTGACAAAAGATATGATTTTGCAGAAGAGGTCTAACACTACAAGATAGGAACAACTTGACCTTTCGAAGATTGGACCGAAGGGAAAACTTCCAACAAAAGAAAAATGGTACTCCAAAGAGAGGGTGCAGGAATTTTTTTCGTGCCTCATTTAGTAGTATCTTTTGGGGACGAAAAACCTTCAAAAATAGGGAGGTGTGATCTATATTGGATCATTATATTGTTTTGCATCCATTTCGATGCATTTGGAGGGAAAACATGGATGAATCATCTCACATGATCATTTTTACTAGTGTGACCTAGTTTAGAAAAACAAGGTTTGAAACATTTCGAGAGAATTTTGAGGAAGAAAACGACTTGTTTTGGGGGTAAAAAAATTTCTTCTTTGGCGTAGTACATTTTCATGCTATTCTACACATAGATATATTTCCAATGATGTAATAAGCACATAAATTAGAGTTTGTATGTAAAAGTTATGCCACTCAGAAGTTGACCTTCGTGTTTTCAACACCATGGTTGGAGAGGATGTTGTCATCCACCATTATTGATGGAAAAGGGGCTAGTCATGCGATTGTGATGTAAAATATTCTAGAAGATTCTATATTGTAGCTATGGATAAGAGTTTATGTAGTCAAACTTGACCACTAGTAGGTTATCAGGTTGTGTAATAGTCAAGCCACTGAGAGGAAGATGCATTCCATTCTTTCGATTGTATTTGTTCCATAACCGAGCAAGAATAACCAACAGGGATAGGAGGTAGAGCATGCAGAGATAATATGTGCACTGTATCATTCAACTGGCCATAAACCATATTTCTTTGTACTTGTAGCCATATTTCCAAAATGATAAAGAGAACAGAGCGATCTCACCATGAAGCTGTGTATTCTGTCGAAAGGGTTTCCCAAAGCATGTCTTGTGTCTTATGTGTGCATGTGAGTTTTTATTTGTATTTTCTATATTTTTTGCATAATTTCCATTCGCATGCATACACTAATTACAATTAAATCTATAGATGTAGAACTTTAATAAAATTCTAATAGTGTAGAATTTCAGATTTTTAATATAATATTATCAGATTTGTTGTGACAAACATTCCAGTGAACTATCCACCGAAGTTTACGGACCAGTATTAATAATATTATTTATATTATATAAATTTCACACCTTTATATATAAAATTATCTCATTTCTAATTTTAGTAAAATTTAATTTCTACGGGAATCTTTTTAGTAATTGTGAGAATAGATGGTTTAGATATATCTCAAACTAATTATAACTTGTTTCATTTTATATTTAATTAAAAAAATGTTATAAAATTAATATAAAATAAAAAAATTATAAAATATTTTGATTGTGAAATAAGTTATGTCTTTTGGGAATGTGGTAGTCATGGTACTGGAAAATGGTGAATATCCATGGCTAAGAATCGTGTCATATTGTTATAAAATATTACTTTATTTGTTTCTATAATTTATTTATTTTAAGAATCATAATTTATAAATTACTTTTAACTTTTATTTATTACTTTTAAATTTTTGTTCATTAATTTTTTTTATTTTATTTTTTTTTATTTTTATTTTATTTTTTTAAATTAAGTTGACATATAAATGTTAAATGTTTATGCTAAATGTTAAATATTTACATCTACACATCTACCACAACACTTGTCGACATTGACATTATATTATATTTGTTAAATGATAAATGAAAACATTTACACTTGACATCTACCCCATACTATCATGTAGAATGCCTCTCCTCACAAAAAAAGAAAAAAGTATAAAAATTTTATTTGTTATTATTATTTGTAAATAGAATAATAATAATAATAAATATAAAAATATCTAAATTTCAAAAGACAAATCATATGACCTTTTTCACTTGAATATGGAAATACAATGTCAAGTATGATTGTGTATTTTTATGTTGAAAATACATTTTTGAATACATAAATGGATTCAACACCATGAAAAACTCTAGGCATTTAAATTCTAAAAATTAAGCAACTTAAACTCTATTTTTAAAATTATCTACAAGATTTTGGTTAAAATTAACTCGAAAAAATGCTTTATAAAGGGTCATTAAATAAAAATATTAATGTAATGAAATGAAAATATTTTAACTCGGTAAAAATAAAATAATAATAAAAAAATAGCCCTATAAAAATAAAAATGGCCCATGGTATTGACCGATGCTATTCATGTGGAATGCAACTTATTTAAAGGGGAGAACTATACCGGCCTAGATCTATCTTAACTCTGGATCTACCAAGCCTCGAAAGGGATCAAGTCTCTTCATATGACAACCTCTTTTACAAGGAAAAGATATTTGATCCATCTTGGCACTTGGTAGATCTCACATTAAGATTGATCTAGTTTGGTCTATAAGTTAGACTACGCTAAGAAAAAAATTGCCCCTTATAATTTCACCATTTACAAAATTTCTAGAATGTTTAAATAACTGTTATTAAATATGAAGATTTTGAAAGAGTTTAAAATTGTGGAGAAGTTAATTTTCATTTTCATTAATATTTTTAAAGGAGTTTTAAAATATAATAATGATTGAATTTTTTTTTAAGGTTTTTAAAATTTAATAACGATTTTATATATTTTTATAATATGTAAAATTTAATATATATATATATATATATATTTATTTATATATTTATTTATTTATTTATTTAGTTAGTTAGTTAGTTAGTTAGTTAGTGTAAATTTAAATTATTAAAAATGTAAAATATGGGTCTGGAAAATATGGAGTGAAAAATTATTGAAAATAAGTAACATATTTTATATAATATTAAATAAATATTTATATTTATATAAATATAAATATAATATAATATATTAATATATCTATATTTAAATATCTTAAAGAGAAGATATATGGTAAAGTGTAGAATCCCTCCGATTTATGGATATGTAACTTTCTGAATTATTCCATATTTTTTAACTGGCCATTGGATAAAATATCCATAATTACATAGAGTAAATTTAGTAAATGAATTGTAAGTTACATAACCACTAACAACCACTGTTGTAATTTTTTCTCTTTAGAGGCGGGAAGATGAACCCTAAACTTTGCCCTTTTGCTCTCCTGTTCGCCGCGGTGGTAGAGCCGCCGACAAGCTCTGGTTTTCTCTGCACACAGAGGACTGCGAACTTACCAACCTCACATTCGGTAATTGCCAGACCTCCTCTTGCCGCTTTCTCCCTCAATCTTGCACGAAGGGACGCTGCGATCTACGCCTGGAATGAGGATCCGTCCCTTCGGCATCACCATGACTGTCTTCACCTCAGCTGAGAGAAGACATTGATCGATTATAGAGCTTTGTTCAGCGTTTATGCAGTTGTTAATGTTTCAGCGCGTCCTGGTCAGGCTCCAGCTCAACTACCCTCTGCCGCCCTTCAGTGCTTTCGCGCCAGGACTCTCGCGGAGGTTGTTTCAAGGATATTTTTCTGGACGCAGGGGATAAACTTAAGGGCAGCGCACAGTAGAGTCCAGCTCGGGTTTCCTGAGCCTTGCCTCTTTGGAGCTGTCTTCAACTCGGCGAGTTTGGCTAATACGAGCCCTGCAGCAAAATTTTCAACAGCAGCATTGAATGGGACTCTGGCCGCATACCTCCTAGGCTTCTTTTTTGGGCTCAGGTGTTGGTCTACAAGCGTTTCCCACCCTCAGGGACTTTCACAGCAGAGGCTTGGAGGTGCGGGCAAAAGCAGGGACGCCCTTCGTTGCCGCGCAGATCCTGCCTCTAAAAAGAACCTAGCCTCATTTCAGATCCAACTCCGGTTACTCTCTGGAAAAACTATTCTGCTTTGGGTTTCTTCTTCTGATCTGATTCAGAAGCTTAAGATTAACCTAGAACAACGGACTGGAATTCCCTCGGTTCACCAGAGACTTCTTTTCCAAGGTAAACATCTTGACGATCTTCTTCCCCTTTCTGCTTATTACATTAATAGAAATGATTCCATTGTTCTTACCCTTCGTTTTAGAGGTGGTGCTGCCGGACAGTCTTCTGCAGCCCCCAACTTCTCCTATAAAGAAGCTGTTCACTCTCAGAACCCCAAACCCTCTGCTTCCCCCAAACCCCAGCCTTTTCTGGTTGACAAGCTGGATGAAGCACCCTCTGTTGAGGTCTCTCTTCCATCTGTCGCAGAAGATCTTCAAAAATATGCAGAGAAAGCCATCATCTGCAGATTTAATGGGCTTTGGCCATGAACCAAGGAACTCTTTGATTGGATCTACGATAACTTGACCAGCAAGTGCCTCGTTAGCTGCTGCTCACGTGGGTTCTTCATAGTATTATTCGATCATGCAAAGCATTATGAACAGGCCTTATAGAAAGGTCCCTGGTTTTTTGGAAATGTTGGGCTCTTCTTAACCCCTTGGTTCCCAGATTTCGACCCTGCAACAGCTACCATCACCAGGACCCCTGTTTGGGTCAGGCTGCCCAACCTTCCTGTCCATCTATGGCAGCTGGCAGTGTTCAGGCGCATGGGCGATACCTTGGGATGCTTTCTCGATGTAGATTATGAAAGGCCACTTCAGGGCCTCTACACATATGCCAGAATGTGCGTGGAGGTGGACATCAGCAAAGGCTTGCCCGAACAAATTATCCTCAAGGCCGGTGATCTTGTTTGGACTCAGTACTTAGACTATGAGAACACTGCATTCCGTTGCCGCCACTGCAACCAAACAGGGCATCTGCAAAACTCATGCCCCACCCTTGCAGAAACAAAGACTAAAGGAGATTATACAAAGTCCAAATCCAAAAAATGGACTCCCTGTACCCCGCCGCCTGCTGCAAATTATGCTTCCTCGAGCTCTGATGATGATGGGAGTGAGGCAGATTCAGTCCTTGCTCCTCGGACTCAGAAACTGTCCACTGATGCTCCCGAGCATCCCCCTGATACTACAGTCACTCAGAAGCGTTGTCATGAGTCCGCCTCCTCCGATTCAGATAAGGAGGCCCCCCTTTTGGAGAACTCCAGTCTTCAAATTGTCCCAGCGCATACTCACCAGGATGGCTGGGTTAAAGTCAACAAAAAGAAAGGGAAGAAATTTCGTGTAGAAAACTCTACCAATTCTGGGTAGATGTCGGTTCCTTCCTGTGTTCTAGTTGCTTATTGCTGCTCCTAGTTTGTTTCATCTCTCTATCCGGGGACCGAAGATGATATTTTATCATTTCCGGTTGGCCGTGTTTTTGTCTCTCTTGAATGTACTTTCTCATGTACCATATTTTCACTTAATAGAATTAGTCCAATTCAGAAAAAAAAAAACAACCACTGTTGTAACATCTTATCATAAACTTCATGATGTAATTTTGCATCATTTTCATAATTCTTTTATTTTAGTTAGTTAATCGTATCCTTGATAATGTGATATCATGTCATGCAGGGAATAAACATCATAAGAATGGCATAATAGGAAATCGCATCATTGGACACCGATATACCCTAGAAAAACCATATGGTGAAAAAAAACAAACATTTAATATTATTAAACACTCGTGAGGGTATGGTTGTATGTGAGTCCATCCCTTAACCATTGTCATAAAATATTACAAAGAAATATCATCTTAAATATAACATAACTATCTATAAGTCATTACAATAATCATGATATCCCTTACCCACACATTCTTGAGCATTGTTTCTTTGGGGTCTAGTTCTTCTCGTCAATGGATTATCCTGCAATTGACATTCCTTCAATATGCATACACTTGCTTGGCATAATGTTAATCATAATATAACTTTTACATGTGTTTTAGGATTTTTGCAATTGCTACTTTCAACAACCTTAAATATCATGACTAGATCAAATTAATCAAACCAATAAAAAATCTATACTAGTGATACTTAAACATCTATTCATGTGCATACATGAAATGTAAACAAAATACCATAACATGCCTCCTTTAACAAAATTGTGCATGCATTAATTAAAAACATATAACTATAAAATTATGTCTATAGATAAATACCACATTAAGTATTATTCCCCTCACAAAAGCACACATTATTTTCCAAAGGCATATGAATACAACTATCCATATCGTTTTAAAGCATACTAGCTTTTTAACTTTGATCTTTGGTGAGCCCTGGTATTGCACCAAAAGTGTTGCAACTCCAAAGTGTTCCTCAAATCTATTTATTAACTCAGGGTTCATACAAACTTAGAGGTCATAGTGCTATATGCATAATATATGGGATTATACTCATGCCACCCTTAGCTATGACATTAGATCAAAATTTCTCAAAGACCATTCCTATCACTGAATTAGAATGAAATCTGGCTGATGAAGGTACAATTGAAAACTACTTCTAGCTATGAAAGAGGAGATTCCATTGACTCAACATGTAAATTCTAAATAATCAATTTTCATGAAAGGACAAAAGATAAAATACTAGAAAAAATAAAGCTATTTTATCTTGCAACATTCATCAAACTACCAAATCTACTTGAAGAAAGGAAGCTAATTTCTCTTGCATAATTCATCAAACTACATATCAGAATTTCATGTACCATCTACCTAGTTCACACTTTCTTGTAAATCAGTAACCTACTTGCATAATACTTGTGAAAAATAAACTAACTCTACTATGTTTTTGTAGTGAAGAAGATGAAGGTTTGGAGTGGCCTATGAGCTTCCCCAGATCATAAAATCATAGCCGGGGACCATTATTCATCTAGGATAAGTCAAATCTGTAGTGGGGATAAAAAAAGATGAAGGAAAATGGTCCTACATGTTTTCTATAGGTGGCTCCTACAGGGTCCCTGTATTGCTACAGGAGGGCCTGTAATGCTACAAGAGGGCTTCCAAGTAGATTTTGGAGGTTAAAATAATGTCTTGAGTTTATGGAGAGGTGGATGGAGGTTGAAGAAAATGAATGTAGGTTGTTTTAAACCCTATCCAAGTTCAAGGCCTCTTAGAGGATTGTCTTTTACTAGGATGGGTGCTCACGGTGTACCTAGGCACAATGACTTATGAAACAAAGTTTTGGGACAGAATTTGGAGGTGAAAAGAGAAGGTGAAGGAGCTCAAGATGGAAGTGGTAAAGGTGCCCTTTCCTATAGATCAACAAATCCCTAGAATCAATCACATTCATGCATCCATTTATCATTAAAAACATGATTAATTATGATGGAAAAGATGTGTTGAATTTAAATAATCACTAAACCTACTTCTAAGCTATAGGAACAAAATGTAAAACAAGACAACTAACATTAATATATTTCCAATAAATCATAAACATTATTTTTGGACTATGGTTGTGAATCATTCGAATCATTCTTGGAAAAGAGAGGTGATGTAGAGGTTTCAACCATAGGTTGTGATGGATTAATCTCTAATGAAATGAAAGAAATTACAAAATACTTGAAGCTAAGAGAAAAAAAAATACACAAGAGGGACCTAAGCTACTAGGTTTGGAAAAAAATCAAAGGTCTCAGTCCTCTGAAGCTACCTCATATGCAACTTAATAACTAGCTTCTTATTATCATAAAATGAAATTCTTATACATTAGATAAAAGTCAAAATAATAGTGCCAAGCTCTTGAGCTTAATAGCTACACCTAGTTGAAAACAAACATAGAATCCTCATGACCTCTTCTTCTTGATTATTTATACAAAAATGGTAGCTGCAAGAGCTCCCTTGAAAATAGATGTGATTGTCTCCTTCATCTCAAAAATGGTGGATCTTTTCCTCCTTTAGCTTCACTTGCACTAGTACTGGCTTGGCTGCTTATGAACTTGAATTGATACAAGAGAGTGTTGTGATGCCAAGCTAATTTAGGGAGTTAAGGAGGTGCAAAAACACCCTAAACTATCTCCTTCTTGTCTCCTTCAAGCTCCTGCATGGTAATTATATAAAAAATTCTCCATTTTCCTTCAATTAAACCACATTAGGCCAGATACTATGAAAAACACCTTTTACATTTCTCACTAAGCATAATATAACAAAAAATGTGAATAAATGTGAGAAAAAGATAGTTTTATGGTTGAAGGATGGAATCATAACCCTCATAATATACCTATTGATGGATCTCATCACCACCCCCTGCCGAATGTGTTTCTCATACTTTGAGAAACTTAGTCATCCATGTGAAGCTCTCTCAAGGCCCTGGTGGCTTCTCGGACATCCCAAGGCACCTAAGATGGTGTGCCTCCCTTTGGGTGAAATCCTACATTTTTCTCCCTCTTAATCTGTTCTTTTTATTATTTTGTTTGGTCCTTTCCTTCCAGTAATCCTAACAAAAAATTTAGATTGAGATTTATTCCTATCCATTCTATTTTCATTCTCTACATGAATCCCTTCTATAATGGTGTTTTTTTCAAGTCCGTTCTTAGCCTTTCAAGTGAGTGGTATTATTTGACTTGTAGACTGTGGGGTAAGGCATGTCATCTATTCTGGTAATCTAGCAGGATTTTTCTCCCAACAGTATAAAGGTATTCTCAAAGTGTAGGATTGCTTGTTCCTAGTTTTCAATGTATTTGGGTTCCAAAGTTTCATAAGAAGAGATAAGGTTATGATTACTAATGACATCCTTAAGGATCACCAGTTCTGCCCTTACGTAAAAGGTTCCTTATCCTCCTTGTTTCTTCTCCTCAGCCCTTTTCTCTTCATGAGTTATATAGGATGCTAAATCCATGAGTTCCATGTCTCCCAATCTAGAATTGGGGTTCTAGAAATCCAGATAAGTCAAAATGAAGTTGTGCATATAGAATTCAGTTGCCTTTGCCCTATCCCCCAATTTTTTTTTCATGCAAAACTCAATAAAATTCCTGTAGTATTGGAAGGGAATATATACATGTTATACTAGTGTCTTAATATGGTACTATAACCAATTTTAATTGATAAAGAGAGCATATGACTTTGAAGGTTGTCTACATTGTAGGGCCTCCATGGAAAGACTTGCGATGGTGGAAAGTTTTTTTAATTTCTCTTGAAACCTCTTTTTAAGCCTTATGTTATCTTCTTGTAGTTTCCATTTCATCATAGTCTCCCTGAGTCTCAAATTGGCCAATTATTTTTCCATCTCAATGACATTTTCCTCCATAAATCTCACATCTGCCACATTATTATATTTGGAAATTTTCATCCACTTGTGGGTCCTTCCTCTCTCTCTATTTCTAGATCATAGAGGAGTGGAGTGTAAATTTTTTTATGGATGATCCTCCCTCCTTAAATGAACGTATAGTAAGACCTAAGACTAGGCTATGGACTACTCTGTTTGAGCTCTGGGAAGTCATTTTCAAAATTTTTTGGGGAGGCTATTGCTTCATGTGGTTCCTTTTTATTCTCTTTTAGCTCCCTTTTTCCCTCCTGTAGCATAATTTTTCCCTCATGTAGCACATTATGTCTCTCCTATAACACACTCCATCCCTCCTCTAGCAATCCATGTCCCTCATGTAGCTTTCCTTTTTCTTCTTGTTCAATATTATCTTGTGTCTTTAGCTTCTTGAAGGTAGTTGATCTAGTGGTGGGCCTACTCACAGATGCTACACATGTCTTTTTTTTTGTTTTAGTAGAGTTGACCTCTTCAAATTTTCCTTTAGTGGGTCCTACCTCTTCTTTCTTTCTTGATGATTCTTCAATGGTGATTGGGACTCTTGTGGTAGTTTTTGGTTTCCCTTCTTTAATTCAGGTGTTTTTTCTGGTCTTGAAATATAGGGGACCTTATCTTTGTTTCTCCCTTTTGTGCTTGACATGTGTGCCCAATGTAGCTAATTTTGTAGCTACCTCTCATTCAGTAACATGTGGTGATATGCTTATTTGAGGTTGTTGTTCTTCTGTTGCTTGGGGTTTAGAAATTTTCCCGGGGTTTATTGCTTCTTCGACTTGTTTCTCTCTTTCCTCTTCTTCAATTTTTTCTTCTCCTTCCTTTGTTCCTATTGTCTCTTTTTCCTCCATTTTTCCCTCTTATTATTTTATCTTTGATGAATCCTCCTCGTCTATTTTCCCCTTTGTACCTGCAATACTAGAGGCTAGTATATCCCAAGGGACGATGACTTATGTTTTTACGAAGATATCCCTATCCATGTCCACAAATTTAGTCCATAGGATAGGGAACCTCAATTTTTTTAAATCATCCACCACTATCAATTTTATGAGGCCATGGTGAGCTAAATGTTGGTTTTTTCCCTCCCTCACCTTTTGAATCATCTCTATCATTGACTATAGGAGAAAGTGGGGCACACTAAGTCTTTGAGGGAGATGAAATTCTTCCTTGAATCTCAACTCATGGATTAATACGAAATGGTTTTCATATACCAAACTCATTCTTCCTTAACATGAGATATACTTGAGGATATGGTAAGCCACCTCATCCCAAGGATAAGGTAGGATTTCCCTTCTAACTCCGTTATGATCCTGAGCATGTTTCTCTTTCAAAATAAAAAAATTATTTCTATCTATGACACTCAGTGCCTTGTTTTCTTTTCTCCATCTAATACCTAGAGGTAGGTTGGTCACTCTGCTAATGGTTTCAAGGATGAGATAGATTTATAACCCTCTTACAATAGTATTGGTATTGTCTTCTCCTTGGGAGTACAATGCCATGGAAAATTCATGATCAAGGTCATAATAATTCCCCTTTAACAACTCAAAGAAACCTAACCACTGGTGTCTTCTAAATATTTTTACTACAAGAGTGTGTAGGTGAATCCTTTTAGTGTCTTAGGGTTCCCTTCTATTGAATCCTCCCCCCATCACCTCTTTCATGCCTCCTTGTTGATTTTAGTTGAGTGAAAGCTTTGTTTTTTTTCTATAACTTTAATGGTGAGGAAATTATTAATTCGCTAGTAGCAATGAGTGAAAATGATGTTAGAATCCCAATCAACAAATTATATTCTTGTTTCTAACAAATAAAATCCTTAGATAGACCTTCTACTCCACAATTATACTGCCACATGATAGAATTTGCATGCAGTTGGGTATAAGAATAAGGCTATTGGATGTTAATTACTTATTTTCAAGTAGCTTTGGATGTATATGATGGTTTTGAGACCAATTATAACAAATTTGGCCCCTTTTTAGCTTTTAATTCCCCTTGTAGTAGAGTCTCAACCCTCCTATAGCAATTTTGGACCTGCTTGTAGCTCCTTCCTTTAGCAGTTGTAAAACAGGGTTTGAAACTCCTCGGTGGCATACATGAACATTTTCCTCTCTCTAAATATTTTTGAAATGAGAAAATGTTCAAGAGAATTTGAGCCCCAGTACATAATATTTGATTTTTGAGTTGGAATCTTGGAGAAATATGGTGACATGACATTTACACATGTTTCCTCATTTGTATCATTGTGCCCACTTTTTGCAATCATTCCTCCTTACCTCCTACTTATCACCCCACCTTCATGACATCAGCTCAATTTTGATTTGACACCTCCAAATTGTATGAGTGACTAACCATCAACTTAAGTTTACTATCCGAGGTTGGAAAAGTTCATTGGCCACCTCCATCCTATTAAACTACATTTTCTTTTTGAAAATACATTTTAGTCATTCTAGGCATAGAGATGAGGTGAGGGTTTCCATACATGAGCCTACATGTGGATCGAACTTATGTATATGTTTGCATGTTGGAGCTGGAACATATATCATTAATATTAATGGAGTTAACTCTTTGACTTATTTCTTTTACATGTCTTCATCTTTTATCATGCCTTAATTGTTGCTTTTGTTGTGTGTGTTCAGGTGCCTTTATGATATCCAAGTTATTGTTGCTGGTGGAAATCATCCCTAAGAGAAATTTTTCTCCTCACAGTTGCAAACAAGGCTTCGTCATCCTTTCTGATTAAGGGGGGTGGTGGTGGGGAATAATATTAGCAATCTTTGTGGTTTTTTCACATGTTGCTGCTATAGGAGGATTTTTCTTTCTCTTGCAATCATTTTATCTTCCCTTGGAGTATTGATATTGCATAAGGGAATTGAGGGAGATGATGAAAGGTCTCGAGGAAAGTGTTAGGGTCATGAAGGAGTAGTGTAGACACTTAGGATAGAGTGGAGAATTTGAGAAAAATTTTGGTGGAATGGAATGGATGGGTGATGGATGAATGATGGAAAAATCATTGGATGAAGTTATTTATCATTTATTAGAGCCATAATGCTTCCCCTCATAAGTTATTAAACCTGCATGTCCACCCTAGGTGCCTTAGAGGAGGTTTTCACTTAGGCATCTTTATTATTTTTTTCGTTTTCTTTGCTCTTGGATTGCCTCATAAAGGTTTTCAACCGTAGATTTGGTCTTTTATTCCTCATAAAGGTTTTCATATATATATATATATATATATATATATATATATATATATATATATATATACACACACACACACACACACACACACACACACACACACACACACACACACACACACACACACAAATATATATATATATATATATATATATATATATATATATATATATATATATATATATATATATATATATATATATATATGAATGCTTTGGACTGGAATTTATGAAACTCACAATCACATTTAATTCTTGGCTGACTAAAATGATAAAATTTTCATTTGATAGAGGTCTTCTATATAGTTTCAACTTATGATAATTTACAAGCAAGGGAATCCCTTCGTCATGAATGGTTCTGATCTGTACAAATCCATTTTCATGTAACTATTCTACTAGCTATGGACCCAACCATCTTGTCATTAGTTTCCCTTTAAAATCCTTGAACCTAGAATCATATAGCAGGGCCCAATCTTGTTCTCGAAAATTCTTTCCTTGATATCCTTGTTATGTCAGGCCTTCCTTTGCAGTTGTATGACTTCAGTGCATAGTAGAGCTTGCATTCTGAACTCATCTAAGAAATTCAGTTGGAGCAACCTTTCTTGCTATGCTTCGGTGACATCTAAGTCCAATTGAGCATCCATTCTCAAAGTGTTATATTCAAACTCAATAGAAATCAAATATTTCTTCACATAACCCAAATCATATGGAGTGAACTCAGTGGTGGTATTCCAAGTGGTTTTATAGGCCCAAGTGGACTCTACTAATACATTTTCCCAATCTCTCCTAATGATGCTAATAATCTTGGTGAGAATGCTTTCCAATTATCTATTTTTGACCTCTATTGTCCCATTTTCTTGGGGATGATAGGTAGTGGATGTCTTGTGTCTCATATGACCTGCTGCCTCATGAGATCCTGAATTATATTTGAGTGAATTGTTCTCCTTGATTTTTTACTATCTCCCTTGGATACCCAAACTTGTATAAAACATTTTCTCTAAAAAACTTATCCACTTTATGCTTAGTTCCTTCCTTGACTTCCTTGGTCTTTTCCCAAGTAGTCAGTGCATACATTGATGTACCTATTTTGTACTGATGGTGGATTGATTGGTCTAATGAAATCCATGAACCACATGTCAAATGGCCCTAAGGATACTTGATGTCCTAAGGGAATATCATCCTTCGGTGTGGGTTTTCCCATCCTTTGGCACTGTTCACATATGATGGTGTATCACCTTAAATCTTGATGTAAAGTGGGCCAATAATAACCAACTTGTAGAGATTTAAAGGTTGTAATATTAGAAGAAAAATGACACCCATAGGGTCCATCATGGCATGTTGAGAGGATGTCGAAGACCTCTTCTTCGCTAGACATTTCCTCGAGATCTTATCTGATTCCATTTTGAAAATATTACCCCCAATCCAATTGAAAGCATTGATTTTCCTTACAATATTGCTCTTATCCCTGGATGATATGTTATAAGGAAACCTACCAGCAACCAGGTAGTTTGCTATGTCAATAAACCAAGGATAAAGAAACAACAGGGAAAAGAGGTGTTCATCTGCAAGTTGATCATCCATCGGCTCCTTATTATCTAAAGGAAAAGTCAGTTTGGACTAGAAATATGCCACCACATTATCTTTCCCTAGTTTTTCAATAATATTCAAATCAAAATGTTGCAAAAATAATAACCATATAATTATCCTATCATTCACATTAGTATTATTCATCAAATGTTTAATTTCTACATGATCAGATTGAAAAAAAAATTGGTATCCAATGATATAGTGCCTGAATTTGTTCAAAAAATGTACTACAACTAAGAGATATTTTTATGTGACAATGTAATTCAAATCAGCTTTAGACAGATTCTTAATAATTAAATATATGGAATAAGGAAATTAATTTTCTACATATCCAAAGGCTTCCACCATAACTTTTTCTGATGTATTAGTATGGATATGGAAAGGAAATAGCTGGCTGGGACCCCTAAGGATGGGTGTAATGGAAATTTTTTCTTTCAATATTTTAAGGCCCTCCTGACAGTTGCTTGACCAAGAAAAATATGAATAATTGTCGAGTAATCCAAACAATGGTGAATCCACCTTACAAAAGTATTTTATGAACCTTCTATAATACCCAGTTAATCCCAAGAAACTTCTAACATATCTCTTCTTTTGAGGGTTAGGGACCTATTTGATGATGGCAATATTGTTTGGGTCAACCTGTATCACATCCTTAGATATGGAATGACCAAGGAAAATGCATGCATTCATTAGGAATTCACTTTTCTCAAATCTCAATGAGAGATTCATTTCTATACAATTCTTTGGGACTTTTCATAGATTAGGGAGAGTCTCCTAGAAAACACACCCATAAGGAGTGAAATCATCCATGTATAGTTCAACAAAGTCATGAAAAATTGAAGAAAACATATTTAAAAATTCCCTCTGAAAAGTAGCAAGGACATCACATAGAATAAATGGGAAAATTGTATAGGAAAAGGTACCCTAAGGGAATGTAAATTTGGTCTTGCCTTGGCCTTCAGGGTTGATCTGGATCTAATTGTAACCACTAAATCCATCCAAGAAGGAAAATAATCTATTTCCTTGAAGAAAATCTAGGACTTGGTCAATGAAGGGAAAAGGAAAATGGTCTTTCTTTGTGACCTTCTTAAGCTCTTTATAGTCAAAACAGATTCTCCACTTCACATTCTTCTTTGGGACTAAAACTAGATGGGAAACCCACTTAGTATTTGAGATGGGGTATATGAGCCTTGCATCCAACAACATTCACAATTCTTCCTTCACAATATCCTTAAGAGTTGGGATCATTATCCTCTAGGGTTGCAACACATGTTTTCATCCCTCTTTTATGTAAATATGATGAATAGAAATCAAGGGATGCACCTCTTTCATTTCTTTATAATCCCAAGCAAAAGCATCTAAGTGTTCCCTCAGTACCTTGTACAATTGTTCTTCTTGTTTGATCGAGAGATAGGGGTTGATATTTAAGGTTTTGGATGAGCCAAAATCAACAACCTTCACAAGTTCAGGACTTGTGTCAACTGAGCATAACTTAGTCCAAGAACTACTCTAATATTATCTCACAAATTCATGAAGTGGAATGGTAGTGGGATGTTGGTTCTAAAGGATATGTTCAATGAGGTAATCTTCATCAGGTTTCCTCCATCCTATAACAATATATAGAGTGCATATTGGGTAGGGGTTGTGTGATACAATTCATCATCTTCCTCTTCTTCTAACAATAAGGGTAAATCATGTTCAATAGAGGGTAGAGTAGGAGGGGACAATACTATTTTTTTTAATAAGGGTCAATTCTAATGGTCATTTTCCCATTCCTACAACTAATATAGGCATCAATAGTGGGAAAACAAGGTCTTCCTAAGATGATAAAATAATCGTTAAACTTGGTTTTGGGATGGAGAACTGGGAAATTAGTAGGATACTCCCAAGATTCAATGGATACCATGACATCCTCAACAATTATCTAAGGAGATAATGTGGATCTGTCTGTAAGTTTCAGAACTTTGTTGATCCTCCTCAAATCCCCTTGGAGATTTAGATTTAGCATGGTGTCCATAGTTATCAAATTAATTGGAACCAAAATATCACTCAGAGTATTAGGGACTATAATTCCATGAATGTGAAAATCCACTACTAGGCTTCCTGGGTCTAGGTATTTTGGAAAGATCACTGTACCCAACATTAGATCCGATAATTTCCCAAAAACATTGATGGTGAGGGTGCCTATCCTTTTTATCTTGGGGTTTTTGAAATATTTCTCCTTTATAAGCTTATTATATATGGTAAAATGATCAATATCCTAGAAACATGATATTTGAACACAAAAAATCTTCAATTATCCTAGAAGTTCAATCTCTTTTGGGTTGTCCTAGCTAGGGTGGATCAAAATTTAAGGAAAAGGAGGTGGATTTACTTGAGGATCACTCTATTTATTATCTTATTCAAGTTCTTTAGGTGGAGAATTTGGATGGTTATCTAGGAGAAATCTCGCAGATTGAAGGTTGATATCCTCAATTTACACAACATAAGAAGGATAAGATGTCTCTCCAATGTAGACATGTTGTGCTTTCTTGCTGTTTGAGTTCATATTGAGTTGAGTAGGAATTTGAGGTGGCTTATGTGGAGTAATATGAATGAGTTGTGGTTGAGGTTGGGGTGGGGGAAGTAAAGCATGAGGTTGGTTGAGTTGAGGCTTCCACCCTTGTGATGGGTTGCTCCATTTAGGAGGTTGGGGAGGATATGGCTAAAAAGGATGGTTGACAAGTTGAGGAATATATGGAGTAGCATAGTGAAAATAAGAAGGTGTGGACCATGATGGATAAGTGTAAGAGTACCAAGGTTGAAAAGGTACATTTTGATTTGAATTGTAATAAGAATAAGGTGAACCTTGCACGCCCTATTGGTATGGACGAGGTCCTTATGACCTCCTTTGATTAATGAAGCAAAGTTTCTCTTACCCACCTTCTACCCCTTGGTATGCAGCTTTTAGGCCTGGAAAATAAGGGAATTTACCTGTTGCATGGTTTTCGTCACAGATTGAGCATAATTCAATGACATTCATTGGGCATTCATTCCTAGGGTGTCTTCTAGTGCATCTAGGGCAGAAAATAACTAGAGCCCTCTTTGATTCCTCTTGTTTTCTATTGATTTTCATGGTATCCATATGCAATTAAAAGGCATGCATCATTTCACTTTTTAAATCATACAACATGTTCCCTATCTCATTTTTCATGGATTTTTTGGAGGGAGAGGAGTTGGCCAACCCTTAACTAGCCATACCATTCTTCCTAGCATCCCTAGAGTTATTTTTGAACAAATTTTTGATGTCACCATAGGATAATTGATAGATATATCCTCTAGATAACATGTTTATGGTTTCCAACACTTCTTCTCAGATCCCTGAGAGAATAAATAACCTGAGTGACTCAGGATGAAGGGTAGACTGTCCCTCCTATAGTTAAGTTGAAATATTTCCTCATAATCTTCTAAAGGTTCATCAGGTCCGAGGGTCATACTAAGGATTTATTCTTTGATTTATTTGGACCTATAGTAATCCTTGTACTTTCTATTTGAGGATTGTTGCATTTGGGCCCAGGTAGTGATGTTTCCCCTAAGAAACCCATAAACCATCCCAAGGTTGCATTCTTAAGGGTAGTGTGGAACAAATTCTACTCTTGTTCATCAGAGGCATAGTCATAGGTCCTACAAAGAATAAAAAATTAAAGCATGAAGGTTTCAGGGTCCTCAGAGGTTTGACCATGGAAGTGTGGAAAGGGTAGTAGGGCTAATGCTCTTCATTCTAGCTACTCCATTGGTTTCTATTATGGGAAAAATATAAGTGTTTTTGTTTTCAGCCTTATCTTAGGTAGCTGACATATGTTCTTCTTCCTCCCCAATAGGTTCTTCAAAAAATTTAGGTTTCTCACCTTGAGGGTCCTCTAACCTCCCGTAGTCAGAGAGGGAAGCTCACAGTCATCAAAGAAGAGTGAAGGTTGACTAGTTGAGGGTGTGGGAGTTTTTGTTAGAAATTTTCCTTGATTATCCCTACTCCTACGAGGCATGCAAATTTTTTTCCTTGTTTTTTTTCATTTTTCCAAAACTGAATGAAAAAAAAAACATGAAACAATACTTAAGAAGAAACAACCATATACCTAGACACCTTCCCAATAATGGCACCAATAATTGGTGAGCCCTGGTATTGCACCAAGAGTGTTGCAAATCCCGTGGGCTTTTCAAATCTATATCAACCCCGAGTTTGTACAAACTTAGAGGTGATAGTTCTATATGCACACACCTAGATTGAATTCTACTCATGTCACCCTTATCTATGGCATTAGATCAAAAGTGCTCAGAGAGCATTCCTCCTACTGAATTAGAATGAAATATTGGTGATGAAGATACAATTGAAAAATACTTCTAGCTATGAAAGAGGAAATTCCATTAACTTAACCTGTAAATGTTGACCAATCAATTCATGAAAGGAAAAAGGATAAACTACCTTGAGAAAGAAAGCTATTTTATCTTGTAACGTTCATTAAACTATCAAATCTATGTGTAGAAAGGAAGCTAATTTCTCTTGCATAATTAATGAAACTAACAATCAGAATTGCATGTACCATCTACCTAGTTCACACTTTCTTGTAAATGAGTAACCTATTTGCATCATATTTATGATAAAGAAACTAACTCTACACTGTTTTTGCAATTAAGAAAAGGAAGGTTTGGAGTGGTTTAGGAGCTTCCCCTAATCATAAAATCAAACTTAGGGGTCATTATTCATCTATACTAATTCAAATTTGCAGTGGGATGAAAACTGATGAAGGAAATTGGTCCTACAGGTTTGTTATAGGTGGCTACTAGAGGAGCCTTATATTCCTACAAGAGGGCATGTAATGCTACAAGAGGGCTTCAGAGTGGCTTTTGAAGGTGAGAATGATGTCTTGAGGGTATGGAGAGGTGGATGGAGGTTTAAGAAAATGAATGGAGGTTGGATAATCCCCTATCCAAGCACAATGTCTATCAGAGGCATGTCTTTCACTAGGATGAGTGCTCACAGTGTACCTAGGGATACTGGATTATGAAACTAAGTTTTGGGACAGAAATTGGAGGTGAAAAGAGAAGGTGAAGGAACTCAAGATGGAAGTGGTAAAGGTGCCCTTTCATGCAAATAAACACATCCTTGCAATAAATCACATGTGTGCATCGATTTATCATTGAAAAAATGAGATAGCTTATGATGGAAAATATGAGTTGAATTTAAATAGCATCTAGGTTATGCTAGAAATATTTTCTAATCACTAAACTAACTTCTAAGCCAAAAAAATAAAATTGTAAAACAAGAAAACTAATATTAGTCCCTTTCCAGTAAATCATAAAAATAATATTTTTGGATTTTGGTTGTGAATCCTTCCACCCATGCTCCCATAAGAGAGGTGATGTAGAAGCTGCAACCATAGGATTTGATGGATTAATCTCTATTGAAATGCAAGAAACTAATGAATACTTGAATATAAGAGAAACAAAAATACACAAGAGGGAACTAAGACACTAGATGGGCCCAAACCCATAGGTATCATCCCTCTAACTTCTCATTATTGTAAAATAAAAGTATTATACATCGGATAAAAGTAAAAATAACAATTCCAATCTCTTAAACTTAATAGCTACACCCAGATTAAAACAATTTTCAAATCCTCATGAGATCTTCTTCTTGGTTATAAAAAAAAGGGTAGTTTCAATAGCTCCCATGAAAGTAGGATTCATTGCCTCCTTAATTTAAAAAATGGTGGATCTTGTCCTCCTTTAGCTTCACTTGCAATAGTAGTGGATTGGTTTCCTATGAAATCAAATTGATGAGAGAGAGTGTTGTGATCCCAAGCTAATTTAGGAAGTTAAGAAGGTGGAAAACCCTCGTATATTATCTCCTTATTGTCTCCTTTAATCCCCTGCATGGTAATTATTTAAAAAATTCTCCATTTTCCTGCAATTAAACCACATTAGGCCACATACTATGTCAAACACCTTTTACACTTCTCACTAAGCATAATATAACAAAAAATGTGACTAAATGTGAGAAAAATATGGTTTTAAGGTTGGACGATGACATCATGACCCTCATAGTATACCTATTGGTGGGGCTCATCAATCTTCCTACATCTAATTATATAAATTATATTCAGAAGAAAATAGCCCCTCAACTATTTATTCGTATATGGAATTATGTATTCTTTTCCAAAAGAAATAATACAATATATTATGCTTATGCATAGGAATGCATGTTCTTTCCCAATAGGGAACAAATGTAATAAATACAATTCTTATCCATGAAAATACATGTTCTTTCCAAAAGAAACTAACATGATTTATTTTCTTCTTGTATGCAAAACACGTCTTTCTTTCCAAAAGAATCTAACTAAATCTTGCATGCAAAAACACATGCCTTTATCAAGAAATACAAAAGCCATTAATTTTCTACATATGTGAACATGTTCTTTTCCAGTTGTTGTCCTCTAAGATAATTCCAGGTCAATTAATCATGCCAGAGCATCTATAATGTTTTGTTTGTTTTAAATTGGGTTTTTGGATGAACAATGTATTAAGAAATTACAAACATATGTATTTCAACTTTTGATAATATTAACCATTAAGAAATTGGTTGTTGTTTTAATTCAAACAGTGATTTAAGATTGCATATGTGAAGGCAGAAATAAGAAAGTATGATCAATTAAATATTCATATTGAATGTTTAATTTATCGTAAGTGTGAAAGACTGTCAAACAATGTTTAACAACTTAAGAAAAAACATATTTAACATTATGAATATTACTAACAATTAATTGATATAGAGGCACTTATAAAAAAATATTGTTCAATAAGTCATTATCTAAAATGAATTATAACTTCAGAGGATTTAAGATAGACTGACACACACATTTTTTTACCTAATTATCTTCATTAACATAAAATATATGTATAAAATAAAGTGAAATGGATACTAGAAAAAATTACAAGAGAAAAAAGTGATTGAAATAAATCCAGAATCCTTTTATTATCATCAATGATAAAATCTCATACACTTATGCTTACAAATATTCATTCGAGGGTGAAACCCTTAATAACTCGAATGGAGAGTTATTTATACTAGTTTATGTCACTTATAATTATCTAAAACTGATTACAAAAATAGTATCAAATTGTAGGAAAACAAAAATGATGAGTGATATGTCACTATCTTTGAGGAAACAGTTCATGATGTGGCCCAAAAATTACTACTGCACTGGCATGCTATTGGAGACAAAAATTTACTTGATGGTTTCACATAAGTGATCCCATCTTTCCTCACTTATAATTTCCAAATTTACCAACTCCCTGAAAACTTCATCTACTTCTGTGTATATTTTAAAATTAGGCTTGTTGATAAAGAGATGTTTTATTTCATCTTTTATGATCGAATCAAAATCTAAAGCTCCTAGAAAATAATTCCCTCTCATGTGGCCTTTAATTCCTGTAAACTTTTCTTTGTCAATGGAAATGGTGTAAATCTTTTTCAGTACTCCTCCAGGTTGATCAGCTTCTCATTATTTTATTTTTGTATGGTAAAATCCTATACAAGTGTAGCTGAATCACCTGTTATTGATGTAAATTCCATTTCTATTGATGAAGAGTTGGGGTTTGTACCTACAACTGCAATTGCAAATTTTTCAACTGGGATCATAGAAAGCTGAGCTGAATGTTATTTTTCCTTGAGCAATCCTTCAATCTACTCCTCCATCTTCTTTATCTGAATGTTTTTCTCAATGATGAGTTTGAGCATTTATTCTCTGTTATGTTCACTCTCCTCTAGTTCCTTTGTCTAAGGGTATTTTTCTAAAGGGAAATTTAGTATTTTTTGCAGAGCTGCAATGTCTGCATTTTTCTTCTTTAAAATTTCTATTACAACTTTAAAATCTTTTGGGTCATACCTAATCTTGACCACAATGTGTTCTAAAGAATTAAATTTTTTGTCTTTAGCTAAAGAGGAGGTTTTTTCTATTTTAAGTTGTGACTGTACATTTGATAATGTTGTTGTTAACTTAGATAAAGTCATAGTTGTATTAGTCATGGTAGAGAAGAGCATCTCTCTAGACTCTCTATGCATGTCCATATGATCTATTGGATGAATTTGGTTTGCATCAAATGAGATGATGGTCTTCTTATAACATATGGAGACTTAGGAAAAGTAATTTGGTCTTATAGGAAATACAGCTGCGTCCTTCCCTTTTCACTATCAAAAGCAGTGAGTAACATGTGCTATGATGTGGAATTTTGCTTCCAAAACTAACTATATACATTAGCCTTCAAGGTTTCATTCTTCTGTTTAATCTCCAATAATTTGGAGAATATGTTATGATCATCTAATGAACTAGTTCCCACTAATTGGATTATCTCCAAAGGTTCTTGAGAGGCTAAAGAAGATGATGGAGTATTAGGAACACTCCCTCCTACTGATGTAGACACTTCTAGATCTCCCAAATCTATAATATTTGGTCCCTTTTGACTCTTCTCTTTGGAAATTCTTAAGTCAGTATTCTACTTCTTTAGCTGGATTATGAATTCTATGACCAAATCGACAGCAATTAATGTTTCTTCGGTGGATCTTTTCTACATTTTTATTTGGGAAATTGGAGTCCACAGAGTAGAAGTGGAAACAATACATTTTTCTACCTCCTGCAATGCATTTATTGTCCACTCATCCTGATTCATTAACATTTCAATTTTAGGTTTTGGTGTATGATTATATGGAGTTGTTTTTAATTCAACTCTTAGATTTGAAATTATATTGAAAGGGTTATGATACCAGGTGAAGCTTGGCTGGAAATTCATATTTTAAGGAGGGAATATGCCTCAATCCATGTTGATTTAGTATTCCACATGAAATAACCAAATTTTCCTTAATCTTGATTTGTGACTTCCTCTTCCCTAAAACAAAATGTAAATCATTCATATTAAGCATCTGCCTAATATATTGGAAAGAGAATATTCTTATTGGAACATATTTGGGAAATTTATATGGTGCTAGCTCACAACCATATACTCCAATCTCTATTTAATTCTGGTATAAATATCAATCTCTTGTTTTAACTTGTTCAGTCAAATTAAGGATTATTTTGATGTCCTGGCCAATTTTGGGCTCCTTTTCTCTACTGAGAAGTTGTGAAACTAAATGTATGAATGAGTCAATGAAATTTGAAAAAGAGAATTGGTATGAAATTGACCTCACCAATTATGTCCAATGAGTTACTGACTGGTTAACTCCCTATTCTTCCTACATGTTCAATGTAATAGGAAATGAATCCCCTTGGTAAAATAGAAACAATATGAATAAATACAGAGGTGTACTTGAACATTCCTTGGGTTTTTAAACTCATCAATTGTTCATGAATATTTTCAGCCAAAACTTTCCTGTAATTATACATGAATGCAGGTTGATGATCCTTGGAAAAGATAGAAAAGTAGCCAAGGATGGGTTCATCTACTGTCATGTCATCTGGATATCCTAATAAGTAAGACAATAGTGAGATGATGTGTCTGGTAGCTTCAAAAAAAATGGAGGATGGATAGGGTGGGTTTTTATTTTGTAATTCCACATCATCAGGAAGGAAGGTCTCAAACATTTGGGCTTTCTCAGGGAAAGTGACTTTATGGTACAGTTCCATAAGAGTTTCTTGAGAGAAAAGGCTTAAAGAGTCATTCTGAAGGATTAATAGCATGGTGTTTATGGTTTCTGTAGTGATGGATATCAGAATGTTTCCATTCTGAGCCCCCACTACTCTTTTGATGGGGTCATACCCAGTTTAACACCAAGTGACCTGTTAGGTCCCTATATTACTAGTAATCCCTTATTGTGTTAGTGTAGCCCCTTTTGTTGTTATTTTTATACCCCTATAGTCCCCATATTGATATTATTGTGCCCCATAAAACCCCACTATCTTTATTTTTGTGTGCGTACATTATTATTGTTAGGTCGGATAGGATTATATTATGACCCCATGGGCTCCTATATATAAAAGGGTGGTTTTTTCATTTGAATCTGTAATATTCCTTTTTTCAGAAATATCACAAGTCTGTGCTAGAGATGGACTACTGCGGCATTTACAGGTTATGTCTCCTTGGAAATAAGGGAGAGAACTAGAGGCTAGCTGGCATTTTGCAGTCTTTGTCTACAGATATTTGATCTTTCCTATTCAGGAATTGCTGCAACAAGCTCCTTAGGGACGTTGTATAACGATGCAATGTGAAGATGAGGCAAACCACTACTGTGATGCCTTAGAAAATGTATTATTTGACCTCTTTGAAGAATTTAAGCTCAAATAAATAACCTTAAGCAGGTTATTCAGATCTCCCACAGTGAACTAGTAGAAAATTGTAGCAACATATGAGCACCAAACAACTGTCTTCAGAAAACAACGCTATAAAAGTGAGAAATGGGACTTGTAACCCTTAGTAGACATGATATACAACTCACATGCAGAATTTTAGGTGAAGCAAATGACTCTAGCTCATATAAACTGATCTCCCTATTTCTATATGCCTCAAATGAGCTTGAACCCCATAGCCTGGCTTATGTAGAAAGCACTGAATCAAGAAAAATGTTATTTTATCTAGGGTTTATGTAGAGAATAACATGAAATATCAGATATGATATTAACAAGCATCCAATGGCTAAGAAAATGTGATTCCTTTCCTCTTTATACACAATAAAGATCACCCGCAAGGGGTTTCATGAAAATACAAAGTGCACAAGTGCAGATCTACAAATATATATAGTTAGAAAACGTAGTCACTACAACAATGAATATAAATATGACTGATAATATGAAAATACAGGAGAGGAATGGAATATAGAGCTTTCTGGGAGAAGGTTTGACCCTTCCTCCAAAGAATCAACTCTCAAGCGAGGGATCAAACTTTGCAGCTGCTGCTCTCACAAAAATAACGCAGTTTACCCAGTGAAATACAATGTAATGGATGGAACATGAGTTTGCCACATGCCAAGATCTGAAATGAGCTTCGAAATCTCCTATAAATCTCCCTCAATGCAAGAGAAAATCCCTCCACTGAATGGAAATGCACAAGAGAAGATGAGGCAACCCTCCCATTGCACTGCCGAGCAACACTGTGTCCTATGCTACAGAAATAACACTACAGATGTGTGAAATGCTTGGCCTACAATCCATATGTGGGAGAAATTAAGCACAACCCCTTCAAGAGATCACTCAATGAAGGAGAAGGAATTCCTAAACAGGAATTCCTCCAAACTCTGCTAAGGAGCACGAGTTTGCAAAAAATGTCTAAGCAGACAAGAAATCGAAATACAAGCTAACTCCACAAATCTTCCCTTCTCATCCCTATGAAGTTGTGAGCTCCTTCACCTTGGGTCCCACCTCTTAGGGTTTACATCTTCATTTTAATCTCTTCCCTCCAAAACTGCATTGTCTTCTTTGGCAAGCTACTCCTCCTTAGGCTACGTTGGTTGACTTGGTCAACTTGACCTTGTCCTCATACACTTGGCCCTTTTCACACTATGAGGTGTAAAATAAGCTTCTCAAAGGTTCCCTTTTCACATTAGGAAGTGTTTTATTCATGTTAAGAGGCCTCCTCTTCCTTTTTATTCACCACTACACAATATGAGCAAAAATTAATGTTCCAATTTATTCATGAAAATTTTGGAACATTACAGAATCATCGAAGAATTACTCATTTATGTAATGTAAAGGAGGTTTCCCCCTCAAAGTGGTTGACTTATAAGGCGTTTATATCTTTTTTCTTCTATTTTTGGAGCTCATTTCATAACATTTGGTATCAGAGCTTTGGATTCTAGGGTTTCGTTACTTCAAACTGGTCATCGTGGAATTTCACTAGAACGTTTTCTCTACAATGGTTTAGAAGCTTAAAAAAAACCATTTTTGAAGAAATCCTGAGAAGCGTCCTATACAAATTTCAGATCTAGGTTCACAATAGTTCCACGGATATGATCTATTGAACTTAGGGTTTTTGCAGGCTCCTAAATTTTATTGCAAAGAGGTGACCTTGGGAAAATCATCATAACTCTCTCTCTGAGCATCAGATTGGAATTATGTAAAAAGTGGTCAAAATTACATGGAAATTAGTTTCATGTGTGTCAATTTTAGAGCCGAAGGAGGAAACAGTGACACGTGGAACACCGTAAAAGTTCACTCTACTAAACCATTCCATAATTAGGTCATTGCAGGAGACTGGGAATAACTTTTCCTTGAAGAATCCAAATCCGGTCTGAACTCTGACATTGGAAAGAGGAATCAGAGGTCTAATATAGGATATAAATTTATATCTTGAAGATCGGAAATAACAAAGATAAATCAGGTTCAATATAGACCTCCTAAAAAGCAAGAAAAAGGTGTGTATTTTTTAAACAAGTTTGCATAAAATTTGTTTGAAAAATTTGTTTGAAGTGATTCCAAGGGAATATTGAAGCATATATATCAGTATTGAGTTATATAATGCCTCCCAAAAATAATTCCACACCCATTAAAACCTCAGAAATCTCTAATATGAGACATGAAGAGGAAATATTGCAGTTTGATATATCAAAACTATAGTACCAAGTGAAACAAATTTTGATCTTACAAAGAGTAATCAAAGATGACATATATGATTTAAAAGAAAAAATGAAGGCTATGTTGGATGGTTTGAAGGATCAAATGAAAGATAATATGGATGATAAAGTAGCGGAATGTCACATCGAGCATCAACAACAAGTTCTCTAACTCTCAAAGGATAACCGAACTTTGGTGCAAAATCGAATGAAACAATAGGAAGATCAACATCACAACGAAAGAAGTTATGAACCAGTCACAAAAACAAGAACTAGACAACTATGAAATCGATCAATTTTAGAGTATCTCAGTAAGTGGAAGAACTTACCCATTGAATATTCCACATGGGAGGATGTGAATTTTATATATAAGCATCAAGAAATAATCAAGTCTCGAGGACAACACTTGTTTGAAGGAGAGGGGCATGTTAGTTCCCTATATTACTAGTGTAGTCCCTTATTGTGTTAGTGTAGCCCCCTTATTATTATTTTTATACCCCTATAGTCCCCATATTTTTATTATTGTGCCCCATAAAACCCCACTATTGTTATTGTTGTAACATTACATTATTATTGTTACATAGGCTAGGATTATATTGTGACCCCATGGACTCTTATATATAGAAAGGAGGTTTTTTCATTTGAATCATCCAAGAATTTTTCATTTATGTAATGTAAAGGAGGTTTCCCCCTCGAAGTGGTTGATTTATAAGGTGTTTATCTTTCTTTTCTTCCATTTTTGGAGGTGGTTCCATAACATGACCATGTTTGTAAAATCATGGATTTGAGGGAATGAAGACAAGGGAAAAAGGGACTCCCACAGTTTGATGTCATCTTGTTGATCGAGGTATTTCTGTTTCAACCATAGGTGCAATTCATGGGATTCAAATTCACACTCTATGTTAATGATTTTAAAGTACAAATCAGCAATTGGGATGTGGTCGAGATCGACTGAGGTAGAAGCAGCAGGGTTTCCTTCAGATGTTGCCTTTCAGATTTCTACCTTGGGGGCCATGTTTTCTTTAGAAGAAAAAGAAGAAGAAGGTGAGTGGTAATTTCTTTAGTTAAATTTCTATAGCACGATGACATATGGTTGTATCAGTGGTACAATTATGCTCTGTAATACCTGCAATTCAACATCAGTCATAGAATGAAACAAAGGGGTAAAAGGAAGGGTGAGGTTTTATTTATAATAGTGGTTTGGATTACCATTATGGAATGAATATTTGGAATGTGATTGTAGTGGTTTAATGCCAATGGTACAGGAGTTGGGCGATGAAATGACTAGGCAACAACTAAGGGAGCGGTCCTAACGGCATAGAAGGAATAACTGTAAGGGAGTGGGTCACAACAAAATGCACAGGTGGCAGTATTTTATTTGGCATCGAGAAACGGTCGGAAAGAAAATTAAACTGACTATTGGTGGGAGTAGAAACCGTCGTGGGATAAAAGCGGATTTCGGAGGGGGTAGGCGACAATAAATGATTTTGAGCACCGGGGGGGGGGAAAGTATTGTGGAGCTTACACGTAGGTAAGGGCTTGCCATCGAGAAAAATTCCTTTCGGACATCACACCCCCTTTCGCTAACGAGAAGTGGACAAAGGGGGTGCGAAAAACCTTCCCCATCATTGATCTGGGTGGGGAAAAGATCTTCCCTTGAAATTTGATCGGAGGATAATATAACACAACAAATATCTTTGTCACTTAGCGGACTTAGGATAAAACCATGCGCTCCTTTATTACAATAAATTTTATTTTCTTAATGAAGAAATTAACATAATTAAAACACATTTTAACTCCAAAATTAAATCTTTGGTGCATTTAAACAAGCAATATTATTTTATTTTATTTAAACTAAGAAAATCAATTCTTTTACTTATATGCCTGACATTTTTTTTAATAATTTTCCTTCATTTTTTAGGGAAACTATTCCTATAATTTTCTTGATATGAATAATTTATTTACCATGTGTCCTAACATTTTTTGTTTTTTTTTCTATTTATATACAAACTTCACATTTTCAAAAATTTCACTGTTTTTTCTAAAAATACTACCTTATCAAAACCAAATAATGTTACAACATCAGCTCCAACTGGGACTGTTTCCTCTTCTAGGATGCAGAGAACAAGTAAATCCAAGTGCCTTCTCCTCAAGCTAATGGAGTCTTTCCCGTCAAAACAAAAATACTTGAAAATTTAAACAAAGCGGTATATTTACAATGATGAATGTGAATGATTCTTATGCATCTTCAATATTGTATGTAGTGCTTCAGGTATCTTTAATTGACTGCCAATGAAGAAAATTTTCCTTCCAAATTCTGCAAGATGAAAGTATTGTTACCCTTGACTTTAGCAATGCTAAAAGGTTCAAACTATAGGTTGTCAAATTTTCCATGTTTTCTTTTTTCTGTTGATCAATGATTGTCATTGATGTCAACCCAAGCAGCACCAGGGGATAACCCAACATTGCATGGGAATTTTTACCTACCAAATTACTATATTTTGGTTCAAGAATTATTTTTATGGTTTCTCCTTGTCGGGATGTTTCCGTTGATATATTCCACGCCACGTAATTCTTCACGGTTTGAGAGATATTCATGTTTGAAGTTTGTAACCCCAGTTAGTGGGCTAAAACCCCATGGGGTTGTGGCATGGGTCATTGAAAAGTCATAATTAATATTCTTTAAGCTCCTCAAATCCCTCCTACGTTCACTTGTTGAAGCCCCTCTCAACCTAAGCATTTATATAAATTGTGATCCTCATATCCTCTTTATGTAGGGATTTTGTAATCTGAAATAGGTCATCATCGAATTTTCACTATAACTATTTTTATACAAAGGTTCAGAAGCTAATTTTTTTATGAGGAAAACAGAAAATCCTAAGGAAGCTTTTGTACAAATTTCAGATCAAGGTGCGCAATAGTTTCGGAGATATGATATGTGGAAGTCAGTGTTTTTGCAGGCTCCTGAAATTCATCTCAAAGAAGTGACCTTGGTAAAATAGCCATATCTCTCTCTCTGAGTATCAGATTGGAATTATCTAAAAAGTGGCAGATATTGCACAGTTTGAAGTTTTTTATCCATCAATTTTAGAGCCGAATGAAGAAACAGTGAAACATCGCATGCCATACAAGTTCACTCTATTGAAACAATCCATAATTAGGGCATTGTGAGAGATTCGACATAACTCTCTCTTGAAGAATCCAAATTGGGTCAGACCTGTGGCATTGGAAAGAAGACTCAAAGGAATACTACAGGACTAAAAACCACATATTGGGGATTTGAAATAACAGAGATACACCAGATTCAATATCGAGCTCCTAGAAGGCAAGAAAAATCCAGATCATGTGTTGTCAAGGGTTGCAAAGGACCAGAATTTCTAGGGCAACAAATAAAAGCAAGGTGAAGCAGAGGGTAGCATGACAAGAGCGGTAACCAAGGTACAGAACAACAACAAGAATTTCATCACATGAAGTTTTCAAGTGGGCATCACTGCATACAGTCACTGTAAAGGTATCATTGTACTAAGTCATTGTAAATAGATTATTGTAAAAATTGTACTAGTGTCTATCTACCAAGAGTTGAAGAGGCAGTGTTGGGAGGTCTAGGATCATCATTAGGTGGTTGTGTCATAGTTGGGTTTATGTTCTAGTGTTTATTCTTCTTCTACATCATTCTATATCATTGTAAAGTGTACCATTTTCCCTGGTACGGGAGTCCATTCTTCTTTTATTCTTCTATAGGGTGGTAGGGTGGTGCTAGGGTGCATTGTAGCTCATTGGGTGTTGGGACATCCGTTCAGTTGACTACTGAAGAATCTCAGGCATTGCAGTGTCCATCCAGTGGGAGCTGGAGACGAATGTTTTTCTAGATTCTAGGAAGTTGGATCTTTATTTTCAATTGGAGTTGAATATTAAAGAATTATTAGAAAATCATTAGGTGGTTTTTATCCCGGAGTGGGTTTCCACCTTAAAAAATGTGTGCATTTGTGTTCCTTTTGTTTACTGCTATCATTGTAGAAACAATGATAATAATTGAAGATTAACTAATTCTCTAATTGGGAGGAATAATGATTCACCCCCCCTCTTAGTATTTCCAATAATTGGTATTAGAGCTTGCTTCCTTCAATAGCAGTTTAACAACTGGAAGGAGTTCATGGAGCATACAAAGAATGGTGTACCTCTATTCAAGGAAAATAATTCTACACTTTGGAAAGGAAGAATGGAAGTCTATCTCTTGGCGCAAGGTTATGAAGTATGGGACACTATTCAAAATAGATTTACATCAACCGCAGATGAAACAGGTAAGAAGAATTTGGTAAATGATGCAAAAGTAAAGAATATTATTATCAGTGGAATTATTGAATTTTCTTATCATAAGGTGTTGGGTTGTAAAACCGCCAAAAATGTATGGGACAAGCTTGAGAATATATATGTAGGTGACTCAAATGTCAAAGAAGCAAAGCTTCAAATCTATAAAGCAAAATTTGAGCAACTCGGAATGAAAGAAGATTGCAACATTGCTGCATACTTCTAATACGTTGATGAAATAACCAATACTCTGTGTTAGTATGAATCTTTCGTCGGAAAAATACCACTTTAGCTACGCATAAAAAATAGCCCTAACATCAATTATGGCTGCCAATATCCTTAAATCTGCAGTTAGGTGATCCAAATAAAGCTGCACAAATCCAGATCTAAGCATAAAAGTCATTAAGCAGTGAGAATAAAATGTTGCTCCATGCATCCAATAGACAAGACAAGAATAATATATTTGAAAGAATTTTTATATTAAAAAGGGCCACCTGAGAGAAAAAAAGGAAAGATTTTTTCCAATTCTCCTCAATGGGATGGATTCTTGAAAGTCTTCAGCATTTTAGATCTAAAATTTCTCTCTCTTGTTGGTGTAGAAAACCCAGACAAACATACAACTCAAAGGGAGCTCACAAAGCAAGTGATGAGGAATGTGACAATGATAATGGCTCAAAGTTAGACCAAGAGTATAGATCCAGAGTGATCTAATACAATGAAAAGGTGACTAATGAATGGGAAAACCCTTCTATTTATAACAAAATATTAGGGTGGTCTAGAACTTGGTGCATGAATAAAATATTATTAATCAAATTCTAGAACCACCCTTTAGGAATATTTTATTATATTTGTTGGAGGGAAAAGGATTTTTGACTTGAGTCAATTCCTTTATTTATAAATAATAAATAAATAAATGATTTATTTACTATTTTAAGGAAATGGTGGGAATATAATTAAATAAATAATGATTTATTTAATTATTTATAAATGATTTAGTCAAATTTAACTAGGAATATTATTTAAATAAGGGTTTAAATAACTTATTCCTAGGAAATAATCAAATAAATAAGGATTTATTTAATTGATTTCCTTGTTTTGGGTTAAATATGACCAGGAAATATAAACAAATATAGATTTGTTTATTATTTCCTTTTGGGGTTTCCTGTTTAGACCATAAACAACTTAATAAAGTTGTTTTACTAAGTTATTTCACATAGTGAAAGCAATTTTACTTAGGGTAAAATTGGTCTTACATGGTGTACTTGGGTTCATCTAATGATAATAGGTTAGATGACCAAAAAATGGTGTAACATATTGCCCCCCAACGTATGAGTGTTAGGAGAAAATCGTATGACCGAAGTACGTTGTAAGAACTCAATCACTAGACATCAAGAGGGAAGTCAGAGAGAGAAATGTAAGGTAGTCTAATGTGCTAAAGGAATAGGCCCTGAGGAGACGAGACTTACAGGTGCAACAAGTCTCTATTTTATGAAGTGGTACCTATGCTAAAGGAGGCGGGGGAGGCATACCTATGCCCGCCGAGACAAAGTACAAAAGAATAGTATGTCCAGTAAACTAGGAACCGAACTATGAAGTACATGATGGCATAAATATGAGCCAGAAAAATAGAATGATGAATCCCACATACATGTTGTGCTTGGGATAACAACGAGGACTTATACAATAATATTTTAGTACATGAGATACAAATACAACCCAAATACCCCCTATACACAAGGAAGGGCTCGCAAAATCTGACTGATACATGCAAATAAAAAAGGCATTGCAAGCGACTGAGACTGACATCATCAAATGTAAGGAGCTGCATCAAAGGCTAAAATGAAGAAGTCATCCAGGCATGTGGGGGGCTACGTGCAGGGCCACCCCCTCATGAGGGTTGAGACATCTCACACACACCCGGGAATCACCAATAGTTGCTGTTGCATTACTGGACCATCAAGTATACAGATTACGATCATGCTGAAAGGAGCTCAAAGCAAGGTACACTGCCCTCTAGACCTGGCTTCTGGAGTAAATGAGCTGATGTCGAAAGAAGGAGGTCCACCATAGGTGAGGCAATAAGGGATCCCCAACTAAGGCACAAGAGAAAATAGTAGAGCGACTAACAGACAGACACTAATGATGATGATGAAATGGGGGAAGATCCAAAGGGGACTATAAAAACATGAGTACAAAATGGTATCTCATGACGGAAATCGAGACGAACAAGAATGAAAATGGAGGCAAAGCAGTGCCCCAAGGAAAAGTGTTGTAAGTGAGAAAATCCAATTTTGAGGAGGGTTATGGTTGAGGAGCATAGGTGCCCCCAAGCATGTTGTGGTCATGCAAAAATTTATAAAGGGGAATGTAAACACATTTTAATGATGTGGTGCACCATTTGTTTTCATTATGGTTATGTAGTATGAGAAATGAAATGGAGGATTGCCAATCTCTTTTAGTGCTGCATATATGAATCAAATGGACTTTAAGTTTTCGAGTTGGCATACCTGGTGTCACTATCCCAAAGAGAGGATTTGGAGATAATGAACTGATGCTCTCCTAGAAAACCCACAGGTTGGTCAACAACAATGTCTAAGAGACTGGGTTGCTGATGTAAGATGAAGGAACGATAAGGCGTATCATCCCTAGAGTGATCTGAAGTGATATGGGACACTAGAGGATTATCTAAATGTGGAAGAATAATGGTACTAAAGTCGACATGACTAGATACACTAGGAGAGTTGTGGAGAATTGCTTCTCCTGGTCTCTCAAATATGGGTGCCCCCTTACCCAAACACGGGGTTTCAATGTAATGGCCACGAAGTGTATATGGTGTGAATGCATGGGTTTGATGTAAGGGGGAATATATAAAGTCAGGGGTGGGGATTTTTTCCATAATGTCGTCATCGTGATAGAAGATGGGGTGATTGGTGGAAGAAAGACCACCTGACGCGGCGAAGCTACCTGACTCATCATCATGAGAAGAGAGGTTCACATGTGCATCGTCACAAGGGGTGACAGAAGAGTAAGCAGATAAAGGATCTACCGATGTTGAGCCCAGGGTGATCGCTGAAGGAAGGTCAAGCGAAACAACAGGGGAGGACTCAGAGGGAATATTTCCCGAGGGTCTCAGGGATGATGATAGGTAAAATATGGTGGACGAAGGCTCTGTCATCTTGACATCAGGAGGGGGAATGTCAATGGGAGCCATCATGTCTAGTAGTTCTGTTGAAGCAAAACATGCAAATGGGGGAGAGGTGGACTCATTACACTTGGCCTCGAATTGGTGGACCGCGGCTAGAGAGGTGCAGAAGTCCTTGAGGAGGGGAAAAAGGTGGGTGTAATGGCCATGGAGATCACACAAAGAACAGGCTTGGTTGGTGTGAATAGTCTTGTGGTTCTTGGTCGTGGTCGCGGAAGGAACAAAGGCTTCCAGGACTGTGGACTCAGGGAATGAGACATTAACCATTGGCTTGAGATTAGGAAATTCAGAACAATTATGGGTGGCGTGACCAAAAACATCACACAAAGCGCACTAGATGGTATGATTTGGAGGCTGAGGAGGGGCAGGGTTTGTCGGGGCATCCTTTTCCTTTGATGCCCCCCTATGAGCTTTTCCATTCCTACCCGAAGAGGTCACAACAGGAGGTGGTTCCTGTTGAGGTGACTGAGGCACTGTTGCAGCGGGAGAAGTCATGGGGACCAGTTGAACTGCGGTCAAAGAAAGATAAGGTTTGGGTTGACTAGGCGGGGTAGTGGCTAGAGGGTCAAGGTACCAGACGAGTATTCTCAGGGTCAAATTGGGGAGGGAGAGGGTGGTCATGATGGGAACTGAATAGAGTCTGGGAGGGGGAGCAAGGAAAGGTATCTGACCAGTGGGGTAATGGCCAGGAGGGACGGCTCCAAGATGGTTGATACCTAGTGGAACTGACCCAAGAGGATAGAGGGGCTCATGGGTACCAGCTGTAGGAGAAGGGCCAGAAGGAAGAGGTCTAGCTGGCTGAGGTGAAGGGTTAGGAGCAGGTTGCGGTAGCTGTTGAGTCTCAAATCTACATCTTTCTTATACACCTTTCTAGACTTTTTCCATTTACCTGGACCTCCTAAGCTATCAATATCATTGCATTTTAATCATAAAATAGCATTTAAAATGGTTTTTAACTATGTTTTGTGTCTGCTGTTTGAATTAGATTTTTGCTCAATAAGCTGCGGAATCTTGTCACTTTCTGCAACTTTCCGCAGCCATTTTGTTAAAGTCTATATTCCAGGTGTCTTCAGGCAAATCGAGCCACATGGGCAAGTTGGAAATGACATGGACATGGATCGAGTCCTATTGGCTTAGTCGAATTCACCTAAGAAGGCTGTGGTCAAAGGTATCCAAGTGGTGGTCAACTGAAGAGTCCCACGGTGACAGAACTCTATTTTTCATCACGTGAAGACTTGTGTGACCATTTCTAAATCACGGGAGACATATCAAAACCTGCAAACGGATCCATAAGCCGAATCCAACAGCCACTTTCCATAGATTTAATCTTCACGGCAGCAATGATGCTAGATTTTTGGACGTGGTTGTTCACGTGTCTTCTATCAGCGCAGACTTTAGGGAATTAGTTATATCACCCTCTATTATAAATAATGCGTTCTCATACGCATAATAGTTAGCTCTGTAATGTAATTGCGTTGCCACTGTGCTGTGACATTATTTCTCTTTTATTACCGCATTTTGAATATACAAGAAGACTCTGTTCATAAGCACAATTCGTGTTTGATAGCTGCTTCCCGAGGATTGTGTAGAGGGCCCCTGCACACGCTGAGGTTTTGTGTATTACTGTATAGTTTCATGCTTCATTTCCTTACGTTCATTGTGCCATAGTCATTCACGTGTATATATATTACATCTTTCATGGTATTTACGTTTCATCTTTGTCCATAATCTTTCATGCTTTACGTTTTACTTCTGTCCATAATCTTTCATGCTTTATATTGTTGTTAACTGATCAGTGTTTTTGTTCCAGATTACAATAGGCAGCTGGGCATTTGCACATCATTTTATAATGACTAATGACATGGAATCAATATTGTCCTTCTGCTGATTTCTTTTTCTTAGTTTTTAATTCCAGCACTGTTTTATTCATTTCAGTTTTGTACATTTTCTTTACTAGTTAGATTAGATATTAAACTGCTCATGTCATTATCAGTTACCTCCGAAAGCCATAGCGAGACTAATGGTGAGGGATTGAAGTATGAGTGTGTAGTTTGATATTAGTTTATTTTTCTGCAAGTTAGATATTAAATTGCTCATGTCATTATCAGTTATCTCCGAAAGCCATAGCGAGACTAATGGTGAGGGATTGAAGTATGAGTGTGTAGTTTGATATTAGTTTATTTTTCTGCAAGTTAGATATTAAATTGCTCATGTCATTATCAGTTACCTCCGAAATCCATAGCGAGACTAATGGTGAGGGATTGAAGTATGAGTGTGTAATTTGATATTAGTTTATTTTTCCGCAAATTAGATATCAGATTGCTCAAGTTGTTTATGATTACCTCCAAAAGCCATAGCGAGACTAATGGTGAGGGGTCAGAATATGAGTTGATGTAATTTGATTTTAGTTTTACTTTACTTGCAATCTTTTCTTTGAGTACAGTTTCTTTTGTGTTTAGACAGCAGCAAGGGTAATGATTTTCATGATCAATAGTTCACTGTTTGTTTAACTAGAATAGTGGCACATTTTCATTTCCTTTTAGGAATTAATTTTGTCATTGTATGTTTCAAAATCCTTTTGAAGTTTGAAGTTTGGGAAATCATTATAAAGGACATCATTGCCTTGAACAATCATAACCATACTTGTCTTTTAGAATTTCTATCTCACATTAGGAAACCAACCAAGATAAATAAAAAAAACCCAAAAACGACAAAAAGTAAGAGATAGTTTATCTTGCACATATAGTGCGCCACACTTCGTCAGCTTACGAATCCTGGATTGAAAAATTAATGTAGCAATTTAGGACACACTAAATTGACCAAACAATAGCCAAGGTTGACGTTATGGTTGCTGACTAGCTGAAGCAGGTTGTTTAAGGTCAGCACGAGACGATTGCATCATGCAAACATTCGCTAAGCTTGGATTAAAGACAGGAGGAGGAGGAATACCAGGGAAATTTCCAAGCAAGGAGGAGTCTTTGTAGACGCTGGGGGAGACATTGGTCAAAGAATTGACGGTTTTCTTATTGGCTACAGAAGAGATAGTTGACTCAGGGGAGGTCTGGGATTTTGGCTCATGACATGTCAACTAGTCAATGGTGACTATCTTTCCATTATGAGGGAAAAACATCTTGCGGTGGACCACATATGGGACAGTAGACATGGCATAGGTGTAGCTACGCCCCAAAATAATTTTATAATCAAGAGGGGCATTGATGACTTCAACTTCAACGCAAACAGTCTTGCCCGCAAGAGTGATAGGAAAATTACAGAATAGGCCAATGGGCTGGGAGGAATGGTCGTCCCATGCATGAAGGGTGATTGTGGAAGGGGCCAGCTCAGGAGATCTGAGTTGTTTCCAAACCGAAGCAGACATCACACAAGTGGATGCCCCCTCATCAATAATACACTGAGAAACGTGAGCATTCTGGATTTTCACTGGGATTTGGAAAGCTACGGAAGCAGAAAGGGGAGTATGTTCTGATTGACGGGCGTTGAAAATAATCAATTGGTTACCAGCAGGATCTACAGCACCCATGGAAGATAGTAGAGCCTTCTTTTGAGAAGGAAATGACTGGAGGAGTTCCAGTGTTGAAATGGCAGCAGGAGACAGCGCCAAATCATCTACTATGCTATACGAATGAGAAGCTTGACCAGAAGCAGCATTTTGGTGTAATGGGCCCTTAGGAATCTAGGTATGAACCTCAAATTTGAGCTGAGGGATATGAAAGGGACCATTAGATGTCAAAAGAGGCTCTGTAGAACCTGAATAAGGTGACTTGGGGATAGACGGAGTGGGAGGCTTGGGGTGTTGACGAGACCGAGTTTGAAGGTTAAGGTCGACAGGTAAAGGTTGATCAGAGTTCATCATGAGAATCTGGTAATTGAAGGAACCAGAAGGGGAAGGTTGAGTGGCTGCCTGTCTGTCAAGTGGTTGGGTAGCCACAAATCCCTCCTGTGCATCCACCTACTCTTGAGGGGGCGGTGACTTCTGTTGCAGGGGTTGAGAAGGCAAGGGAGGCGGAGGTGCTAATGTTGGAGGAGCTGGAGCACCAAGCTGCAGAAATGGATAATAAGGGGGTTGGGTAACAATGTGGTAAGTAGGAGGTTGGGCCAAAAGAGGGGGCATGCCGTATCCTAGAGACATGCTACTGGGAGGGGAAAAAGTGCGGGAGGTGCTGCCTCCCCCCCCAGGAAAAGCATAACCCATGGGAGGTTGGTCACATGTATGAGAGATAGCTCCAACGATACCGTCGACAGCATGAGGTGCCCCCGGTGCATTGGCATCGCCGCGTCTAGGGATATCAGGTATAACAATATAAACATAACCTGTTTGAGCATAGATCAGGTCATATTTGAACGCCATTTGGAGGGCAACTTCTTCATTTTGAGGAAAATGCGATGTGACATCTTTCCCGATACGGGGCACGGGAGATCTAAGGAACCAGTCCATGTAGACACAGTCTTCAAAGGTAGGAGATTGCCATAGGCTCTTTCTTCTCCACCATTCCTGGACATGATCGGATAGGCGGGTCACAGATGATTAACGGAAAGAAGTCAAAAGTTTGATACCAGTGTCATAACAAAGGGGAAGCTAGAAGTAAGATAAAAAAGCTCGGGCAAGAGTCGCAAAGGTGTTATGAGAGGAAGTGGGCTGATCAACATACCACTTAGAAGCTTCGCCTATAAGCGTGCATTGGAAAAATCTAAGACGGATGGAATCATAAATAATGGAATGGGATGAACACCACATGTGGAAAGATCGGATATGGTTGGAGGTATCCTCTCCAGCAAGGCCTTCGAACTTGGGAATGTCATAGGGGAGCTTGGTTGGCATAGCAGGCCAAATAACATCGTGGCGGATAGGATCATTGATCAACTGATTGAAATCGAGGAGACTGAGGCCTGCCATGAAGAGGAGCAAGGGAGTAGTCGAGGTAGTTCCCGTGGCGGTGCCGCTAGTAACATTCCCAACATTATGGTTGGGGATGCCACTAGTGTTAGGCCCTAGACCAGACATGGTGAAGGTAACATGGGGAGAACCAGAAGTAGGGGGAGAACCCAAAGAATCAGAAAAGGAGTCGGAGTGCAGACTCGAAGGGGGACTAACTCGACGACAGCGGGAAGGAGTAGGTCGACCAACCTCAAAATGAGGGTGACTACCAAGAAGTCTTCGGGATATAAGCCTTGGGGTTGCAAAAATGATGGCACAAAGGGAAGAAGAAAAACCGACAAAGGTAGGGAGGTGCAGAATCAAGAGAGGTCAATGTCGAAATAAGGGAAGAGAGGTGGAGTGTCAATTGATTTTAAAGTCTTTGATAGGTTGTGTTAACCAGGCTCTTCTTCACTTAGGGTCAGTGTGTGGTGTGTGTTAATTTTAATTTTTAAACCCAGACTTTTTGAGAGTAAAATAAAAAGTGTGTTGCGGAACTGAAAATAAATCTGCAGAGAACAGTAAATAAGGCTGAAATAATAGAAAATTAACAGCTAACAATGCATCGATCTAACCCAAGAAGGCGGGTCTCTCAAAACTAGTCTAAAAGAGGGAAAAAATCTAATCAAAACACACTAAGAAGAGGCCAATAGATCTAAGTTCATGAGGGACAGGGATCTAAAGGAGAAATATACTAAAAAGAGGTGCAGAAAACAACAAAGAGGCAGAGGCAAGGTTGCTGCAACAAAGGGGGGAATCAGCTAAAGGTAGAAGGGACAAGGAGTTGACCCTAGAGGAAAACCCAAACCAGGCTATATGAGGTGATTTGAAAGGAAAAGTAGCTGATGTTAAAGGGATCTAAAGATGAGGTATCAGAAATGGCTAAAACTCTGAAAATTTAGACACTTACAGCAGCTGAAACTCTTCCACAAAAAGTGGAGGGTACTGAAGCCCTAGGGGGCTATATTCCCACTTAGTTGAGTAAAATAGAGCAATAATAGGTATAAACAGGTGAAGACGGAGGTCAGACAACCCTAACAGAGGTTCAGACAAAACCCAGAAAAATTTCAGAAAAATTCCAGAAAAAAGTCCAGGTCACAGTTTTTGACCCGTTTTTCGCTCAGGTCACAGTTTTTGGGTTTTTTTCTGCTACTTTAAGCTCCAGGATGCAATTTTTGGGCCAAAAATTGTGACCTGTACTTCCAGTACTCTCGGCGGTAGATTTCAAAAAAAAAATTCGTCTCAGCTGCGACTGATATCTGTCACCTGCGCAATAGGGCGAGAAACACACAGAAGTTAAAAATTTTAATGTTTAAGGGTTTTAGAGGTGAAAAACACCATAAAAATAGGAAAAAAAAAACTTGAAGAGAGACCCTAGGGTCTGAAATAGCTGGATATTCAGGAATATATAAAATGATAGCGGTCGCAAAATAAAACCTATGTGGAGTCGCCAATTATTAGTATGAATCTTTCGTCGGAAAAATACCACTTTAGCTATGCATAAAAAATATACCTAACATCAATTATGGTTTCCAATATCTTTAAATATGCAGTTAGGTGATCCAAATAAAGCTGCACAAATCCATATCTAAGCATAAAAGACATTAAGCAGTGAGAATAAAATGTTGCTCCATGCATCCAATAGACAAGACAAGAACAATATATTTGAAAGAATTTTTATATTAAAAAGGGGCACCTGAGAGGAAAACAATAAAGGTGCTTCCAATTCTCCTCAATGGGATGGGTTCTTGAAAGTCCTCAGCATTTCAGATCTAAAATTTCTCTCTCTTGTTGGTGTAGAAAACCCAGACAAACATACAACTCAAAGGGAGCTCACAAAGAAAGTGATGAAGAATGTGACAATGATAATGGCTCAAAGTCAGACCAAGAGTATAGATCCAGAGTGATCTAAGACAATGAAAAGGTGACTAATGAATGGGAAAACCCTTCTATTTATAAAAAATTATTAGGGCAGTCTAGAACTTGGTGCATGAATAAAATATTATTAATCAAATTCTAGAACCACCCTCTAGGAATATTTTATTATATTTGTTGGAGGGAAAAGGATTTTTGACTTGAGTCAATTCCTTTATTTATAAATAATAAATAAATAAATGATTTATTTATTATTTTAAGGAAATGGTGAGAATATAATTAAATAAATAATGATTTATTTAATTATTTATAAATGATTTAGTCAAATTTAACTAGGAATATTATTTAAATAAGGATTTAAATAACTTATTCCTAGGAAATAATCAAATAAATAAGGATTTATTTAATCGATTTCCTTGTTTTGGGTTAAATATGACCAGAAAATATAAACAAATATAGATTTGTTTATTATTTCCTTTTGGGGTTTCCTGTTTAGACCATAAACAACTTAATAAAGGTGTTTTACTAAGTTATTTCACATAGTGAAAGCAATTTTATTTAGGGTAAAATTGGTCTTACATGGTGTACTTGGGTTCATCTAATGATAATAGGTTAGATGACCAAAAAATGGTTTAACACTCTGGAAGGATTGGGAGAGCCAGTTGACGAGAAGACTATTATACGGAATATTCTTAGAATGTTACCCGGGAGATTCAACCCAAAGGTATCAGCCTTAGAATATAGTGCAAATCTAGACAAACTCAGCAAAGTGGAATTACATGGAGTTCTCATAGCATATTAAATGAGACTTGATGAAGAAGAGGGTACTTCGCACCTAGAAACTGTGTTTGTTGCATCTAAGAAAACCAATAAGGACAAACAACCTTCAATTGAAATGACATGCACCTACAAGTGTGAAGAAAATGGAGATGATGGAGAAGGTCTTTCAGATGAAGAATATGCTTACTTTATGAGAAAAATAAAAATTGGTAAGGGAAAATTCAAAGGTAAAATCCCATTGATATGTTTTGGCTGTGGTGAGGTTGGGCATTTCGCAGCAAAATGTTCTAACGGAAGTGATGGAAACTCAAAAGGAAAGAAGGGCTTTAAGAAATTCAACAAGCAAGGCAAAAAGAAAGGATCCAAAAGGAACTTTCTCTCTAAATAAGATAGCTCATCATCCGATGAAGATAGTGACAAGAAAGAAGAAGCCAATGAGAAAGTATTGTTTATGGCCAGGCACAATAAACCAGAGGTATCAAACAACGAAGAAGAAGGGTTGACCATAGAAGAATTTTTTGAGGAGGCAATCAGGCTTATAAAAGGGCTCAAGGCTAAGAAGATCTATTCCAATACTCTTGAAGAACAAGTTCAAGGTCTCAAAATTGAAGTTGAAGAACACAAATGTACTGAAGAGTCACTTCAAAAGAATTTGGAAGAAAGCAACCAAGAAAGGGAAACACTAGAAGCCAAAGTAGTCTCATTGCATAAGGAAGTGAAGAAGGGAAAAACTATCCAAAACTATGTCAACAGTTCAAGGGAATTGGAAGAAATCATCAACAATCAACTATCTTACAACAACAGAACTGGCCTCGGTTACAAAGAAGAAGCAGGACCTTCTACAACAAAATACAATGAACCTATGAGATCTAACATCCGTGTAGACTTCATTGGACAAGATTCGCAAGCACATCCTTGGAAGAAAATTCCCCGACGAAGATTTCCATCCAGGTACTGGAACATATTTTTCATGGCTATTGTTATTCATGTGGAAAGTTTGGTCATAAAGCTATAGAATGTCGCACGTACCCTAGGAACCAATACTATTCCAGGATATCCTTCAAACATGAACCTCTTAGGGCTCAACAAAACATATATAAATTTGAACATTTAAGAAATAATATGGAACATTACAAATGTTAGAACTTTGGACACACAACCAGAGATTGCAGACTTGAAAATCCTCCAGAAGAATCTTTGAAGCCACAAAATGAACGAACATGGAAGAAGAAGAAGAAGACTGATAATTGTGCTCTCACTCTCAAGGCTCAAAACAACAATGATGTGTGGTATGTTGACAACAGTTTCTCAACGCATATGACTGGAGATAGAAGGAAATTTTTGTCTCTGAAAGAGAAGAAGGATGGAACCATATCCTTTGGAAATGATGGATCTTCAAATGTTATAGGATCAGGTACCATCACTCTCGAAAGCAAAGATGTTATAGCCAATAATGTTCTATTGGTTGAAAACATTAACCACAATTTGCTCGGTGTTGGACAATTGTGTGATCAAGGACACACAATGCTATTCAACTCCACAAAATGTGAAATTAGGAAAGGCAGGTATGGTAAAATTGTGGCTACAACAATTCGAGCTCCAAATGACATATATGTTCTGGAGAAAGCAATTAAAGCATGTCTACTAGCTAAAGAAGATGAAAGTTGGTTATGGCACAAATGAATGGGTCACATAAACTTTGACAATATTGTCATGATAAGCAAAAAGGAAGCAGTACGAGAAATGTCAAAAATCTCAAAACCTTCCAACACACTATGTGAGGCCTGTCGGCACTGCAAGCAGACAAAAGTCCAATTTAAAATGAAAGAACACTTTGCATTACATCCATTAGAATTGATACATACTGATCTATGTGGTCCTGTGAGAACAAAGTGCTTACATGGAGAATTATATTTCATGTTAATGATAGATGACTATATCAGGATGACAGCCATCAGTTTCCTAAAGAAAAAATATAAAGCATTTGAGTGCTTTAAGATCTACAAGGAGTTGGTCGAAAATGAAACTGATTTGAAAATAAAGTGTCTAAGATCAGATAATTACAGAGAATTCATTTCCAAATTATTTCAGCAATACTGTAAAGAAAAAGGAATAAAAAGACATTTTTCAACGTCATGAACACCTCAACAAAATGGAGTTGCTGAAAGAAAGAATAGAATCGTACAGGAAATGGGTAGAACAATGTTGAAGGACTCAATATTGGTTGAAACATTCTGGGTTCAAGAAATTCATACGACAGTCTTCATTATCAACTGAAGTCTTCTCAAAAATAATTGCAACAAGACCCCATATGAATTATGGAAAGGAAAACCACCTAATGTGAAATATTTCAGAATATTTGGAAGCAAATGTTATATCAAAAGAGAAGATAAAAATTTGGGTAAGTTTGAATCACGTGTTGATGAAGGTATATTTTTTGGTTACTCACACAAAATAAAGGCCTATAAATTTTATAATCTAAGACGAAAACAGATATTGGAGAGCATAAATGTTACATTTGACAAAGATGGTGTTCTACGAATAATGATGAGGATCTAGAATATTTGAAACTTGAGACAGAGGCTGAAAAAGACACAGATAAAATTCTAGAACAAGAAGCAACTATCAACGAGGAAGAAGTAAATAATGATCATCAATATATACCAGAACAACAAAAAGAAGCTCCTCCAAGGAGAACAAAAGAATGGATTCAAAAGAACCATCCCTCAAATCAAATCATTGGTGACAAAAATTAAGGTCGCCAGCTTCATTCATCACAACAAGCTCACATTTCTCTTCTAGCAACCTTTGAGCCTAGTAGTTTTGAGGAAGCTAGCCAGGATGAACAATGGGTAGTAGCTATGAATGAAGAACTGGATCAAATTGAGAAGAATAACACCTGAGAATTAGTTCCACGACCAAAAGATAAAAATGTCATTGGGACTAAATGGGTGTTCAGGAACAAATTGAATGAAGACGGACAGGTTACCAGAAACAAAGCACGATTGGTTTGCAAAGGCTATGCACAAGTGGAAGGAATTGATTTTGATGAAACATATGCACCAGTTTCCAGAATGGAAGCCATCCGAATGCTACTCACCTATGCATGTTCAAGAAAAATTAAAGTCTACCAAATGGATGTTAAGTTAGCATTTCTGAATGGAGAATTAGAAGAATAAGTTTACATCGAACAACCTGAAGGTTTTCTATTATCTGAAAAAGAAGACTATGTTTGCAAGTTAAAGAAGGCTTTATATTGTCTCAAGCAGGATCCCAGAGCATGGTATGCTCGTCTTGATGGATATCTACGTCAACAAGGGTTCAAGAAAGGTACTGTTGATGGCAATCTTTATGTACAAATAGACAAAGATAGTTTAACAATCGTTGAGGTATATGTGGATGATATAATATTTGGTAGCAATGATGATCAACTAAGTAATAAATTTTCTACAAAGATGAAAAGTGAGTTCAAGATGTCTTTATGTGGTGAGCTAACATACTTCTTAGGGCTTCAAATATCTTAGCAAGAGAAAGGAATATTTATATGTCAAGCCAAGTACATCAAGGAAATGCTCAAGAAATTCAAAATGAAAGATTGCAAATCCATCCTTACTCTGATGGTAACAGGTTGCAAATTGAGAATAGAAGACTCATCTAAGGATGTGGATCAGAGGTTGTATAGATATATGATTGGTAGTATTCTATATGTAACAGCCTCCCATCTAGATGTTATGCAAGTAGTTGGAAAAGTAACAAGATGCCAAGCAGCACCAAAAGAATCACATATTATTGGCGTAAAAAGAATTCTTCGATATCTTAAGGGCATAGAAGAATATGGCTTGTGGTATCCCAAGGGTAACAATCTCATTATTCAAGCCTTTACAGATGCATATTGGGTAGGAAGCGTTGATTATCGTAAGAGTACTAGTGGAGAAGAATTCTATCTAGGTGGTTGTCTTGTGTCATGGTTAAGAAAAAAGAAAACCGCAATCTCATTATCTACAACGGAAGCAAAATAAATTGCAGTGGAATCATGTTGTACTCAAGTCCTTTGGATGAAACAAACTTTGCAAGATCTTCAAGTACAATTTAGTGAGCCTATTCCCATATTCTGTGACAACACTATGCCATTAGCATCTGCAAGAATCCTGTCATGCATTCAAAAAAAAAACACAAATATCATTTTGTTAGAGAAAGAGTTGTTGAAAAGAATATCAAACATGAGTATGTTGGTATAAAATAACAAATTGCTGATATCTTCACTAAACCTTTACCTCAGGAAGCATTTGAATATCTTCACTAGAAGCTTGGGATTCTGCCAAGTTCTCATTAGATTATAGGTCCGTAGGATGATTTTGTGTTAGGGGGAGTGGAAGTGTGTACAGGTCCACAAGATGGTTGTGTGTCAGGGGGAGTTACCCTTTTCCATTGATGTCAAAGGGGGAGAGAATGGTGTAGGAAGAGGTGTCATGATTGCAGGGGGAGTACTTGTGTTGCCATCAATGCCAAAGGTGGAGATTGTTGATTAGCGATTGTCATTGATGTCAACCCAAGCAGCACCAGGGGCTAACCCAATATTTCATGGGAATTTTGACCTACCAAAATATTATATTCTGGCTCAATAATTATTTTGATGGTTTCTAGTTGTCGAGATGTTTTCATTGATATATGGCATGCCATGTAATTCTTCATGGTTTGAGAGATATTCACGTTTGAAGTTTGTAACCCCAGCTAGTGGGATAAAATCCCACGGGGTTGTGGCATCGATCATTGAAATGTCATAATTAATATTTTTTAAGCTCCTAAAATCCCTCCCACATTCACTTGTTGAAGCCCCTCTCAACCTAAGCATTTATATAAATTGTGATCGTCATATCCTCCTTATGTAGGGATTTCGTAATCTGAAACAGGTCATCGTGGAATTTTCGCTCTAAGTTTTTTTCAATGAAGGTTCATAAGCTTAAATTTTTATGAGGCGAAGCCTAAATCCTGAGGAAGCTCTTGTACAAATTTCAGATCAAGGTGTGCAATATTTTCAGATATATGATCTATGGAAGTCAGTGTTTTTGCAGGCTCCTGAAATTCATCTCAAAGAAGTGACCTTGGTAAATTTTTCATATCTCTCTTTCTGAGTATCAGATTGGAATTATGTAAAAAGTGGAAGATAGTGCATGGAATGCAGTTTTCTCTCTATAAATTTTAGAGCTGAATGAAGAAACAATGACACATGGAACATCATACAAATTCACTCTACTGAAACAATCCATAATTAGGGCATTGTGAGAGATTGGGAATAACTCTCTCTTGAAGAACCCAAATTGGGTCAAACCTATGGGATTTTAAAGATGACATAGAGGACTACTACAGGACAAAAAATCACATATTGGGGATTTTAAATAAATAGAGATACACCAGATTCAATATCGAGCTCCTAGAAGGCAAGAAAAAACTAGATCATGTGTTGTCAAGGGCTGCAAAGGACCAGACTTTCTAGGACAGCAAAGCAAAGCAACGTGAAGCAGAGGGTAGCATGAAAAGAGCAGAAACCAAGGTGAAGAACAACAACAAGAAGTTCATCACATGAAGTCTTCAAGTGGGCAGCACTACATAGAGTCACTGTAAAGGTATCACTGTACTAAGTCATTGTAAATACATTATTGTAAAAATTGTACTAGTGTCTATCTGCCAAGAGTTGAAGAGGCAGTGTTGGGAGGTCTAGGATCATCATTAGGTGGTTGTGTCATAGTTGGGGTTATGGTCTAGTGTGTCTTATTCTTCTACATCATTCTATATCATTGTAAAGTGGACCATTTTCCCTAGTACGGGTGTCCATTCTTCTTTTATTCTTCTATAGGGTGGTAGGGTGGTGCTAGGATGAGTTGTAGCTCATTGGGTGTTGGGGAATTCATTCATTTGACTACTGAATAATCTCAGGCATTGGAGCATCCATCCAGTGGGAGCTGGAGTAGAATGATTTTCTATATTCTAGGAAGTTGGAGCTTTATTTTCAAATGGAGTTGAATATTAAAGAATTATTAGAAAAGCATTAGGTGGTTTTTGTCCCGGAGTGGGTTTCCACCTTAAAAACTGTGTGCATTTGTGTTGCTTTTGTTTACTGCTATAATTTTACAAACACTGATAATAATTTAAGATTAACTAATGCTCTAATTGGAAGGAATACTGATTCACCCCCTCTCTCAGTATTTCCAACACTTTCTTCCCTCCTAGCATCCCATCTCAATACTAGATCTCCTTCCCTGAAATATATTTATCTTTCCTTCCTATCAAAAATAATTTTCATCTTAATCTAATATTTCCTTAGCTTATATTGAATTTCATCCTTGTTTTCATTTAATTCAATGATCTGATTGATCCTCCTAGAGAACTCACGAGATTCTTCATTAACTTCTTGAAAAAACATCGAAACAGGGAAAGCTAGATTAGCTAAGAAAAATGGCCTCTTTACCATAAACCAATTGAAATTGATATTTTCCTGTAGATATTTTTTGAGATATCCTGTTAGTCGAAACTGCATATATGAGGTGACTGCCCAAATTCTTCTTCTGATCTTCTATAGTCTTATTAATTACCTTGACTAGGCTCATATTTCATGACACTGAAATACCATTTCCCTATGGATAGTAAGGAGTACAATGATGTAATAAGATTTGATACTTTTGAAATAACTCAATAATTTTTACAATACTAAATGTTGTTGCATTATCAGTTACTATTCGTTGAGGACATCCAAATCTGGACAAAATGTTTTCTTCAATGAATTTGACCACTACAGTATCTGTAGCATTCCAAACTGGAATTTCCTCTACCCATTTGGTGAAGTAATCTATGGAAGTTAGGATCCAGCTATGCTGATTACTTGATGTTGGATGAATTTCTCCTATGAAATCCAATCCCCAATATAAGAAGGGTGCTTAAACCAATACTAGAACGAAAGGAAGTGCTACAATTTTTTTTCTTTCCAGCAAACATTTGACATGGAATGAAACTTCTAACCTTTGATCGTACTTGTGAAAACATATTAGGTCAATAGAAGCTTGATCTTAGTATTTTATATGCTATGGCTCTCCAAGCATAGTGTACACCACATATACCTACTTGAAACTGCTTCATAATTCCTTTTTTTTTTTCACTTTCTATCAAGTTATTCAAAAGGATATTGAGTGGATCCTTCCATTATAAGTTTTCATTTATGATACAATAATTTATATCCTTTGACTTAATTGTCTTACATTTATTTCTTGAAAATTGACTAGGACACTCAAAGTTAATAAAAAAATGTACAATATCAGAATACCAATCTGACAACAATAATTTTTCATCAATATGAACAGGGACTGTTTGATTTGAAGATGAAGGTTCTTCTATGTTCTTCCCTTCTAAATCCTGGGAAGGCTCTTGTGGATTCTCCCCTTCTACATTTACAGAAGGTTCTTGTGGATTCTCATCTTGAGAGTTGGGAGAAGGTTCATGTGTATTCTTCTCTGAAATTTTGAAAAAAAAAAAATTCCTAAAAATTTACAATTATATTCAACTAACAAATTGGCCAAAACTTGACCTTTTACTAACTTAGTGGTTATGATACTAAGATAAAATTCGAGGATTTGAGTGATCCATATTCATGTTCTCCCATTAGTGTCAGGTTGAGTGAGGACAATTTTTACAACATTGTTGGGAACATAAGCAGTAATGGTTGAGTGGAGGGCATAAATTATGAAGGACTTTAAAGCTTGGACTATGGAGTAAGATTGTTTTTCAATAATGTCACACTTAAGTTCTACATCTCTCATGACTTTACTAAAAGGTCTATAGGTTGATCATCACCATCTTCATTTTTCTGTAAAAGGGCAACATCTAAAGTGTTTTCAGATTCAAAGGAAAATATGCTAAAGAGTTCAAAATAATTAGGGCTAGCTAAAGTTGGAGCTTCAAAGATGGCCTTTTTAATATTATCAAAAACATATCTAGCAAGTATGGTCCATTTAACTTCATTATTATTTTTAATCATATTAGTGATATCCTTAAATATTTCATCATAGTTAGGAATGGATATCCTTCTTATTCCTTGGCAATGAAAATTCTTGGATTTTTGATACTATTTTTGGATAAATCACCACTCCTTCCTTTGAAATGATGTGACTAAGAAATTTTCCTTCTCTGATAGCAATCAAAGACTTCTTTGGGTTGAGTGATATCTCGAATTTTCTACATATGTCAAAAAATTTCATTAACTGTTTTAATTTTTTTTGATCTGAGTTAGAAAAGACAATAAGGTCAGCAAGATATATAACAACAAATTTGTTGTTATTACCTGCAAAAGATGAGTCCATAGCTCTTTGAAATGTTTCTCCAACATTTTTTAATCGAAAGGGAATCTTGGCATACATAAATGTACCCTAACAAGTGGTGAAAGCAATATTTTCTATGCCTTTTGGACTCACCATTATGTGGTTATATCCAGAGAAACAATCAAGCATTGAAATTCTATTTGCACCTGAAAATTTTTGAAGAAACTCATCCATTTTGGGTAATGGGTATTTTTCTTTTAAGGATGAATTATTTATGTTTATAAAGTCTACACAAAGTCTGATTTCCCCTTTTCTTTTCCTAACAAGAACTAAATTATCTACCCAATCTGAGTATCTTAATGGAAATATGATCTGATCACAAAGTAACTTCTTAATTTCTTTCTCTATAGTAGGGAGCAAGACTGGATTGATTCTCCTTAATTTTTACTTCTGAGGTTTTGCTTCAGGTTTCAATGGAATTTTATGCTCTATGAGAGATGTATCATAAGTTTTCAATTCAACATAAGACCAAGCAAAAACATCCATATAATTTTTAAGAAGCTTCATATATTTATTTTTTACTTCCTGAGGTAGAGATGCACATATTTTGATGTTCATAATATCTTTAGTTGTTCCAATGTTATACTCTTCAATATCCTCTTCAGGTGAAATTGATAGTGGATTATTGGGAACATCATTCTAGTCAAATAACTTCTCTATAGGGACTAAACCCTTTTTTTGACAATAGAATGATATTATGGTCAACCATTTTTTAATTTAAATCAAAGGTTTCATTTTCTTTATTAAATTCATTCATGTCTCATTGATCTTATTCAATTTGTAAAATAGATAATTCATCAATGACCTGTAGAAAATATTTAAGTTGTTCATCATATTCAAATATTTTCCAGTATTTTAGATCGTCAGGAATAGATTGCCTATATTTTACTTGAATTTGATATTTCCTTTGCATTTGGTCTAGAATTTTAAATGAACTAGTAGAAACAACTAGGGATTCTACATGAATGTTCTCGTTTCTAGGGATAGCAATAATATTAAATGGATGAAAGAAATTTTCCACTCAATCTAAAACCTCAGTTCTGTAAGACATAACCCTAGGATGATTTTTTTGGAAAATATTCCTAACCTTTCTAATTATGAGTTCAGAATCATTGAAAACACTTAGATTCTGTTCTTTAAGACTTCTAGCTAGCTGTAAACCTAGAATAAAGGCTTCATACTCTACAACATTATTAGTAACATCAAAATCAAATTTTCAACATTGGGTTATGTTTTCTTTTTGTAGTGAAATTAAAACAACATAAGCTCCAGCTCCATATTTAGAACAAGATCCATCAAAGTACAATTTCCAAATATCAGTTTGGACAATTTTTGGGGTTTCTATAACATATTCAATTTTAAGTTGAGAATTTTATAAATTATTTCAAGATAATTGGAAACAACCAAAATCTTGGTCAACTGCATATATGGGATGATTTCTAGCTTGATCTTCTTTAAAAACAGTATGAATGAAATTTAACTCTCTATACAACCTAAGGTTTTCTCCTCTATATACAGAAATTGTAGCAAATGACATATCCATCTGAAGACTCCCTCGTAGCTTATCACAACAGGACCTTGAAAAAAGAATTCCAAACTTAGGAGGGATATCAGTGACAACAATATCAAAAACTACACTTTTGACAGGAATTTGAGCTAAGGTTACCACTAAGAATTTTATTAGTCTTAGACATGGTAATCTTTTAAAATAAAACATATATAGGTCATGGTAAGATTGAGTGATTTCCAAATTTAACTGGTCCCTAATAACCTTTTGCATAAGACTATGTGAGGCTCCATAACCTAACATACAGTTATATAACAATGAATCACGTGCTTTCAAAGTAATATAAAATGATGGCACTATTTCATCTATCATTTTAGAGCTAGGACCAAATAATACTGAGGGTTTTTCATCTTGAAGACTAATTACATCCCCCTCAACATCGACACTTGAGTTTTCAATCCATTTTGTGACTTCATTTTTGTATCCATGGTTATTTAAAAAAATTTATAATGGGATGCGAATTTTGACTCTCTCTACTCCTTTTCAACATTAAAGGCAGTCAAAACAGTTCTCTCAATTTGAGTAGTATCAATTGGCTGATTTAAAGGTTGGATGGTTGTTGTTTGAGTTTCAATAGATTTTATCTATGGTTCAATTATGACAGGATTTTTGGGAGGCCTTCTAGGACCTTCCCTAGGTCTTAAATCATACCTCATGTTAAGTTCAGAAATTAAGAATTATGAGAAGGCTTCATATTTAGACACTTGAAAATTTTCTTGATCCTTTTGGGATGTTTGATTTTGAGGGATAGGGACAATAGCAGTTTGAACATATGCATTATCAAGATTTTTAATATATTATGTGATTGAAAGAGTATTATCATGAATTTTTTTTATCATCAATAAACAGAGGAGGTGGTATTTGCTAATCATTACTAGGTCTTTGATGAATTTGTAGCTGAGGAAATTTCTTAAATTGAGCTTGAGTTTGTGTTTGAGGACTAGCAATAGTTTTCTAGAATTTTATTGGTTGTGTTTCAAATTTAGAAATCATATTTGAAAGGTTCCTAAGTAATTATGTAATCTTATCTATTTTTTGATCTTTGTTTTTAGATTTAGAAGAAGAAGAAGCTTCTTGATTAGCTTTAATTTTTCTTTGAGCATTTTCAGCTTTGCCTTTAATCTTAGTTGAAGCGGATTTGTTAGCTTCAGCTTCAATGACATTTATTTGCATGTCTTCTAAGGTTTGAGAAGTTCTTTCCCTTGGCATGACTGAAAAATAATCTTCAAAGGATTTGGAAAACCTAACCTTTGTTATTTCTAGTGGTGGTTTACAGTCAATAGGCATCTTATGATAAATTTTGTTAAATATTTTAATGAAAAAAGATACAAGTTCACCATAATGTCCCTGAAGTTCTTCGAATTCTATCAGAAAATAGACATGATACTTTTTAACACCCCATTGATTCTTAAAAATAGTTGTTAATTCTTCCCAAGTTCAAAGGAGTTCACTCTCAATTTTCTAAACAAGATTCTAACATTTCCTTCTAAATATTTCACAAAGAATCTCATATACACATTTTCATGTTCTAGGTTCATATTGGTAGCAATGTATAGAAATTATTATAAATTATATTGAGTATATAAACTCGTTTCCCCACTAAACCTTGGAAGATGTTTCATGTACCCAACAGGAAAATCATTTAAGATGTTTGGAAGAAGTAAAGCATCATATCTTTCTTGAACATTAGGCCTAAAACCAACCATATCTTGTGATGAAAATGAAGAAGATTCTCAGGTGGTAGTTGTAGAAGATGATGAGGTATATCTATAAGATGAAGTTGTGGAACAAGGAGGTTAATATGGAGGGTTAAAATAAGGTGGTGGAAGAAGTAAAGTTGAAGATACTCTAATAGATCTAAAAGGTTTATGAATGACTAACTTTTGGACCTCTTCTTCTCCTTCTTTATGTTGAAATAAAGGGTTTGAATATAAGGAGAATAGATCTTCTAGTTGAGTAGAAGTAGATGGAAAATAATAAGAGGTGGTAGAAATGAAATCAGTAGGTTTAAATTCCGGTAAGTGTAAATCGTGTTTTGATGTGGTAGATTCAGAAGTTAGTGCAAGTACCTGATATGATTCTAATGAATGAACTAGAAGAGAAGATTAGAAATCAACTCCTTTAGATTTCAATTCATGCACCATGGTATATCTTCTAAATTTAAAGGAATAGGTCCATATCTAAAAGGACCAGGAACTGAAGTGGTCTCCTGTCGAGGAATAAAATAAGAAGTAGTTTGAATTCTTCTTCTTGAATAGGTTTGTATTATGAGTCTCTCTGGCTCTCACAAAGGTAAAATAATCTTAGAATCAGAGCAAGACTTGGTGTGTATTGAAGGAACCAAATTTGGCTTCTGTGAGGTTGCTAAGTGAAATATTTTAACCTTTATAGACCTTTATTCACCTTTAAATGAATAGGAATATCATTGTCCGAGGGAAAATGCATCAAATTTCGTATCCTCGACAACAACGCGAGTCTCATGTTGTCCTCTTAGATAATTATAGGTCAATTAATCATGTCAGAGCATCTATAATGATTTATTTGTTTTAAATTGGGTTTTTGAATGACCAATGTATTAAGAAATTACAAACATATGTATTTAAAATTTTGATAATATTAACTATTAAGAAAAGGGCTATTACTTTACTTCAAAAAGTGATTTAATATTGCATATGTGAAGGCATAAACTGTAAGAAAGTATGATCAGTTAAATATTTATATTGAATGTTTAATTTATCATAAGTGTGAAAGACTATGAAATAATTTTTAACAACTTAACAAAACATATTTAAAATTATGAAGATTAATCACAATTAATGGATATAGAGGGACTTATAAAAAAAGAGAGTTCAATAAGTCATTCTCTAAAATGGATTATAACTGTTGGAACAAGGTCCCTTAAGAGTTGTGAATATTGTATATTTTTTTTATTTTTTAGTCTAACGTAGGGGTTTTGGGGTGGGTCAAAGCCCCTAACGCATTGTAAATGGGTCAAGGGTAGACCAAGAGTCCGCAAACCATGGTTTGCAGACCATTGGATGCGTAGGCTAAATCACTATAAATAGATGAACCTTTTTGAGTCATAGGTAGGAAGGAATAGAGATTGATGTGAAGTACGAATTGTTAGATTTGTGGTAGGTTTGTTTGGGTTACGACTCCTACTGGCTGTGTGCATGGACATCCTTTGTATTGCTTTGTATGGACCCTGCTGGTTGTGTGCAAAAGTGGTAATTGGGAATGTAAGAGGATTTTGGGTAATGATATATATGTGCGGAAGTATTGTGGATATCTGATGTTATCTAAATCTGTTTTGTTATGGTTGATGTGAAATTGAGTTATGTTTTTATGTATCTAATAGTAGCTGCAAACTATCTGTGTTTATGGTACAGGAATATGTGATCTGTTAATTCGTTGCGATTCTGTTGTTCTATGATTATAGATGATAGTGCGCATTTGGATGCGAACGTGTTAATTAGATATGATAAGCTGTCTTCTAGTTATTTATTGAGAATCCTGCAAACAACCTCTTTCTATATAGATATGATATTTGCGGACTGACTTGACTTACTTGCTCTCTCACAGGGTGCAGAAACCTAGTTCCAACACCCTCCCATACTGCTTCAGGTGAGACTTTGGCCTGTGCAAGCAGGTCACTGCTGAAAGGGCCAGTAGTATAGGGGTTTGTTAGAAAACCTTAACCTCTGAACCTGGGTCAGGACCCCTTGAGCCAAAAAATAGTTCCATTTCTGGGACCGGGTTCATTTTGAGAGAGATCGAGTAACGCCAAGACCATATTAGAAACCTAATAAGAGAATAATTGACGAATATTTTGAAGCAAGAGTTCACAGGGAAAGAACTCACTTCCACCAGAAGATGATATGGCCTCGCACATGAAGCTACCTACTTTCAAGGGTGTGGGTGATGAGGACATGGATCGGTTCTAGTTTGTCGCAGGATTGGTATGGACTGCGCAAAACATAGCAAGTGATGCGGTGAAACAGGCACAGTTACTCCTTGCTTTTAAGGGGAGAGCCTTGGACTGGTAAATGGGATACATTGACCAACATGCGAACGTGACTATTGAGGAAATCAAGAATGCATTGAAGCAACAGTTCAAGAAGCCTAAGTCCTACTCTCAGATAGTAATTGACCTGAAGGATTTCAAGCAAGGACCTTATGAGTCTGTATGGGAAGTAGATCAACGATTAAAGAAAGTAATCAAAGAAGGGGGGTTCCAGTATGACATCAGTGAACACACGGAGTGGCTCATTGCTATGTTGCTGCCCCACCTTCATGTACCAATGGGTCATCCAGCCACTGAAATGTAGGAGAAGGCCTTGGAGATTTCCATGAAACTAGAAACCACACCAAGAGGTCATACCCAGTTAGGAGTACAACAGATGCAATTCCAGTTAGAGGCAATGCACAGGGAGATTCAGACTCTGTGAAAGGAGCGAGGGGCAGAGACCAGCCCCGAAATATGGTGCATACGATGTTGGGTGAATGGCCACAAAAAATATAACTATTCACTTCTCGCAGACTACATGCAGACCGGAGGACCCATCCCGTTGCGCCCTAGGGAAGCTACGGGACCAAGTGGGTCAGCGCTATGGTGCGATGACTGCCACGTTGTTGGGCTGCACAATACCAACCTTTGCCCCCACCTTGCCGCATGTAGGTTTTGTAAATATGTAGGACATGATGAACATAACTACTGAAATTATGATCTAATGATCAATCAGGGAAACTTATATAGGGTACAATTGGACCCATCATCACCTAGATCCCCCCCAGGTATAGGAGGCTCCCTGGCTAGGGGCAGGGGAGGGGGGTGAGGAGGAAGCACATGAAGGGGTAGAGGCCAAATAATCTTTTATAATTATGGGGAAGTAGGTCACTTCACAAGTGACTTCACGAACTCAACTCGACAATCCTACAAATATTACAGACAGCTGGAGCATGTGGTTGAAGATTGCCCAGTTTTGAAAACCAAGATGCAGTAGAAGCAACAAAGACCTATGTAGAACGTACACAGGGTCAAGGTAGAACCCTGAAGTGAAGGACCAAGTATTAATGTTATAACACGCAATGGCATAGCCATTGATGGGGCTACAGAGAAAGCTGAGGCAGAACCTCTTATCTGTAAAGTGACCGTTAAACAAGAAAGGTTGGACTTACCAAAGGAAAGGGAAACTTTTGTTGCAGCTTGCCAAGACTTTGCCAAGACTGAGACACCTACCCTTCCAACACTTGTGCACCTTAGAGGAGATGATGAAGTTAAATAATTCCTACAGGCATGTATGAAGCTACTGTGCAACCAATGGGTCGTAGAAAACCTCCAAGCCTTGATAGATAGCTGCGCAAACCCAGCTATGGAAATTAAGGACGTGCACAAACTATATAAGCACAAGTGATGCACTGGTCGGGAGATGCGGATGACCATGCAGATCAACGATTATGAGATGGATCAAGTTATTGTAGACTTGGGATTCGACGCGAACGTACTACCTAAACAGACTTGGCAGTGAATGGGATAACCTAAACTGGAATGGTCCACTATCCATTTTCACGTGGCTAATCAACAGAAGATCATGCCATTGGGAATATTATCAAATATTGTAGTAGATATCGTCAGAGTTAAGGTGCGGGCTGACTTTGAAGTCATTTAGATCGAAGAAGACGTGGACCCCTACCTGGAACTCCTAGGATTAGATTGGGCCATTAATATGGGCGGTATTATCAGCTTAAAGAAATGTAGCATGGTTTTTGAAGTTAAAGTAACACGAGTTATCATACCACTAGACCCCGAAAAAGGAGAAATATATACTGATCCAGTGCGGGAGGAAGAAGAGATAGACCATATCTATAAACTAACTATAAGGGATGAAGACTAGATCAATCCTACGACTGATGGAGTGCTTTGTTGGGAAAAGGATAGAAAATGCTTTTTCGACTCCGATGAAGAAATAGACAATTGGAAAAACTAACTACATGATGTCTCCACATCGCGCTGTCTGCAAATTGCTAGGGACTTGCACTGCATATCTGCCGAGGTAAGAGAAATACCCTATTTTGATGGATTCGGTAGTATAAAGGAATTTCTGTGTATATTCGAAGCTGAGGTTCTGAGAGAATGAAGGTTATGGGACCTTAAATTGGCTATGTGCGCAATGCCTACAAGATGGTGGGAGGCACATAAGGAGGTGTTCCAGGACTGGGAGGAATGTCAGGACATGATGATCTTGCGATACGAGGCGCTGGCTGAGGTACATGTCAAGAAGTTCCTTGGCCCAGGGGACCCACGTGAACACTTTTCTGCTTGGATGGAAATATGGCATGACCAAACTTCAAAGGAATGGGTTCACTTGTTTAGTCATGCATTGATACCAATCCCTACTGCATGGTACTTGGATGCAGAGCTACATCAACGCACCCGCCACTAGGAAACCTTGAAGGATGAATTCATTTGTACCTTTGGACTAATATGAGGCTCGAAGGTACTTGAAAAAGCTCTGCAGGATATAAATGCATTTGTATTTGGTGAATCCATCTCCTCCGCAGCATTTGGGGTGTCGACATGGGAAACTCAGATGCAGGACATTATCAATTGTCGCAATATACCTGTAGAAGAATGTGATTCTAATCTATGCAATGTCTCTATCCCATAATCAGAGGGGGGATGCATAGTTGTGGGGCCTCCACTACAAACTATGGATGTAACAAAACCCTTGAAAATGTGGGAAGTCAACATTGTCATGGTATAATAGCCTAATTTGGCTAAGATTGGTGACTACTAGGATAATGACACTGTCAGCAAGGTCGCTAAATTTCTCACAGAATACCAAGGCTTATTTCCAACCAAATTTTCGGGTCTCAAAGGGATCACAAGGGACCTAGGGGTGATGCACATCACGTTAAAATCAGATGTGCGACTGATAAAGAAGCGGCCTTACCGATTGAATCCTAAGTATAAAAAAAGGTTAAAGAGGAACTGGCTAAAATGATCGCCACAGGTATTATCAAGCCAATGGAGCAGTCGGATTGGGTAAGTCCGATGGTAGTTCTGGAAAATAAAAAAAATTAGAAATCCAATTATGTGTGGACTTACGCAAGTTAAATGACACCTGCATACACGACCCCTTTCCGACACCATTCTCCAATGAAATACTAGATAGTGTAGGAGGCCAAGAAGCATAGTTATTCACCAGTTGGTTCTCCGGATATCATCAAATATGAATCGCACCAAAAGATCGCAGCAAGGATACATTTTCCATGGAATGGGGATCTTTCCAGTATACAGTCATGCCGTTTTGACTCAAGAATGCCCTTGCTCTCTTCTCATGGGTCGTTGTTGTAGTATTCAAGGAATTCATCCAAAAATTTCTCGAAGTATATTTCGATAACTGGACTGTCTTCGGCTTAGTAAAGACACATGTTTCAAACCTGCACATGATGTTGGACACCTACAGAAAACAAAAAATTTCCCTGAATATTAAAAATTGTATCTTTTACATACCTTTCGGGATCTTGCTTGGACATATAGTTTTTCAACAAGGGCTAATGGTGGACCCTACGAAGGTTGCAGTTATCATCAACCTCGATGTAGCTACAACTTAGAAATAGCTATGTTCGATCCTTGGAAATACAGGCTAATATAGAAAATTCATTCAGGGATATGCACTGATCAACACACCTTTGGAGAAGTTGCTTAAGAAACATGTGTCATTTTTTTGGGATGACGAATGCTAGAAGAGATTTGATCTACTCAAAGAAAAGATTGTCTCTGCACCTATCCTTATCTTCCCTGATTGGGCGAAGGAATTCCAAGTTCATGTGGATGCTTCAGGGATTTCCCTAGGAGTGGTCCTTACACAGTCTGGTACCAGAGATATTGATCACCCAATCGTATTTTCTAGTCGGAAACTCTCGAGTGTTGAGTGCAATTATGCCACTATGGAGCAGGAAGGGTCGGCCATTGTCTATGCACTACAAAAGTATCGACACTATATGTTAGGAGGGCACTTTAAAATGTTTACAGATCACTCAGCTTTAAAGTACCTGGTGAATAAGCCTGTGTTGGGGGGAAAAATCTACAGATGGTTGCTGGTGTTTCAAGAATACGATATCAAAATCATATTCAAGCCAGGGAAGTTGAATTCTGGGCCAGATCACTTATCCCGATTTGAGGTAGGTGAAGAACCTACTAGCTTGGAGGAAGGGTTGCCTAACGTACAACTGTTCACCATTAAAGTCATTGATGCGCACTTCACTGTTATCATCCAGTTCCTGACTACAGGCATGGAACCTGCGGAATATTCAGTACAACAAAAGAAGGAATTGGTTACACGGGAAACAGATTTTACCATCATCATAGGTTAATTATATAAAATAGGCACTGATGAAATGTTGCACACATATGTTTTGGAGCACGAATGACACGCTATCTTGGTATAATCTCATGACAGAATCGTAGGAGGTCACTACGTAGGCAAGGCAACATTGCACAAGATCTTACGGGCTGGACTATGGTGGCCTACCCTCCATAATGACTCTCACGACTATTTTAAAGCTCACGATATGTGCCAACAGATAGGGAAGCCATCACGGAGAGAAAAAATTTCATTTTTACCACAAGTGGCCTTAAAAGCCTTTGAAAAATGGGCCATTGATTTTGTGGGACCCATCAACCCACCGAGGAACACACTACATAATTACCGCCACTGATTATGTAACTAGGTGGGCCGAAGCATAAGTGCTAAGGGATTTTACTACAGATACCACTGTACACTTCATATTTGAGCAAATTCTGACTCGATTTGGATGTCCTAATATCCTTATGAGTGATAGAGGTACACACTTTTTTAATTAAACAATACAAGCATTGACTGAAGATTTCCATATCGATCATGCAAAAAACACCCCGTATCATCCACATGCCAACATAGTGGTTGAAGCTTTTAACAAGATTTTGGAGCAAGAACTGACTAAGGTCTTCAACGATGATCGTAGTGATTGGGACGTACACATCGGATCGGTCCTCTGGGCATATTGGATGACCTGCAAAAAACTAACAGGGAAAACCCCATTCAGGCTAGTATATGGCAAGGAGGCCATTATGCCAATGGAGTATATTGTTCCCAGTCTACATATCGTAGCATTTACAAACATGGTAGAACCTGAAATCATGGAGGAATGGTTAGCACAGCTTATGGCTTTGGAGGAAGATCATTTTATTTCTAATTTCCATCAGCAGGTTTAGAAGACCCGCGATAAGGCCTAGCATGATTAACATATTCACTAGAAGAAATTTGCAGAGGGCGACCTAGTCTTCCTATATGATAGTCAGTTTGCGAAACATCCGGGGAAGTTTCGACAACACTCGCTTGGTCCCTATACAGTTAAGGAAATCATGAAAGGCGGAGCTATAAGGCTAGCCACCCTGCGCGGCGATATGCTCCCCAACTATATCAATGGTAGCCAGCTCAAATCATATCAGATCAAATGACTATTATATGTTCGGAGTAGCTGTATAAGGTAGAATCTGTCTAGCATAACACATGAGTATGATCAGGGTATGCGTGGGATGTGGCCACAACTTAGGAGGTCTGGAGCGACGTGTAGGGGGCACACATGTCTGTTCAAAGTGCAACAAGTGCGCTAGGAGCCCTAGGGTGCACTGGGTGCATAGGAGGTGCAAGAACTAGTTGTTCGAATAGTAGAATTGGGTAGACAACTAAAGATACCATTGATAAGAGCAGGTGGATGACATTTAATGAAGCGATCTCTTCAAACATTGTACCATTTATCAGATGGAAAGTATCCATTACAATTCACTTGACTGTTAGTAACTCTCTGGGGTTATAAAAGGGGAAGGATCGGTCGGATGAGGGTTTCGTATATTTTTCTTTGTCTATGCTCAATGGGATTATGCTTTAGGATCATTTGGGCCTACTGTACATCTGTTATTACTGAACCATCTACCCCATTTTAGAGAAGCCACCTGGGGTTGGGATTCATTTTCCACCCTAGAATGACGACCACCAACCCGTCAATAGCCTCGACAAAGCCAACAGTTGAGGAGGTAGTATAGAGTGCATCAGGAGCTGCAATAGTTATTTCCACTCTATCTCCAGTAGAAAAGAAAGGAAAATAGAAAGTAAAAGCGTCATGGAAGCCTACAAAAGGGGCTAGGGTAAAATCCTGAACTTCGCCCTGCAATATGAAACCACTTCGAAAAATCAACCCGACTGAGTTACCTAAACCAACAGGCCACCCTTTATTAGATCAGGAAAAGGCCTAGGTCGCCCAACCAGTCAAATGGTTGCCCCCATTTGTTCGACCTCGCAGACCATCGACCCACACGTCGAAGAACCTCGATGGCTTGGTCACCTACCTATAGATGCCACTGACCCTGGGCGAGGTCCCTGTCATTGGTGAACCCTTCGACAAGCTTTAGGAGGTAAATTTCGACGATCATGATTTATCTAACTATGAGAGCTTTCCCCAGCTGGCTCCTAAGTTTTACCTGGAACAAATACTGGAAGATGACGGGGTACAGGTCATCCCTATGCATTGGGTGTGGGGGTTGGCTGGTGCTGGGATGTTGAACCTGCTTAGCATGGCACATTTTTGCCACTACAATATTACAGATTATGTGGTCCATCAATTTCTTGCTTTATTCCATGATGGTAGCTTGTGGATTCGGGACCGCATCCCTATTGACACTGTGCTAATTCACTGAATTACCAGCCTCCCCATAGAAGGACCTGACCCAATGTTGAGGGTGGGTAAGAGGTATGAGAAAAATATTGCTGACACTGTGCACGATAATTACCATGTACTACGAAATACTCATGGATTCATGATCAATACGATCAGTGACCCAGTTATGCAGATGGGTAAATTATTGCTCGCATGCAAGTTAATGCGAAAATTCCAGGCTTCCACCATACCCGCATATGTTATTTGGTTGGAAGGATAATGTGAAAAATGAGTATTCTTTAATTGGGCCCAACACTTATGTAGCAAAAATTTGGCAAATATCCATGAGGCCTGGGATCAGGGGTGCCCATTCTATTACTCCTAGTTGCTGCTACTTATTTTGTTGGTCGCTTGCGAAGCACTAGAGGAAGTAGTCCTCCCCAAGATCACTCTGGATATGTGCGAAGAAGCATGCTACGCTATTTTATGGGACTCTAAGGATGTGCAATGTATCAAGGACAATTAGGTCTTTTGGGTTCTGTTTTAGTGCCACTTGGCAGCCACCATCAACTCCCGCCCACACCTGTCTCCAGTATTATATCAAAAATACCAATCCATCATGGAATTTCAGGTTACCTTGCACCACATCCAAATTAGAGCACACAATGATATAGTCTAGGTCTCGCTCGCATATATGGTTGCAGACGAGGATATTGATCGCATAATTGATACCTGGTCCCTGCAGTCATAGGTTGGGTTCAAAATCAGTACATTAGGCACTTTAGGAGTGAATATTCCCCCGACCACCATAGCAAAAGGAACTAGTGGATCAAACAACCACATCAGGAAAGAAGGGAACATAGGGTCCCTGAAGGATTTGCAGCCAGATAGCGATATGAAGAAGGGTGCATGAGTACCCTCGCAGAAGGGCTCACAGTCACACATTAGTACAGTGGACTAGGAGCCAGGGGATGTTGACTACCCCGGAGGAACAAAATGAACCGGTGCAACCACTAAGAGGCTACGCAAGAAGCATCGCTCACAGAGAATAGGACGTGATGAAATAGTTAAACTCATGGAAGGTTACCTCGAAAAAATTTCCGATGAAGTCACCTTGGCCACAGAGGACAAGTGGTTGAATTTGGAAAAGCAACAGCAAGTTGCATTTGCCGCACTTTAGGCCAAGCTCTGAGGCTTGCAAATGAAGACAAAGAAACTACAAACCAGTTTGGTCCAGGCCCACTCGACCCCCACTACACATTGCACAACCCTTGTTGTGGAACCAAGCCACCTCTACCCACTGCCCGCCATAGCCATTACAGTCAGTCCACTTGACATTAGAACACAACTATAGGCCTGCGTAGAGGTCCATCTAGATTTGGCAAGATTGCCCCATGATTCTCTGCAGGGTTTACATATCTCACTGTTTCAAGAAATACACCAGAGGCATCATCAGGCCCACCAGTGGCTCCGTGCAATGGAATAGAACAATAGAAGACAAGCATCTGAGGTAACCAAGGTACAAGCTGTGCACATGAAGCTGGAGCATTTAATTGGCTAACTTTGCACCAATGTTACAAATGGAATACCCGCCACAGCCACCCCCTAGTCCAAGATCGCAGGGCATTTGCAGCCTTGAGAGCCTCCCAGACATAGGTCCAGTTTGTCAAAGCTAAAATGGAAAACAAAATCACAAAATTACAGGCCAAGCTACAGCCAGAAACACCTCCAGAGGTGAGGGCCCAATTGGCTGCGCTGGTTACAGTCGCCATGAACATAATCATAGGCCAAATTGATCATGGCACCCTATTATTGAACACAACGATGCATCTATTGACCAAGGCACAGTGTGAGCCTCTCCTGCGAGAATTCAATCAAATGTTGCACCAGAAGGAAGAGAAGTTCGATCAAATGGATTCTACCTTGACTACACTAGTCCCGACCCAGCGTTTGACTCGACTGCGCTCTATCCAGGCCCTCAGAGATGACATAGAGGTCCTTTGACAGTGGAAGAAGATGCTGAGCGATCACCTCAAACCATCGGTGAACAAGGCCATCAAGCTATCCCACGATGTGGATGTTGCAGTGAAACAGTTGAACCAGACATTGGAGAGTGTCGCAGCTGCTGCAGAAGGCCCAAACTCATAGAATTTTATAGAGATAGTTCAGATTGCCATTGTGCAAAGAGAATGGGTGCTTCCTCCACTAATCAAGGCTATCAAACAACTTTAGGCAAAGATGGAGGACCCATGACCACTGTGACTTGGGACGAGTCACAAGATTGTGTGGGGACTATTGGAACAGGGTCCCTTAATAGCTGCGAATCTTGTATAATTTTGTACTGTTTAGCCTAACGTAGGGGTTTTGGGGTGGGTAAAAGCCCCTAACGCATTGTAAATTTTTCAAGGGTAGACGAAGAGTTCGCAAACCACAGTTTGTGTACCATTGGATGCATAGGATAAATCACTATAAATATATGAACCTTTTTGAGTCATAGGTAGGAAGGAATAGAGATTGATGTGAAGTATGAATTGTTAGATCTGTGGTAGGGTTGTTTAGGTTAGGACTCTTGCTGGCTGTGTACATGGAGATCCTTTGTCCTGTTGTGTGCAGACCCTACTGGCTGTGTGTGAAGGTGGTAATTTGGAATGTAAGAGGATTTTGAGTAATGATATATATGTGCAGAAGTATTGTGGATATATGATGTTATCTAAATCTGTTCTATTATGGTTGATGCTAACTTGAGTTATATGTTTATGTATCTATTAGTAGTTGGGAAATATCTGTGTCTTTGGTACATGAATATGTGATATGTTAATTCGATGTGATTCTATTGTTCTATGATTATAGCTGATAGTGCACACGTGGATGCGAACTTGTTAATTATATTTTATAATTTGTCTTTTGGTTAGCTATTGAGACTCGTGTGAACAACTTCTTGCTGGATAGATCGGATAGTTGCGAACCAACTTGACTTACCTACTCTCTCCCAGGGTGTGGAAACCTGGTTCCAGCATCTTCCCATACTGCTTCGGGTGATACTTTGGCCTACGTAAGAAGTTCACTGCAAAAAGGGCCAGTGGTATAGGGGTTCGTTGACGAACCTTAACCTCTGAACCTGGGTTAGGACCCCTCGAGCGAACAATAACTTTAAAATATTTAAGATAGATTTAAAAACAACCTTTTATTACCTAATTCTCTTCATAAACATCAAATATATGCATAAAATAAAGTGAAATGAATATTGGAAAAACTTACAAGAGAAAAATTAAAGTGTAATATCCCAAAATTGAAAATTTGGCAATATTGACCATAAAAATGTTATTTCCAGAAAAGTAAACTATAACAGGGGAAAATAATACTTGGATCCCTTATAATATGTATTATGGCCCTTAAATAAAAAAGAGGATAAAAAATAAATCCCTTTTGCTAAGTTAAATAGATCTCCTGGCCTCAAAATGGCTTAAAAACACCCAAACCCCATGCCTTACACCATACAATATTTATGAAACACATGGCTTCGTGATTTAATGAGGGTTTCTTCAAAATTATGATATAAAACCATATATTTATAGTTTATTAAGCAATATGCTGAGAAAACAGAGATCTATCCTCTTTAATACTTTATTGAGATAACTCGGAAAGGGTTTCTTGAAAGCATAAGTAAAAAAGAGTATATTTATACATCCAACTATGAAATAACACAATATTACTGTAGATTTACATACATAGAGCAGAATGATACAATAAATATATGAGAATCCCCTTTGGTAGCTTTCTGGAGGAAGGATTGACTCTTTCCTTAGAAAACTAGCTCAAAACCAAGGGGTTTAACCCTGAATACAAAAATGTTGGAGTTGTAGTCCTAGGACTGAGTAGCAGCTAAAAATCAAGAACTAGATGGATATGGATGAATATGATGCAAAATCTGAAAAAACCTCCTCCAATGGATCTTCCAAGTGAAAGGCTGATCCTAACACTGAAGATCTCACCCTCCAACAATCACTGTAAACCCTCACTACAGATGCACACTGAAAATAACATAGTCACTGAGGGATACTACGATGTAGGTGAAATAAAATGGGTTGGCCAAGTGCTAAGATCTAAAATATTCTCCAAAGGCTTCCTAACTGATCTCCCAAAGGAAGGAAAGCTTCCTTGTCTGAAAAATACGCTTCGGAAGTGGTGTTGTGAACCCTCCACTGCAACACGCTGCACCACAATGTTATACTGTTGCAGAAATAAAATTGTAGCTAAAGGAGGATGCTTGGCCTCAAGCCTGGATGTGGAGAAACATAGTACAAGCTCCTTCAAGAGGCCTCTCAATAAAGGAGAAGGAATTCCTAAACAGAAATACCTTGTGCTAAACAAGACAATAATCTCAACTAAACAGTTGAAGAAAGCACAGAGTCATACAGACCATAAAATCAAATCAATAACATAAGATGTCCTACTATTGCTGCCTTTCCCTCCTTTTATAAAAATGGAAGCTCTCTCACCTTGGGTCCCACTCATTAGGGTTTCCTCCACCATGGTATCTTCCTCCCACTATCTCTGTGCTATCTCACAAGATGATCTCCACCTCTTATCCTAGCGTTTTTGACTTGGTCAAACTTGACCTTGTCAACATGCAAATGTCCCTTTTCACACTACGAGGTATTTTATTCATATTTTTAATATGCATGGGCCTCCTTACCCATTTATTCAACTCCTAGGTGATAAAAACAAAAATAAATATTCCAAGTATTTGCATGCTAATTTTGGAATATTACAGTCCTCCCCTCCCAAATGTTGCTTGACCTCAAGAAACTGCAAGGATAGACTGAGAGGTCTCCCCTCCTCCTGTTGTACCATCCACATATGATAAACTCCTCCAAGGAATGAGATGTTTTCTCATCAATAAATCTCCATATTGCCCCTCCCAAGTATGCAAGCTAGCTAAATAGCTATCATCATGAAAAACTAGAGTACTCAAGGAGGCAATAAGGTGTTTTCTAGAGGTCCCTTTGAGGTATGAGATCTAAAATGTATTGGGAAACATCATTCCCATGTGGAAATAATCATGAGCTACTTGTAGTAAATTCTCCTTGAGCTTGGAAGCTCTAGATAAGAAGATTCTACCATGATAGTAGATGACCCCATCTCTAACTGAATATCCTTCCTCATGCAGCTGTTCATCCAATATCATACAAGTGAAAATATCCTTGGAATATTCCACCAATATCTGGGAATTCCAATATGGATCTATCCTCCATAGTGACAACGCTGATGATCTATCATGAATAAAATATGTTATATGGTTTTCCTCTTCTTTGACACCTCCTATGCAAAAGATGCAAGTTGGAAGGCTGTTATCCTTCCCCTAATGCTCCTGCCACAACGAAAAATCTGAAATGAGAGTGGGCAAAGATAATGTTGAGAGAATGTTTATCTCCTCCTTGAGTCTACCCAAGACTCTTAGCACTGTACCAAGCTCCCCCAAGGTCTCCACTCTTCTAAAATCAATGAGTGGTGCCTCAAAATGTGAAGCATCCATCCTTCTTTGCTGATATGGTGGTCTCCCCAGTGAAATGCCTCCATACATTGAGACATCAAGATCAAGATTAGATTGCATATATGAATGGATAGATTTTCCCCTGCCCTCACTGCGCAATCCAGTTTCCCTCTTAGGTGCATCAACCTCCTAAAATATATAAGGGTGTGTGCTCCTCATCACATGATGCTAGTCATCCTCCCTATCTTTTGCTTTTATCTCCATAGTTTCACATGAGTTTTTCCTCGATCTATATATGTGAGATCATGGGGAATTCCTTGCAATGATACAAGAATCCCAGTAGTTGGAGCATGTGCTCCCTCTACCTCTGCATGAGGTGCTAGATATACTCTAGACATGACAACGTTGTTTCCCTCATCCTCATCAATATGTATGGGCAACCTCCCAATGATTAGATCCTCTTTTGAAAAAGGGATCTCCATACTTGCTTTTTCAAGAATATGAGATAGAGGTCTTGCCTCTAACAGGGTATGATGCAATATATCAGCCTCCTCGATGGTTTTCTGAAGTCGATTTGAGTTTATAGTTTCCTCCATCACATGTAAGGTTTTTGTTTGTTTAGTTTTGTTTATTCCCACCACACGTGTTTCAGAAAGTTTTTCATAAAATATTTCTACTAATGTCTTAGTGAACCTTGCATAAGAAGAAGTAATTTAATTTTTCAAAGAAAAAGACTCAAATATCCACCATGCATAGGCCTTATCTCCAAAATTCAGCGCTGCAACTTTGATGGCTTCATCTTCAGAAATTTTGTACTGCTGCAAATAGGTGTCTCTCTCTTCCACCCAAGCTCTAGCTGAACATGTAGGTGAACAATCTAAAGTATATAGAAGAAATATATCCATATCATGTTGCTTGCTTCTCTTCACTTTGATCTTAAAAAACTCTGGAAAAGTGATATGATCTCTAAACTTCTGAGTTTGACATTCATACTCTTGCAGAAAATCATTAAGAGTTTCCCTCCTATTCATTCCTTCTTCTTCCATCCCTCTCATGGAAAAACTGGGCATGTGACCGAATTTTGCATCATAGTGTGTGGCTTCATGCTCACACTCATCATATGAAAATATAGAGTATTATTTAGATCCAAAATCTCTTGGAGATTCTCTACACATCTCCCTTCTCATCTTCTTGAGATCTCCATGAATGCTCTACAAAGTTTGAGAAATAAACTTTGGAAGTTTCTCCTCTTATCTTCCTCCAAAGGATGGAGTCTTCCTTTTTTCTTTTCTGCTCATATTTTATTCTTTTTGTCTTCTTGATATCATATTGGCTGAGATTCCACAGGGTGATCCAAGATTATGTTCTGATACCACTGTAATATCCCAAAAGGGAAAATTCAGCAATATTGACCATAAAAACGTTATTTCCAGAAAATTACGCTATAACAGGGGAAAGTAATATTTTTATCCCTTAGAATATGTATTATGGCCCTTAAATACAAAATGGGATCATAAAAAAATCCCTTTTGCTAAGTTAAACAGATCTCCCAGCCTCAAAATGGCTTAAAAACACCCAAATCCCAAGCCTTACACCATGCAGAATTTATGAAGCACATGAATGCATGATTTAATTATGGCTTCTAAAAATTATTATAGAAAACCATATATATGGATTTTATTAAGCAATATGCTGAGAAAACAAAGACCTAGCCTCTTCAATACTTTATTGAGATAACTCGGCAAGGGTTTCTTGAAAGCATAAGTACAAAAGAGTAGATCTATACATCCAACTATGAAATAACGTAGTATTACTACAGATTTACATACATATAGCTGAATGATACAAGAAATAGATGAGAATCCCATTTGGTAGCTTTCTGGAGGAAGGGTTGACCCTTTCCTTAGAAAACTAGCTCAAAACCAAGGGGTTTAAACCTGAATAAAAAAATGTCGGAGTTGCAATCCTAGGACCAAGTAACAACTGCAACTCAAGGACTGGATGAAGATGGTTGAAGATGATGCACAAGCTTAAAAAACCTCCTCCAATGGATCTTCCAAGTGAAAGGCTGATCCTAACATTGAAGATCTCACCCTCCAACAATCACTGCAAACCCTCATTGCAAATGCACACTGAAAATAATGCACTCACTGAGGGATACTGCACTATAGGTGAAATAAAATGGGTTGGCCAAGTGCCAAGATCTGAAATATGCTCCAAAGGCTTTCGAACTGATCTTCCAAAGGAAGGAAAGCTTCCTTCTCTAAAAAATAAGCTCCATAAGTGGTGTTGTGAACCCTCCACTGCAACACCTTGCAACACAATGTTATACTACTGCAGAAATAATGTTGTAGCTGAAGGAGGATGATTGACCTCAAGCCTGGATGTGGAGAAATACAGTACAAGCTCCTTCAAGAGGCCTCTCAATAAATTATAAGGAATTCCTAAACATGAATACATTGTGCTAAACAACACATCAATCTCAACTAAACAGTTGAAGAAAGCACAAATTCATACAGACTATAAAATAAAATCAATAACATAAGATGTCTTGCTATGGCTACCTTTCCCTCCTTTTATACAAATGGAATCTCTCTCACCTTGGGTCCCACTCATTAGGGTTTCCTCCACCAAGGAATATTGCTCCCACTATCTTTGTGCTATCTCACAAGATGACCTCCACTTCTTATCCCAACGCTGTTGACTTGGTCAAACTTGATCTTGTCCACATGAAAATGTCCCTTTTCACACTATGAGGGATTTTATTCATATTTTTAATATGCATGGGCCTCCTTACCCATTTATCCAACTCCTAGGTGATAAAAACAAAAATCAATATTCCAATTAGCTGCATGCTAATTTTGGAATATTACAGATTGAAATAAATCCACAATCCTTTTATTATCATCAATGATCAAAGATCATACACTTTTTCTTACAAATTCTCATCCAAGGGTGAAAATATTAATAACTCAAGTGGAGAATTATTTATACTAGTTTCTATCACTTAGAAGTATCTAAAACTGATTACAAAAATAATATCAAATTGTAGGAAAATAAAACTGATGACTGATTTGTCACAATATTTGAGGAAATAGTTGATGATGTGGCCCAAAAAATTTTGTTGCGCTGGCAAGTAGTTGGAGAAAAAAATTTACTCGATGGTTTCACATAAGTGATCCCATCTTTCCTTATGTGGAATTTCCAGTTTGACCAACTTCCTGAAAATTTCATCTACTTATGTGTATCTTTCAAAAGTAGGCTTGTTGATGAAGATATGTTTGATTTCATGTTTTATGATCAAATAAAAATCTAAAGCTTCTATAAAATCTTTCCCTGTCATGTGGCCTTTAATTCATGCAAACTTTTCTTTTTCAATGGGAATGGTGTAAATATTTTTCCACTGCTCCTCCAAGTTTATCAAACTCTCATTCTATTGTTTTTGTATGGTCAAATCTTGTACAAGTCTAGTTGAATAACCTATTGTAATATTCCAAAATGGAAAAGACAGGAATATAGAACAAAATAATGGAAATAGCAGTGAAATACCAATACACTAATATATGAAGGAAATTCAAATCCATCTTATTAAGCATATAAGCCATGAGGAGCACAAAAAATTTAGGATCAAGTCACTCAAGTAGTACAACACAAGCCTCCAATAAACAAATATGCCAATACATGAGATATAACTGCTATACAAATGTAGGGGAATCAATACAAAATAGTTTTAGTGAGGGTAACTGATGCTATAAAATATAATAGTGTAGGTCTCCTGATATATGTCTCAAATAGTGTCAGGAATAAATATATAAGCTCCCAAGCACATTTCCAAGACAACCCAGAAAGGGTTTCTGTTCTGGAAATACCCAAAATACAAACATGCTAGAATGCAACCCTAGGGCTGAATAGAAACTGCAACTGAATAATTGGAAAGGAGGTGGCTGAAACTAATATAAAATGTATAGATATCCTCCAATATATCCTCCAAGTGAAACGCTAATCCCTTCCTTGAAGATCTCACCCTCCAAATCAAATATTGAAACCTCCACTGCATATGCTCAACAATATAACACAATTTGAGAGTGAAATTGTGTTGTAGATGGTGGTGACAGTTTGGCCTCATGCCAAAATATGAAATAAATCTTCAGGACCTTCCTTCCTAGCCTCCCAATGGAAAGGCTACGTCTCCACTAAAAAACAAACTAAAAAATTGGCCCTATCAATCCTCCATTGCTTCTACCATGCAACACAACACAACTCTAAACAGAAACTACGCTGTAGATGAAGACAGAAGCTTGGCTTGATGCCAAAATGTGGACTATGCAACTCAATAATACGTCTCCTATGTAGGCACTTGAAGTACCTCGAGAATGAGCCTGGGATTCCTGCTCGAGAACACCCTTGTGCTAAATAGCACAACAAACTCTTCTAAATAGTTGAAGAGTGCAAACAATCATACATACCACAATATCAATAATAATAAAAACATGCTTTCCTTGGCTGCCATTTCCTTACTTATATGCTTGGTGAGCTTCCTCACCTTAGGCCCCACTCATTAAAGCCACTACTTCCATGCAAGAAATCTCTGTCCAAAACTGTGATAGTCCCTCATTGAATGTCCACTCCCTCCATACCAGCGTTGTTGATTTGGTCAAAGTTGAATCATTCCACATGCTTCATCCCCTATCCACACATAAGGGTGCTTTATCTAGTTTCTTTGATGACTCTTATTGACATTACGAGTTAATTTATTCCTACTGAAGAGATTTATAGGTCTCCCTACCCACTTATTCTTCTATCTAAAGGACAAAAGAAAAAATTAATATTTCAATTAGTGGCATGCTAATTTTGGAATATTACAGTCCTCGCCTCCCAAATGTTGTTTTTCCTCAAGAAACTACAAGGATAGAACTAAAGAGTATCCTCTCCTCCTCTTGTAGCATCCCCATATGATAAGCTTCTCAACTAAACAAGATGCTGTCTCATCAATGTGTCCCCTAGTTTCTCCTACCAAGTATACAAGTAAGCCTTTGGTGACAAATGAAAGTGGATATCATCATGAAGAACTGGGATATCCATGGAGGCAACTATATGTTTTCTAGAGGCATTCTTGAATCATGGAAACTGAAAAATATGGGAACCTTCATTCCCATGTGGAGTTCCAATCCCTAATCTATCATCCACACAAAATGAATCACCCTCCAGAATGGTAATTCATAGAAAAAATCCTCCCAAATCCTCATGAGAGGCATCTCCCAAGTACTCAAGTTTACCAAATGGCCCATCCCATAAGGAAATAAGAGGTCAAATTTAGCAATTATGGATTTCCCAATGTTCTCCCTAAAGTGTGAAGCATAAGAAATGTGGAGAGTCTCATTCCCAATGGGCACTTCCAACCTATGTTTCATCCCTCCAATCATGCCCACAACAATGATAAGAACATCATCAACATATGGGGTCATAATCAAAGTCATACTAGCTGCCATATATAAGAATGGAGAAGGATAATGGTCCCTCAAGTGCAACCAGTGCAGTTTTACTCCTAACTGCATCCAAATATAGTATCATGAGTGGTTTCTCAAACACTTTCTTGTTGCCCCAATCCTCTCACATGCTTGGAGAAGGTGAATGATGTGTGGTGCCAATTGAGCACACCCTGAATAAGATATCATCTCCCAAAAATCTCCTAGGGAGTGGCCATCACCATTACTGCTTATGGCCCCAAATGGACCATGAGGTCTATAATAAGGAATGACCCCTCTTGGATTAATGACCTATACATGGATGGAAAGGAAATAAAAACACATAGTATGTGAATCATGATGCACACAAACACAATCCTTACCATGTACCTTGAACAAGTTAGTGATGTGGCTCATAGATGGGCCTCTTCTAATTCCCAACGAGAAAGGAAGTGGTTGTGATATCAAAGAGTTATGTCCCTCCTCAATCTCCAAACAATCCATGCATCTCCACATATGATGGTGCATCTCCTCTTTGATTCCTTCCCAAGTGAATCCCTCCATGATAGTACAGTATGCCCTCATGAAATCGGTGTGGCTGGATATAAAATCATCATGTGCTGCATGTGTAGCTTCTTCTTGAGCTTAGAGGCTCTAGTCGAGAAGATACTACTCTAAAAATTTATGACCCCATATCTCATTGCATATCTCCCATATGATAAATGGCCATTAATTACCCTGCATGAAAAGAGATCCTTAGAGTATTTCACCAACAACTGGAATCTACAATAAGGATCTATACTGCATAATGACAGTGCTGCTGATATACCATGTAAAGCACTTTTCATGTGGCTTCCCTCCTCTTTGACATCTCCCATGCCAAATTTATAGATCAGGATGTTGTTTCTTGCCTCTACTACTCCTCTTGTAGCTGCTCATGCTCTAGTGAAGGTTGAAGTTTTTGGAGGCTAGCCTTCCATGGGAAGTTATCACCTATCAAAAAATTTCTGAGTTTGGATAATGTAAGCATGAGTGGCCACCAACCTCTACTATATGTGGAAGATCCCTCCCTATCTGGAAGTACCATATTGTTCCCCAAAGCCATGGAGTGGTCTCTTTGCACCATGATGGTGACATCATCCATCCCTGAAACATCTTTTCTCAGCGCAAGATTTTTGGTGAGAGTGGGTAATACTAATATTGGGAGAGTAAATCCATCCACCTTGAGCCTACCAAAGACTCTTTGCGATGTACCAAGTCCTCCCAAATTCCTCACCCTAGCCAAATCTATGAATTTTGTGCCATGTTGTGAGAAATCTTTGATCAACTCCCAATCAGGGGGTCTCCTTGGTGGAATGCCTCCATATAATGAAACATCAAGGCCTAGAGTAGGTTGTATATGTGAGTAGGTTTATTTGTCTTTGCCTCCACTGTGAAAATCATCCTCCTGCTTCTATGAATGATCCTCCTGAAATGGATAGGGGTGTGTGCTCCTAATCACCTAAAGTCAGCCATCCTTCCTATCTTATCCTTCCATCTACAAGGTCACACAGCCTATCAATGCTGGCACATTCTACTCCTGGATTATGCCCTGGTCTCCACATGTTGGATCCTTTGGAACTCCTTGCAAAGACACAAGGGCTCCTCTAATTGGAGCAATTGCTTCATTTCCATCTCCAGGTGGTAATAGGTCTCCTCCTGGTGTGACAATGTTGTTACCTCTTTCCTACTCTTCCCATTCATCATTATTGGAGGTTACCTCATTATCATTAAGAGGCCCTTTCCCTTGATCCTCTTTTGAAAAAGGAATCTCCATGTCTTCCTTGTGAGAAGAGAGCTCTTCCTGAAGTAAGGATCTTTCCTTTGGAAATGTATTCTGCAAGTTTCTAACCCCTTGAATATAATTCTGTAATGGAGTTGGGTTTATTGATCCTTCCAACTCATTCAAAGGTTTTTACTATTTGGGCTTGGCTAGCTCAACCAAGGATGTTTCAGAATGGTTTAGATCAAATCTTTTCACTAACCTCCTAGGGAACCCTACATAAGTAGCTACATTTTCATGACTCAATGAAGGAGAACTATAAAACCACCTATAATGATCCTTACCTTCAAGATGCAGCCCTGCTACTTTAATGGATCCCTCTTCTGAAAGTTGGTGCTGCTAAAATTAGGTGTCTAGCTCTTTTTCCCAAGCCTTAGCTATGCACTTAGGTGACCCATCAAAAGTAGGCCGAAAGAATCTACCCAAAGCATGTTGCTTGCACCTTTTACTTCTATTGTGATTTCTAGGCCTTCTATTCTCCTTGATTTTGCAAAACCCTTGGATGGTTAGATGATCCTTGAACCTCTAAGATTGAGATCCATATTATTGCAGATAATCACCAAGAGTCTCCTCCTTTGGTGCATCTCCTTCCTCCATATCCCTTGCTATGAATGTAGGCATGGTATAGCATTGTGGATCTAATTATGTGGAAATTATCACACCCATAATATGAAGAACTGGAGCTTTCTTCATGTGCAAATCTTTTAGAGGAATCTTTATGCCTCTCCCTCCTCATTTCCTTGATTTCTCTGTTAATAACATGCATAGTTTGGAGAAGAAGTTTTGAAAAATCCTTTCCCTTCATTTCTCCTGATATTGAAGTTTTTCCTTTGCATATTTTGTAAACCTTCTCCTTTCTGTGAGAAGCTTCTTCTTATTTTGATAACATATATGTAATGTCTCACAGGTTGAGCCAAGATTATGCTCTAATACCACTGTAATATTCCAAAATGGAAAAGACATGAATACAAAACAAAATAATGGAAATAGTAGTGAAATATAAATACAATAATATATGAAGAAAATTCAAAGCCATCTTATTAAGCATATTAGCCATGAGGAGCACAAAATATTGAGGATCAAGTCACTCAAGCAATACAACACAAGCCTCCAATAAACAAATATGCCAGTACATGAAATATAGCTGCTATACAAATGCATGAGAATCAATACACTGTAGTTTTAGTGAGGGTAACTACTGCTGGAAAATGTAATAATGTAGATCTAATTATATATGGCTCAAATAGTGTCGGGAATAAATATCTAAGCTCCCAAGAAAATTTCCAAGACAACCCAGAAAGGGTTTCCGGAAATACCCAAAATACAAAAATGTTGGAATGCAGCCCTAGGATTGAATAACAAATGCAACTGAATAACTAGAAAGGAGGTGGCTCAAAATGATATGAAATGTATAGATCTCCTCCAATAGATCCTCCAAGTGAAAGGTTGATCCCTCCTTGAAGATCTCACCCTCCAAATCAAATACTGAAACCTCCACTCCATATGCTCAACCATATAACGCAATTTGAGAGTGAAACTATGTTGTATATGGTGGTGATAGTTTGGCCTGGTGCCAAAATATGAGATAAATATCCTAGACCTTCATTGCTGGCCTCCCAATGGAAAGGCTACCTCTCCACTAAAAAAAACTCATAAATTGGCCCTATCAATCCTCCACTACTTCTACCCTGCAACACAACACAACTTTGAACAGAACCTACATTGTAGCTGAATAATTAAGCTTGGCCTGATGCTGGAATGTGGACTATGTATCTCAATAATAAATCTCCTAAGTAGGCACTCGAATTCCCCTGAGGATGTGTGTGGGATTCCCGCTCGAGAACACCCTTGTGCTAAACATCACAATAGACATCGCTAAACAGCTGAAGAGTGCAAAAGATCATACAAACCACAATATCAATAATAATCAAAACATGCTCTCCTTGGATGCCATTCCCTTCCTTATATGCCTGGTGAGCTTCCTCACCTTGGTCCCCACTCATTAAAGCCTCTACTTCCATGACAGGAATCTCCCCCCAAAACGACACTGTCCCTCATTGAATGTCCACTCCCTCCATACCAGCGTTGTTGATTTGGTCAAAGATGACCCATTCCACATGCTTCATCCCATATCCACACATAAGGGTGCTTTATCTAGCTACTTTGATGGCTCTTATTCACATTATGAGTGAATTTATTCCTACTAAATATATTTATGAGTCTCCCTACCCACTTATTCTTCTATCTAAAGGACAAAAGAAAAAATTAATATTCCGATTAGCTGCATGCTAATTTTGGAATATTACACATGATTTTGATGTAGATTCCATTTTTGTTGATGAAGAGATGGGCTTTGTATCTGCAACTATAATTGGTACTGCTACAACTAGGATTATAGAAAGCTGATTTGAATGTTCTTTTTGCTTGAGAAATACTTCAATATGCTCCTCCATATTATTTATCTGAATGTTCTACTCAATGATGAGTTTGAGAATCTCTTCTTTGTTTTGTTGACTCTCGTCTATTTCCTTTGTTTGAGGGTCTTCTATGGAAGGAAGCTTTAGCTATTTTCTCAGAGCTGGAATGTATACAACTTTACAATCTCTTAGGTGATACCCAATCCTGACCACAATGTCTTCTAAAGACTTTAACTTGTTGTCTTTAACTAATGAGGAGTGTTTTTCTATTTTATGCTTTGACTGTACATTTGATAATGTTTTTCTTAACTTAGACAAAGTCATAGCTGTATTAGTCGTGGTAGAGAAGAGAATCTTTCTAGCCTATCTATGCATGCCCCTTTGATCTATTCGATGAATCAAGTTTGCATAAAATGAGAAGATGGTCTTCTTATAATTGGATGGAGACTTAGGAAAATTAACTTGGGCTTGTAGGAAAGCCATCTACATCCTTCCCTTTTCACTATTGAAAGTAGCGAGTAACCTATGTTGTGATGTGAAAGTCTGCTTCCAGAAATGACTATATACATTAGCCTTGAAGGTTTCATTCTTATGTTTAATCTCTAAGAATTTGGAAAATATGTTCTAATCATTTGATGAACTGGTTCCCACTGATTGGATGATATCCAAGGTCTCCTAAAAGGCTGAAGAATATGATGGAGTATTATGAAAAATCCATCCTGCTGATGTAGACACTTATGGATCTCCCAAATCTATAATTTTTGGTTCCTTTTGACTCTATTATGTGGAAATTGTCAAGTCATTCTTTTTCTTCTTTTGCTGGATTATGAATTCTCTGACCAAATCCACAGAAGTTGATGTTTATTCCCTGTACATTTTCTGTTGTTTTCTTTTGGCAATTGGAGTTTGCAAAGTAGAAGTGGAATTGATCTGTTCTTCTTCCTCCTACAACACATTTTCCATCCACTGATCCTGATTCAAGAAATTTTCAATTTCAGGCTTTGGTGTATGGTTATATGGATTTGTTTTCAATTCAACTCTTAGATTTGAAATTATAGTGAAAGGTTCAGAAGATCAAGTGAAGCTTGGATGGAATTTTTTTTTTCTTAAGGAGGACATCTTCCTCAATCCTAGCTAATATGGTATTGAAAATGAGAGAACCAATATTTGACTTAATATTAAACTGTGACTTCCTCTTCCTTGAAACAAAATGTAAATCATCCATATTAATCATCTGTGTTGTGTAACCAACTCCAAAAATAGAAGAAAAGAGATATCAACGCCTTAGAAATAAACCACTTCGAGGGGGCAACCTCCAATACATTACATAAATGAACAAATCTTGGATGATCCAATTTACAAAACCTCCTTTATATATATAGGAGTCCATGGGGCCATAATGTAATCCTAGTGGGCCACAATGTAATCCTAGCCGACCTAACAATAATAATTTAAGGGCACAATAATAATAAAATGGGGGTTACAAGGGTACAATAATAACAATAAGGGGGTTACACTAACAACAATACGGGACTATACTAGTAATATAGGGACCTAACATGCCCCTCTCCTTCAAAAAAGTGTTGTCCTCAACACTTGAGTAGCTCTGGGTGCTTCTATATAAAATTCTCATCCTCCCATGTAGAATATTCAGTGAGTAAGATCTTCCACTTGATGAGATACTCTGAAATTGATCGATTCCATAGTTGTCGAGTTCTTGTTTCCGTGACCGCTTCAGGTTCCAATATGATTTATCCTTCCTCATAAAGTTCTAGTAATATTGTTTGAACTGGAAGATTTTCACTGATAACCTTCTTTAACCATGAAACATGGAAAATTGGATGTACTCGCGAAGAAGCAGGAAGCTCCAATTTGTATGCCATAGTACCAATATTTTGCAACACCTTGTAAGGACCATAGTACTTTGGAGATAATTTATTATCCTTCTTTTCTTGCTTGAGGGACATTTGTTTGTATGGTTTTAGCCGTAAAAACACCCAATCTCCTACATCAAAACTTCTCTCGCTGCGATGTTGATCTGCATGTTGTTTCATTCGATTTTGTGCCAAATTCAGGTTATCCTTTAAGAGTTGGAGAACTTCTTGCTGATGCTCGATGTGATCTTCCATTGCTTGAACCTTCGAATTTTTCCTTAAAGATGATGTGATGGATGGTGGATGATATCCATAAAGTGCCATAAATGGGGTCATTTTTGCTACAGTATGGAAGGAAGTGTTATACCACCATTCAGCGAGAGGTAACCACTTGACCCATTATGTTTGTTTATCATATACAAAACAACAAAGATATCCTTCCAAACATTTATTTACTATCTCAGTTTGACCATCAGATTGAGGATGATAAGATGAGCTATGAGCTAATTGAGTACCCAAACAAGAAAATAACTCCGTCCAAAAATTTCCAGTAAAAATGGGATCTCTGTCACTCACAATAAACCTTGGGCTTCCATGTCGCTTTTGAATTCTATCCATAAATGTAGTAGCAACTGTACTTGCTTTAAATGGATGAGATAATGCACAAAAGTGTGCATACTTGGTAAGTCTATCAACTACCACAATGATGACACTCTTTCCTTCGGACTTAGGTAAACCTGTGATAAAATCCATTGAAATCTCCTCCCAACGTTGACTTGGAATGGATAAAGGTTGTAGAAGTCCTGGGGTCTTAATCGTTTCCACTTTATTCTGCTGGCAAACCAAACATTCCGCCACAAACTTTTGAATATCAGATTTAAGGCCATCCCAAAAAAATTCTTTCTTCACCCTGTGGTAAGTTTTTAAAAATCCCGATTGTCCTCCTAAAGGAGAAGTGTGCAATTCCAGAAGAATCTTTTGTTTTAGTTGGGAATTCTTACAAATATATAAGCGATCTTTGTACCATAAGGAATCATTTTTCCAACTAAATGTATCAGATGTACTAGGATCTTGCCGCAACTTTTGAATGAGTGTCCATACATCTTTGTCCTTCTTCCATTCATCTATTGCTTCGGTTATCCAATCTGGTTGGATAATAGAAATGGCACAAAGCAATGCTTCCACCCCTTCATTCTTTCTTGAGAGTGCATCTGCAACAACATTAAGCTTTCCCTTTTTGTAGATTATTTCAAAGTCATAACCCAACATCTTTGTGACCCATTTTTTCTGCTCTTCTGAAGATAGTCTTTGTTCCAAAAAGTGTTTAAGACTATCATGATCAGTTTTTACCTTGAACTGTCTTCCCATTAGGTAAGTTCGCCATTTCTTTAGTGCATGTAGTATTGCTAACATTTCCTTCTCATAAATAGGTTTCTGTAAATACTTTCCTTTGATTGGACGACTTTCAAAGCAATGGGTCTTCCTTCCTGCATTAAAACTGCACCAATTCCATTTCCTGAGGCATCACATTCCACAATAAAGGTTTTTGTGAAGTCTGGTGTAGCTAAGACCGGTGCTAGGCACATTGGCTCTTTAAGACGTTCAAAGGCCTTAGTTGCTTCAGGAGTCCATGAAAATGCATCTTTCTTCAATAATGTTGTTAGAGGTGCTGCTATTCTCCCATAATTCTTAACAAACTTGCGATAATACCCTGTTAACCCGAGAAATCCTCACAACTTCTTTATGGTTGTGGGACTTTCCATTCCTTAATGGCTTTAATTTTGTTAGGGTCTACTTTAACACCCTCGTGAGATACAATATGACCCAGATATTCCACCTCTTGTACTCCAAAGAAACATTTGGATGTTTTTGCATATAATTGTTTCTCCTGCAATAGTTTGAGCACCCCGTCAACATGTTCAACATGATCCTTCCAAGACCTGCTGTAGATTAGTATATCATCAAAAAATACTAGCACAAATTTTCTAAGGAAGGGTTTGAAAATGGTATTCATCAACCCTTGAAATGTAGAAGGTGCATTGGTAAGGCCAAAAGGCATGACCAAAAATTCATAATGACCCTCATGAGTTCGAAATGCTGTTTTTGGAATATCTTCAGTCTTCATTCTAATTTGATGATATCCCGAACGAAGATCCAACTTGGTAAAATAAATTGCTCCATGTAATTCATCCAATAATTCATCAATCACATGAATGGGAAATTTGTCTTTAATGGTGAGCTTATTGAGCTCCCTATAATCCGGACACATTCACCATGATCCATCCTTCTTGTGTACCAATACTACAGGATCAGAGAAAGAACTTTGACTAGGTTGAATTATACCCGCCTCTAACATTTCTGCAATCATACGTTCAATTTTTCTCTTTTGGAAGTAAGGATATCTATAAGGCCTGATGTTTGGAGGAACACTTCCTGGAATCAAATGAATAGCATGATCATGATCATGAATAGGTGGGAGTCCTTTGGTAGTTTCAAACATCTTGGAATGATTGTCCAAGACTTGTTGGAGATCTGCAAAAATAGATGATTTTGATGTCGGAACTTCTAGTGAGCATAATTGTGCAATTACGCCTCGTTGTTATTTCTTTAGAAGCTTTGTCATGACATTAGAGATTATTATCCTTCCCGGCTTCCCTTCAATACCCCGTAATTCGACTTCCTTTCCTTCTGAAAAAAATTTCAAGAAAAGTTCTTGAAAATTAAAAGCTACCGGATTGTAACCATTGTACTCCTAGTACAACATCAACACCTCCCATAGGAATGGAAAGCATTGGACTAGTCAATACATATTCCCCCATGGTTAGCTTGATATTATGGCATTTTCCAGAGAAATTTATAGTTCCTCTATTTGCAACCATCACTTGACATTCTAGTGCTGGGTATAGGAAACAATTTAATTCCTTGGCTACCTTACAATGAATAAAATTATGGGTGCTACCTGAATCAATCAACACTATTACCTTTTTCTTCTTGATTTTTCCTTCTATCTTGAGAGTTTGAGGAGTGGTAATTCCTACCAGTGCATCACACGATATGGTCGGATTCATTTCTTCCTCTTCTAGGGTTGGTTCCTGGTGTATATCCTCTTCTTGTTCATTTTCTTCTTCCTCTTCACAATCTATGTAAAATAATTTCTTCTCAGCACATTTATGACCTTTAGTGTATTTGCTATCACAACTGTAGCGAATCCCTTTTTCTCTTTTTTCTTTCAATTTTTGTGGTGTCAACCTTGAAGGTTGTGGAAATATAGACGTAGCAACACTTCCTTCTTTATAGAATTGAGTGGTAGGATTCCTTGTCGCCATTATTTTACATTCAACTTTTCTTGCCAACCTAAATGCCTTATCCAATGAATCTGGTTCGAAAACATGAAATTCACGTTGGATGTTATCCTTTAAAGTTCCTATGAAGAGATCAAAGCCATCGATACCATAAAAATGTATTTTGTTCTAAATGTAAAGTTGCAATGTGTACCTTTTGTGTGTTTTGCACATTATGGAGATCTTAATATTGCTCCATCTATAGTATCCATGTTACGGGATCCTTTCCATCAAACTTCCTCATATCCATTTTTGGAATATGGTGGTTCTTCCCGCCAACATTAGAGTTTATGAAATCACGATTAACATTTATTTTGTTCTCATCATGAGGTTCTTCTACTATGTTTTCACCATTAGGAAAAATTTATTGTATCAACTTTGTCAAACCTTCGATGTCTATTTTTAGATCATTCTTCATTTTTTCCATCTTAGCTTCCATGCCAGCTTCCATGCCATCCATCTTCGCTTCCTCACCTTTCTTCAAAAATTCCATTTCATTTTTTGTTACTCTTTGCGAGAGTGAAATTTGTTGCACTTGCTCTTGTAATTTTGAAAGATCATGTTGCAATTCTTCATCTTCATGAGTCATAGTAGAGCCTTCTAAAGGCTTAATGGGTGTTGAATTATTTTTACAAGGCATATTTTAGAACCCAATACTGATATCTATTCTACAATATGCCCTTGGAATCAATTAAAATTGATCCTTCAAACAAGACTTATGCAATTTGGAAAAAAAATACGCACCTTTTTCTTGCTTTTGAGGAGCTCTATATTGAAATTAGATTATCTATGTCATTGCAGCACTTCAATATATTAATTTTGGTACCAATGTATCCCTCTGAATTATCTTTCGAACGCCACAAGTCTGACTTGATTTGGATTCTCCAAGACAAAGTTGTGTCCAATCTCCCACAATGACCTAATTATGGACTGGTTCAGTAGAGCGAACTTGTATGACTTTCCACGTATCACTGTTTCGTCCTTTGTCTCTAAAATTGATAAAGAAGAAGTTACAGTTTGTGTACTTGTGACCACTTTTTACGGCATTCCAATCCGATTCCCAGAGAGAGAGAGTTATTGAACTTTTCCCATGATCACCTCTTTGAGATGCAATTCAGGAGCCTGAACAAGCACTACCTTCCACAGATCATATCTCCAAAAATATTGCGAACCAAGCTCTAAAATTTTTTGACACATTTCCTCAGGATTTTATCTTCGCACCATACGAATTTCAGATTCTGAACCTTCGTATAAAAAATTTATAGCGCAAATGCCACGATGACTTGTTTATGAGCCTGAAAAAAGACCTAACTTCCACAGATCATATCTCCGCAAATATTGCAAACCAAGCTCTGAAATTTTTAGAAAATCTTCGTCAGGATTTTGGCTTCGTACCCTAAGAATTTGAGCTTCTGAAACTTCATAGAAACAATGTTATGGTGAAAATTCCACGATGACCTGTTTGGAGCAGCGAAACCCTAGAATCCAAAGCTCTGATACCAAATGTTGTGTAACCAGTTCCAAAAATAGAAGAAAAGAGATATCAACGCCTTAGAAATAAGCCACTTCGAGGGGGAAACCTCCAATACATTACATAAATGAACAAATCTTGGATGATCCAATTTACAAAACCTCCTTTCTATATATAGGAGTCCATGGGGCCATAATGTAATCCTAGTGGGCCACAATGTAATCCTAGCCGATCTAACAATAATAATTTAAGGGCACAATAATAATAAAATGGGGGTTACAAGGGTACAATAATAACAATAAGGGGGTTACACTAACATAATAAGGGACTATACTAGTAATATAGGGACCTAACAATCTGCCTAATATATTCCAAAGAGAATACTCTCATTGGAACATATTTAAGAAATTTGTATGGTGCGATCTCACAACCATATAATCGAATCTCTGTGTAATTTTGGTATAAATACCAGTCTCTAGTTTTAACTTGGTCACTCAAATGAATGATTATTTTGATGTCTTGCCCAATTCTAGGCTCATTCTGGCTACTGAGAAGTTCTGCAACTAGATGGATGAATGAGTCATTGAAATATGAAAAAGATAATTTGTCTGAAATTGACCTGACCAATTATGTCCAATGAATTAATGACTGTTTAACTCCATGTTCATCCTGCTTGTTCAATGTAATAGGTAGTGAATCTCCTTGATGAAACATAAACATATGAATAAGTACATAGGTGTACTTACACATTCCTTGGGTTGTTAAATTCATCAATTTTTCATGCATATTGTCAACCAAAAAATTACTATAATTATACATGAATGGAGGATGATGATCCTTCGAAAAGATATAAAAATAGCCATGAATGGGTTCATCTACTGCCTTGTCATATGGATATCCTAATAAGCAAGACATTAGTGAGATGATGTTTCTAGTAGCTTCAGGAAACATGGAGGATCTATAGGGTGGGTTTTTCTTTGGTAATTTAGCATCATCAGGAAGGAAGGTCTCACAAATTTGGGCTCTCTAAGGGACAATGAGTTTATGGTACAATTCCATAAGAGCTTCTTGAGAGAAAAGGCTTAAATGGTCATTCTGAGAGATTAATAACATGTTTTCTTATGGTTTCTGTAGTGATGGATATCAGAATTTTTCCATTCTGAGCCACCATTGCTATTTTTATGGGGTCATACCTAGTTTTACAGTAGGTGACTAGGTCTGGAAAATCATGGATCTGAGGGAATGAAAATAAGGGCAAAAGGGACTCCCATAGTTTGATGTAATCTTGTCGATTGAGGAATTTCTGTTTCAGCCACAGGTGAAATTCATGGAATTCAAATTCACACTCTATGTAGCTTATTTTAAAGTACGAATCAGAAAGGTGGATGTGGTCGAGATCATCCAGGGTAGAAGCAACAGGGTTTTCTTCAGAGGTTGGCTTTCAGATTTTTCCCTTGGCACAAGTACATTTGGCAGAAATTCCGACACTTGGTTCCAACATTTTTGACCAAATGTCGGAAATTTCCCCAAATTTTTTCAACTTTTTCAAATCGCGCCCGAACACGTCACTATACCAACATTTAGAGACAAGTGTCGCAATACCAACACTTAGAGGCAAGTGTTGGTCTTGTGACATTTGCAAAATAGCGTCATAATTGCGACGTTATAGAGAGAAGGTGTCACTATTGCGACACTTAGAGGAAGGTGTCGCCATTGCAACGTTTAGAAGAATGCGTCGCTATTGCGACGGTTGGTGGCAAAGGGTCGCTCTTGTGACGGTTAGGTGATGTGTCGCTCTTGCGACAGTTAGTGGAAAAGTGTCGCTCTTGCGACGGTTGGTGGAAATGTTTTGCTTTTGCAACGATTGGTGGCAGAGTTTTTCTCTTGCGATGGTTGGTGGCAAGGGTGTCTGGTGGGATAATCCCACATTCACCGAGCGTATAACCGATATTGGTGTTTATATACTAGTTGAGGTTTTACATGTTTTGATTACGAGCCTAAGGCTATGCACACTGATACAATCAATTGGGACTTAGTGCATGCACTCAGCCCCTCCCCTCATGACTTGGATTTGGTTGTGGTTTAGCTTGTGGTTCTGTGCCTTGGTCCTATGGTGATTAGTGTAGGTGCTGAGCCAGGGACTCGACGGAGTAAAAATCCCACAATTTTATTAAAAATATAAACAATTTTATATTAAATATAAAATTGATATACACTTTTTTATTGGGAGTAAAAAGCCCACAATTTTATTAAAAATATAAACAATTTGTAAAAAGCCCACAATTTTGTAAAAAGCCCACAATTTGTAAAAAGCCCACAATTTTGTAAAAAGCCCACAATTTGTAAAAAGCCCACTTTTATTTTCTTTTTGCTTATTGAGCTCCCATTGAGTTCAACACGTCTTGGGTTTTCTACACCATTGAGAGAGATAATTTCTAAATATAATTATTATTTTCTTTATAGGATAATTTGCATCAATGGAAGAAAACATTAGAGGTGGAAAAAAATTCAAAAGGGTGAAAGGGGTGATGGTAGAGTTTATTGCCCTTGCAAAAAATGTTGTATGAGAAATAATGTTAGAGTTTTAATAGCAACAGCAACAATGCATTGTAGGAAATATGGGCACATTGATGGTGGATCGAATGACTATTGTCCCATGGTAATTAATTATCTATCTTCATTTTGATTATATCGTAAAATTTTATATTATTTTAATATTTTTTATATGCGCACTAATGTTTAATGATTAATGTTTGTAATTTTCATAAAGGCACAGTTGCCCCCCAACTTTTTGCAGATGATCAACCAACTTCCACAACTAAATAGTAGTAGATTAGATGATGTTGCTCCAGTACAAGAGAATATTGCAGAAAATATTAGTATTGGAAATGATGTTGTACAAGGTGAAGAACATGAAGAGAATGATGAAGGTAGTTTTAATGATCCCATGGAGGTAGATCATGATGACAATAATGAGACAGTTCACATTAATGATGGGACAAATCAAATGCTCCAAGACTTGTATGGTGAGTTAGATGATGATGGTGGAGATAGCAGTGATGGTATTTATGTTGTACCTCTGATTAAAAGGTCAAGTGAACGACTTTTTTAACACTCAAATGCAACTCTTCTCTCTGCTACATTGTTGTTGGTGAACTTAAAGGTTATGAATAATTCGTCGAACAGATGTATGACACAACTCCTAAGGTATGCAATATGTATATATGATCACATATATGTAAATGTTGATTATTTTCCCTTTTTTTAGTTGTAATAAATGTGTAAAATAATAATTCAATATATATATATATATATATATATATATATATATGATTAATTATCTTTAAATTAACTAGTTTTTGTTTATGCTATAGATTGTTGGGTGAATATTTGTTACCATTACCAAATACTTTACCTCGAACATATCGAGATCTATGTGCTATTATGAAACACTTTGGAGTGAAATATAAAACTATAGATGCATGTCCTAAAGATCATATTATATATTACGGAGAACATGCGTCGAAAACAGAATGTCTGAAATGTGGTACTAGTAGATATCGAACAGATCAACTAACCAAAAAGGTGCGTCAAAAGGTTCTTTGTCATATTCCCATAATTCCACGTTTGCAGCGAATGTTCAAGTGTAAGAGAATAACACAGTTTATGGATTACCATTCAAACAATAGAAGTAGATATGGTGTTCTTCGAATGCCTGCATATTGTTCTGCATTTAGAGAAATCGAAGAAAAATATGTAGATTTTAAAATGAACCTCGTAATGTCAGGCTTTCATTGGCAGTTGATGGTGTTAATCCATTCAGAGAGCTTAGATCTACTTACTCAGTGTGGCCTATTTTCATTATCAACAATAACATTCCTCCTTGGATGTCAATAAAGAGGGAGCACATAATGTTGACCATGATTATTCTAGGTATTTGATACATTATTTCTTTGAATGTAACATTTTCATTTCTCTCGTTGTTTGCATAAATATATATTTTATTTATTTACTTACTTATATATACATATATCATGGGAGTAATTATTATGTACCATAATTATGAACAATTAGGTAAGTACTAGGTCAAAGATATGAATGTATATATTGAGCCTCTTATCGATGAGCTAATACAGTTATGGCATGGCATCACTATGTATGACATCACTAAACCAATCAAGCAGAAGAGATTTCAATGTTGTGGAATGCTTGTATGGACAATTCATGATGCCCCAGGACTAACACATGTTTGTGGTATGTAATATTTCATTGCACTTTAATATAATACATAATTATCTAAATTATATATACCATATTGCATGTTTTAAAAATGATCTCATAGTATAATTGTTATTGATCCATCTATTGCAGGTCTTCAAACAAAGGGTAGATTTGCATGTCCAGTTTGTGGCCCTAAGATGAAGTATCGTCATTCACCAGACTTAAGAAATATGGTGTTTGATGAGTTTAGGCACTTCCTCTCTAGGAACCATAAGTATCGTACTACTAAAAAACATATTTTCAATGATAAAGAAGAAACTGGATTAAAACCACGAAGAATGACACCTCAGTTGTGGAAGTTGGAATATAACAGAATTAATAATCGTCAAGCAGTTGGTACGTAATTTGTGTGTGTATATATATATAAACCATGAATAATGACACCTCAGTTGTGGAAGTTGGAATATAACAGAATTAATAATCGTCAAGCAGCTGGTACGTAATTTGTGTGTGTGTGTGTGTGTGTATATATATATTATTTGTTTATGTAATGTTTGGAAATTTTTTTTTAACTAATGAATTTATTTTATTGTATTTTATAATTATTGTTTTGATTTATTTTATTCTTTGATATCAAGGTCATCGTCACGGTGAAGGTACTAATAATGTACTTCCACCTGGAATGAAATGTTATCCTTCTCAATTCGCGAGGTTTCCCTACTATGAGGACCTAAAAATAGCTCATTTGTTTGATACAATGCATGTTGGGAAGAATGTGACAGAAACATTATGGCGAACCATAGATGGTGAACATGATAGAGATAAAACTGACAAAATTTGTGCTGACATTGAGAAATTGAATCATGCAATGAAAAGTGTGATCAACAGATCAAATAACAATGGAGGTCGAAATTATAATAATATTCCATGGTTATTAATAGAAAAACAAAGCAATGATGTTAAAGAGGTCGTTAGAAGAATTAAATTTCCAACAGGTTTTTCTTCAAACATAAATAATATCTTAACAAAGAAAGGTGACTTCAGTGGGGTGACAACACATGATTGGAATACCTTTGTTAAGGTAATTTTTTTGGTATACGTTTTTGTATGTTATTGCTTGAATACATATTTTAAATTTTCATTTTTTCTGTTAAATTTGGAAACCAATAACGATTCATTTTGTATTGTTATAGTATGTCCTACCTGTATCTCTCCCAAACGACTTTGACAACAATGTCAAACAAGTTATATATGGTATTAGTAAATACATGAGGTAAGTAGTTTTTATTTATACGCAAAATCTAATTGCTACAATTTATTTTCGTACTTAATGAAATGATGTATTAATTTACTTGTAATGAAATATATATTATGTTTCATTGAAATAACATTGCGTAATGATTTGTAGATGGTTTTCATTGAAAGAAATCCATCAAGATGAAATAAAGTATTGGAAGAGAGAAATTCCTCGGCTAATGTGTGAAATGCAAAGTATCTACCTCCAACATTTTTCAATGCACAAGAACACTACTTGATACACCAAGTTGAGGAGATTGAAATGTGTGGACCAATACACACAAAGTCAATGTGGATGGTCGAGAGGCACCTGAAATCCTTGAAGGCTTTGGTTAGACAAAGAGGACAACCTGAGGGTTCTATGGTGGAGGGATATGTGGTATATCAATCCATGGTGTATATTAGTCATTATCTTCCTATATTAGCTGTGCCAGCTATGAAGGTGGTGAATTGCATTTGGGATGTGAACTCCATCAAAAAATTTGCAGTGGAGTAACTGTTGGGAAAAGGTAGAATGAAGAAAGTGAGAGGTAAAAGATTTATTATGTATAATACATATAATGTTTCATTTTTTTACATCATGTATATGATCATTATATTCATTTAGGTCTTATTCTTTCATAGTTTATTAATTAATATAATTTACCATGGTTATAAGTAATATTTATTAATATTGGTGAATTATTGTTTTTTATTCAGGTGCTCAAGATTATGAGGCACTACTTTTATACATTGCAAACAATCTTGAGTGGATGAGTGAATGGATTGAAACATGTAAAGCACATAACGATGGTAGGTTATCATGGCAACTACTGTCTGAATTGATTAGAGAAGCGTATCGTAGTGGAGATGGAAACATTACGGACAGGGAAATCGATTTAGCATATGGTTTGAAAGATAGAAAGGTAAGCAATTAATTCACCTATTTTATTCATTAATTATTTTATACTATATTTATAATGTGACAAGAATTTTGATTTTTCAGTTAATTTTCATGCTGTGTAAATTATATGTTTAATTATTAATTGAGAATGCATATTTTTCATGTTTGGCATATTGCAGTTGAAACACCACAAGGCTATGTGGTGCAATGGTCATCAATTTCACGTTAAACAGTTGGATGATAACAGGAAAACTTCTGATAGTGGGATAACTGCAGTATTCCAGGTCACTAATGTTTCCTCCAGGAGTGACAGACATCCTTGAGAATCTGAAAATAGATATTATGGGTTTTTAGATGATATAGTTGAGTGTGACTTTAATTCCTTCAAAATAGTTTTGTTCGACGTCAAATGGTATAGGCTACGAATGAATGTACGTGATGATGATAGAACACTTATTCAACATGAAAATGGATTTCCAATGGTTAAAACATCGCAGTTTGAAGCAGGAAAAGATTGCTATGTTTTTCCAAGCCAATGAGAACAAGTCTTTTACTCAGAGGTTCCAGGTGAGAAGGAATGGTCATTTGCTATTAGATATGATCCAAGAGGAAGGCCAGTAGAGTATACTGTAGAGGAAGAAGATGATATTGATCAAGAAGAAGATGATGCAGTGGTAGATGAGCAGGAAGATGCATTGACAGATGAAGAAGATATATTAGAAGATGAACCAGGCATAGGAGATGAGGCAACAATTATTGATGATGATGTCAATGAGGATATTATTGAAAATGACATAATTGATGATGATGATGATGACATGGTTGATCATTTCAACACCGTTTCTGAATCAGATGTTGGTATATATGTCGATCAGTTGGATGAAGATCAAGAAGATACAGAAGAAGAATATTGATACAGATGTTATGTTTGAGTATGAGCTGGTATGTTATAACTTTATATTTTAATATGTAGGAATTATTGTCTTTAAATAATTTACTAATTATGTGGGTTTGTTGCATGTTGTTTATTATTTCAAACCAATAAATAATGGCCTTACTATTGTACAAGCTAAACTAAAATTATATGCCATTTTTAAATCAAACATAAGTTGGCATTTGAAAGGTTTTAATACCTATTTATATGGTGGAGCATTACCACCATAAACTATGGTTTTAATAGGAATTTCAAACGAATTACAAAGGTTTCGGATTAATCATGAAGGATCTTTCAAAATTTTACATTAATCACTATAGCTACCCTGCATGTAATTAGTACTATAGCTCCTTGCCTTTTCTAATCGACTCAAACCCTACTGGATATATGCCTTTGTAAATCAGTACTACAACTCCTTGCCTTTTCTAATCGACTCAAACCCTACTGGATATACGCCTCCTACTACAAAGAACAGCCTGTCGCGCAAGAAACTCTTGAAAGTAGGCCCTTGCTGCAAAGAACCGCCCGTCGTGCAAGCTGAAACTCCAGAAAGTAGGCCCTTGCTGCAAAGAACCTCCCGTCATGCAAGAAACTCTAGAAAGTAGGCCCTTCCTCCATCAGCAGGAAAAATGGTATGGCCAAACAGAATTTTGCCAAATTTTGAAAAGTGATTTTACCATTTAGAATGCCTAGGATTTGAAACAGAGCAATAAATTGGGCTACTCATTTTCCTTGAATAGGGCATGCCTGTAGATTTAGTTTTTTTTTTAATAAAAGTCAATGTAAGAAATAACAAATTCTCCAAACCTCAGTCTCCAGCATGCTTTCCATAAAATTTGGTAGTTGATTTCCATCATCAAAATTTGGTCTTTACAAGAAGAAAAATTGATCACCATTTCCTATCATTTTCCTTCAAACAATATTAAGCACATGCAACAACATTTCAAAGAGGCACGGGTTTTCTGAATTTTTCTACAACAACATATTCTAAGAGGCACAGGTTTTCCAAGATCCAAACAACTACATCATTCATCCAAATATAGAGTTAAATACATATTTTTAATCACCTATAGTCATATAAGGGACCATTTGTATTAGAAATGAAGCACAGGAGAATGATGGTTGATTAATATAGGGTCATATACAATTTTTTCTTCATATAAGGTCTTGTTTTTTCCTCCTTCCCAATATGCATGTGTTTTATGTTGTGGCTCTAATGTATCAAAATTTATATAGAGGTTGACATCCACTAGGTGTTCCAAGAGGATTCTTTACTACATCAAGCTCAAACCTCTCTCTCATTTATTTATTGAAGCTCAAATGTTGTGTGAACCTTAGGCATCATTGCACACTAAAGAAGCCCTCATCAAAGGTAATTAATAAATACCAAATAATTATCTCTACATGGAGTTACAACACAGGAGAACAAAAAACGTATTAAGATAGGTCTAATGGGAAAATAATGTTAAACAAGAAGAGAGGCAGGTCTTAGAGAGAATAATGGAGTTATTAGAACCACCAAATATTTGATATCATGTCATCTAAAGGTGTAACTCCAAACTTGGATCATATTCCGTTAACATGAATCCATATTTAATATGGTAATATGACTCTTGATTTCATCTATCAAGAGGTTAATTGACCTTTCATGTTGACCTATCTATTCATATTTCTCCTATTATTTAGAAATGATTAAAATGACAAAAAAATAAAGAATTATATGTCCAATAGCAGTAAACCCAAATTGAACTACGATCTTAGCTTGCCAAAACCCGCTGAAAATTCTTTCACTAAGGTCTATTGTTCTACTTGAATTCACTTTACATGACTTCACACTTGTTATATTGTACATGTGTTATGCCTTACATTTTTTTTTTATCTTGTACATGTGTTATGCCTTACATTTTGGTCTTCATCATTCTTGTCTCTCAACACAAGTACCTATATGCAATCATGTCACTCCTTGATCCATCACATTTTTCCACATAAAATGAGGTTGCCCATTCCCATCATGCACTTGTCCAGATAACTTTCCTTGTCAAACCATGTGCTGATTCATTTCACCCACTTAAATTATCAAGATAACATGCATGCCAACTTGTTTTACCCACTTAACTTATCAAGCTAACCCATGTGTCTTCTCAACACACATTGCACCAAAATATGTCATGTCATCTTATGATATACTAACTCCTTGGTCACACGCTTACCTCTGACACCATTTACCATCATCATGCCATGTTAAGTCACTATCCAAAAATCCACTTAAACTTTCTTGCACCAAAATTTAGCCTTCCAATCATGCATAACATGCTTGATACATTTTGGTGTGAATCCCCTAGGCACTTTTGCATGCCCAAGGAAATCTAGCCCACCCACTATATATCCAACGCACCTCTGGTTCATGCATAACACATTGCATTCATGAAAATAGCTACTTCGTGAAATCGTGCAAGATCAGACACCTAGACCATGACCTTCAAGGTATGACACATTCTATTGAGAAGAAAAAAATGGAAAGTCTACCCATGACATGGTCAACATGTCAAATTTGAAAAGGATTTTGTTAAAATGCTTGTGTTGTGAAAATGGAGAGTATATTTTATGAATTTCAAAGTTTCAATTAATTTAAATTGGTTGGATGTGATAGGCTAGAATCACTACAAGGAAAAGAACCTGTAGCGGATGTTTTTGAGGAACCCCTTATAAAAGTACCCCATACATCTGTTTCTAGTGTAGGTTACTAGAGGAGGTTGGCGGGTGGACGGTTTTGCGGATAACTACACATCTGTGGTTGTATCTTGTGTTCATTTCCACTATTTGTATGGTACTGATGAAACTAGTAGAAAGTCTAATTTAGAGGTCAGATCATTGCTATAGCATAATGTGATTATGTTGTTGCTTTTCTAGTGTTTTGTTTCAATTTTTTTTGTGATTTATACACAACAGGCTCCATAATATTGGAATTATGAAGTTGATTTGTTTCAATAATTAATATACCTTTTGAGATTTTAAAATTTCACTACAAATAACCTAGTTTAGTCTCATTGTCAACTCATCTCTTGTTTGGGTGCCTTAATGTGCAATGACATGTTTCTAGGACTGAATTCAATGCAAGGCATATTTGAAACTCTAACTCTGTCTTTCGGCGTCTTATTAGAAATTATTTCAGTTTTCACTTTGTGTTTTCAATTTTTTACATTTATAATTTTATTGCAATGTGGCATACTGATCAGGGCAGTACAGGAACAACCCCGAGACAAGATGATCACGGAAAGGGGCCAACGGAAGAACATTTAAAGTGCCAACATTGCTCTATCTTCAAGTATTTTAGTTATTTACATAATTGAAATAATATTAATTTTTTCAAATATGCAGACACCTGTCCATGGTACGCCTGATGATTCCCTCTATGAGGAAGAGCTTTCTTCATCCCTATCTCCATTGCTCTTGCTGCAAAAAAAGGCGCGAAAAACAAGGTTAGACTTTGATACTTTGATAGACGTGCCTCAAACACCTGAAATAGAAGAGAGGACAAAACAATTTATGACCCAGCTAGAAACATATTAAGTAATAATAAAAAATCAAAAGGATATTTTTTTGTTCTGTATGAGATGAATTGTGATAGTTTGATTTTTAATTTTTACATTGACTAAACTAACAAAAAGTTATTTTTTATGTAGCGTTATCTGACACTTGCTGAACCTGGTGTTGGTGGTAGTGGGACACAAGGGCAAGATATTGCCCAGAAACCCTCTCGTACACCTTCTACTCCTTTAGGTGCCAGCCAAGAAACACACCTTGCCCAAGCAGACACCCATCCAACCACTGAATGTGTTGGCAATGATGAGGCTGATATGGCCAACCACGTTATTGCGTTTCCTAGAGCTACACGCGTCAACTCCACGGGGACCATTAATGGCAATTTGTTGGTGAACGATGAAGGTGTCCCTATAAAGAATGCACAAATCACAGGAAAGTTTTAATATTTTAACTATTTCATGTTCTCTATCTAAAACATATTTTATCATGATTTCTATTTTTAAATTAATGATAATATATTTTTTTTCTGTGTAGGAAACAATGAGTTCTATAGGTTTTTGGAGAGCCATGTGTTGGTAATTTTTGGCCCAACCATACGCACAAGGTGGAATTCCCAGAATTCCAACCAGAAAAAATAACTTCTAGATTATCTAAAAGCCCTTTTTGGGGTGGGCACATTTGACAGAACAACATTGGCTCGAGTAGCTGGCAAATATTTGAAATATACCACGGACACCTATAGGACGCAATTGCAATTTAACCCTAGATACGAGCATCCTCTCACAGTTCCAGAGAGTGAGTGAAGAGAACTCATTCATGACGGAAAAGAGAAAAGGGAAAAGAAAGAAGGAAAAAAGCCAACAGGACCTGTAAGGTAAATTACAACTTTAATTAAATAGCTTTAATTTTCTCTATGTCTAAAATAAAAGTGTGCTACGTCATATCTCACTTCAATCTTTTGATGATAGTTTGTCTGGCACCTCGAAGGAAACCAAAGCTAGGATTGAAAAAAAGGGCCATCACAAGCTAGACCAGGGTGGCTACTTGAAATTAGCTGCAAGAATTGTAAGTAGCTAAACATCTTATAATTAATTGTATCACCTTCCAACGTTTTTGTAATCCTATCAAATAACATTAAAAATACACAATCATATGTCATGTAGGGTGATGACTTCGGAACAGAAACTACAGAGGAAGATAAAAATATCGCTTTTGATTTTAGTTATCAAGCTGTAGTTGAACGTCATAGAAGCCTGGCACAGGTCCCAAGATCCAGAATTCCTGATAAGGTAAAACGTTAACCTTTCACTATGTTTTTTTTCATCCATAAATTTAATGTCTAACAACTTTGTTTAAATCAGGGGAGTAGCATTGTCGACGAGGCAAATAACCCAGTTGTAGAGCTAGATGTAGATGTTCCTCACGTGCAACCTGATCATTGTAGTGGGGACTAGGCCGACAATGCTACTATCAGTGAGGGCCGTGATGGTAATTAATTTCCACTTATATTTTTTTCTAATTATACCTTTATGGTTGTACTTATAACGTTTTTTTTTAAATGACAGAGAATGTTTCCCTTGAGGATCTTACCACCAGAGAGGAAGATAGGGCAATAGTCCCAATGGCGACAACTGGTGCACCAGGTAAATAATCTCATTGCAATTTTTTTTATTAATATTACTGAACTAGTTCAATGATATTTAAAAACTGACAATTAAAATTTAATGTTATATGTTTTTATAGGCGATGCCCCATCACTGGATGAGACCAAACATCATGACTACGCAACTAGGTCAGCAGTGCGGGTTGAAAGGCATGAAATAGGAGTAGAGCACGATGATATTGATGATGTAATTAGGAGCTTTAGAAATAGGAAGAAGAAATAGAAAATTTGATAACGTAAAATATTGTATTATTATAAGACAAACGTTACCATACTTGGAACGTTTTTTGCGTTATATAAAAAACTCATTTATCATACTAATTTTATGTCAAGCACTAATTTCAATGTTTCCTTGCGTACTTTTTGTTGCATTGTTTTTTTATTAGTTATTGAATATTTTTTTTTATGCTCATGAAAGTAAAAAATGAAATATAGATTGGGTATTGGGGAATTGAGAGTGATGTGAGTGGGGGGGGGCAGAGGCCATAGGATCTTCCACCTTCACGTGGTTAGCCCTGTTTAGTAGAGAATAATTTATTGGAGCAATTTAATCTTGGAGAAAACCTCCCTCGATCCAACATAGCAATAAAAAAGTCACTGTTGACTTAGTTGCTACTCTTTCAGATCGTGGGAGGCTTGTTCCAAGTTCATGCGACTCCAATAAATTGTTCTTGAAATGAAGAGGAGCTTATTCAGGTATGTTTTGACATTAACATATGTTCTAACATTATCATAAGAATGCATCTTAGAGTAAAAAATACTACATCAATTACTTGTATTTATTGTATAGATAATGATCGATTTTGATTGACTTGGCAGTGCAGGTACAAATCCTCTTGCATCATGAGCAATACAGCTTGTCAACCAGGGTCATGTCCAGGATATCTTTGCTTGTGTGCTTGACTAGGTCCATAATGTCACATTTTGTAAGTTTCTTTACAGTTCATAATTCAATATTAAGCTTGTTCATGATTATTATCTAGGTTCTTTTGTATGTGTTTTTTCATCTATTTGATTGTAATAAACTCTACATGTTTCATGTTGTTCACTATGATTTCTCCATTTACCACTCCCAGGATGAACCCGACTTTATTGTTACATAGGTTACTTTATTGTTACTATGATTTCTCCATTTACGATTTCATAGGTGACATCATGTAAAGTTGTTAATATCAGATTGGTGATGAGCTTTAGTTCTCCAGATTTGGGGCTTTTATGATATTTTCTCCCTCATGTCATTCCTGAATCGCGTCGTTGTTTAAGCATGCCAATTTTGTACCACTTGTACCAATTGGCACATGTCAATCTCTGAGTGGTGCCACATTTCACCTATTTTCAGCCCACTTCACCACCTGAAAAACTCAAATCCACACACCATGTGTCTTTATCATGGAGTTCCACATGTCCTAGATATTTTAGATGTTAAAATCATGCTTCTAATATGTTATGTCAACCAATCATAGTGGTCCATGTGGCCTTGTGCCATGTTACCAGTCTGGAAGAGAGACTTGAGCCTTTTCCTTTCATGATTTTTCTATTATAATTTTTTTCCTCAAGACGGGAAATCCCTTTTGCAATAGATGGGGATTTTCCCATTTCCCTGGAGTCATCTTCTACGACACCCTTCAATCCATCATCCAAGAGGAAATCTGCAACCCTCTGTTGTTTCCCTCTTGCCCATTGAATTATGTGCTTCTAGAAGACCAGTTGGGGCACTCTTCTAGCCCTTATTCCATTACTTCATCATTGTATCAACTTCTCCCACAGGCTGCTTCTATTTTTTGCCCACTTAAAGGAAGAAAACACTACCCTAGGGTGAGGTTGCTCCTCAATTATCCCTACCACACTTATGGACCAACCAGCAATATGAACATTTCCCTTACTTATGGAGACACCCCCTATGCTACTGCACATTCAATTCCAGGAGCTACTTGCTAAGGAACACTCCTACATTATGCCTAACGACCCTCCAAACAATCCCTCTAACTATTGTTGTATAATCCCTTGTGTAATCCCCTCTCCTTCCTCGACACATATGGATAGAGGGCACCTATTCTGAGTCAATTAATTTGATTTGAACCAATAATCAATGCGTTGTTGTTTGCCATAAAATTGCATTGTCCTGACAGGTCTATATGGGATGGCCTGTCAATGTGCCTTTATTTCTCATCTTGCAGGTCCAAGCCAGGCACTCAGTCCAATTTTTCTTCCTTTATTTCTCATCTATTCATTTTTACTACTGTTTATATGTACCAAAAGTGTCATTCCCAATGAAGGTAGGTGTTACTGAGAATTTTAAGTGAAATTTCTTTAAATTTCTCAAGTTTTTTCCCTAAAAGTTGAACTCTTGAGCATGCATTTGATCCTTGCCTCAGCTCTGTCTGGCATAGCAGACTAAAAATGTAATGGCAGACATTTTTGTTCAAGTGAAGCCTAGCCATATAGAACTACCACCTTTATGGACTCTACAAGAGGATTGCCTTTTTTTTTTGGTTGCAATTAAAGTTGCATTTTGTTCATCAGGCAATACAAACTCTTATCAAATTTCAAGGTGTATTTCCAATCTAACTAAGATGGGGCAGAAAACATGCCATGAACATCCAATTAAAAAGTGCTTGTTAGGGTTTAAGTAGCTTAAAGTTCTTGTTCCTGACATTAGTTTTTGAAATATCAATTTGCTAAACTGTTTTAACCCAATTTTCTCTTGATTTTATGGAAATTGGGTGTTTGGATCTAGAAAATTTAATCTCTATTATTTTGGATTCTCTTAGTATGAATACAATTTTAATATGTAAAATCCATTACAGTAAGTAATCAAGTGTTCACTGGAGAAGCAATACCCAGTTTCAATACTCATGCTCTCCTTCTTAGTATGGTAGTTCACTCAAGTCCTCTGCCTCCTGCATACATCCTGACCTCTGAATCAACTAATTGCAAGACTATCATGCTGGGATACACCATGTTCAAACTCTTTGCCAAAAGAGTAGACAAATTCATCTCCATATGGGAAAAGAGGAAGAAATTGTAGGTTTAAGGTTTAGTCGTTGCAAATGGAATCACCGCACTTTTGACTATTTTTCAATCCTCCCAAATGCTATTGAGGAAGAAAAAGTAAGTATATTGTTGATCCATGGACACCTGTTAAGCCTTTCAGATAGTTAGAAGAAACCTACTACTTGAGAGGCTGAAGGTATACCTCTGTTATGCTTGGTGATCTCTATAATTATGACCCTATATGAGATTCAAATGATCATCTCTGGGGTCTATTATATACATTAACATAGTATTTAAGCAAGGGTGTCAACTACCTCACATTATTTGGAATTCATATTTATGGATGAGAGTTTCTCATTTAAAAATCCATGGGTGGTAAAGGTGGAGGCCCTCTATGGGATCTCCATTTCAATATTTTTTGACAACACTGTCCTTCTATTTCACGAATCCAAAAACAAAAGTACATTTTGAGCTCATTCTAGGATGAACATGGTCTTCAAGTCCACCTTGCAAACACAAAATCATGTAAGTTAGCTCTCCGTCTTTTCAAGGATAGCAGGTAGAAATGATGACATCCTAGTCTTTCCTTTGAATGCTATTATTTGGTTCATCTTTTAACTTGTTTTCAACATTTGTATCAATGTTGAATAGAGGATTGCAACATTAACAACCTTGGAGAGATGATGTTTCCAACTTCAATTTTAGGATATTTAGGCTAAGTTCTAGTTTCTTGAAGTCTTTTCATAATACTTTGTTACACATGAATTTCATTTTCTTCTTGCAGAATTTCTAGAAATGAATGGATATCTTGTGGACTGTTGTAAACAAATTTAGTTCTATTACCATGCTCAAGAGAATTTAATGTTTGTCATTATTGGAGGACAGAGATATACCATAAGAGATTGATTCTGTGTTGTAGCTTTTTATTAAGAATTGAATCAGTTAAACCCTCTGACCTACTGCAACCTTATATTGAGGCTTGGTTCTATTGACGCTGCCATACTTTGGACCTCTTCATTGTAGTCTCAGGCCAGGGATATAGCTACGGGATTTTGACATATTTTATGTAGTGAAAATCTATTAAAATCTAAGATTATCTCCTATTTACTAATGCTTGGATAGAACTTTCGAATTAGCTGAGTCACCTATTTACTTAAAAATAGCACATTTGGCGGAACTTTTTTTTTTTTAAATATTTTTAAGCAAGATTGAATGTTATGTACTACATATAGAAATCTAGAGGGGAATAGAGCGTTCGAGTTGTACAATGTATTACTTCAGTCTTATGATTTATCAGTGTTCTGTTGGAAATTAATTTGATTGCTGGTAGAGTTCTGTTGCGTTATTCTATTGTAAATTGAGCATGCATTTCATCCCATTTGGTTATTTTGTCATTTTTGATTCCTGAACTCATCAAACCTTTCTTTCAAATTGATAAAACCTACATAAAAAACTGATAACCCTTTCCTCATAAAAAATTGATAACCCTTTCCTCATTGTATTGTTTTTATAATTCTGAATCATTAAATTTTGTAGAGATTTATGGTTGGTTCCCGACCAGGGTTTAAGTCAATGTAATGGGTCTCTTTACCACAAATTAAATCTATTGAGTTTTTTCATCTCACGGCTGTATTTATTAATGGGATTTTATTTTAAATTATGACTGTTATTTAGATGGATTGTGCCCTTTCAAATGAAGTTTGTGGCCATTAATGGACTGCCCTTTGTTTTTTCTAAGGTGTTCCATAGTCGTTCAAATAGAGAGAATTTTCTATGTTAATATATGCTTTTAAAGGGTGCTATTGCAGGTAACTGAGTATGTTAACCTCAAACTGAAACTTCTTTTACTTTTCAATTGTGTGTTTGAAAATTATGTATGTTCGCATGTTGCTAACTCCCGAGTGCCTTTCAGAAGGAATATCTAATGGGAACACAAACTTTAAGAGTTTTAGTTAATAGTAAATACTAAATACACACTCTTCTATTGAAAATCAATTGTAAACACTAGTAAAAAGACACTGTATAGAGGTAGTAAGTTGGGAAATATGGAGAGGATTGAATTGCTAAATAACTCATTTATGGAAATCACCTTTCGACATGTTTACAAAGAAAAAAATACCATTGCTGATAGCTTGTCGAAGAGAGGCCTAAATAGTAGTTTTGGTATTGTGTACTATTAGCTTCATAGTTCGGATGGGCAAGGGGTAGCTGGTGCTGTTCATTTTTCCTAAATAGGGTCTGTCTCTTATGGCCATTAACCTCACATACTGTTTTCCTGTTCTTTTTGGGAAGTACTAGTACAAATATTTTTTTTTGGCTGGAATTTTGTGACTTTCTGGGTGGTGATGCTGACTACGTATCACGTCCTGGAACTATATATTATTTTCTCTATTTTAATATGGTTGTGTCCATATCTATTTTCATAGTTTTCACAGTGATGTAGTCTGGTTTTGTTTAGAACCTCCTAATCCCTTACAATACATCATTTGGCTCTGTAGCCTTGGATGTTCTGAAGTTTTTGTAACGATACTATAATGATGCATGCTACCTGTTTGAGCCACAATTTATTTTGGCAGAGCCCGGTTCCTTGGATAACATTGCTTCTAACCCTGTGACTAGTGCTGCTACTCCAGATTCATAATGTAAAGTGTAAAAACAAACTCTCGGAGAACTAGAACTAGTTCTATTTCTTGTTCTAGAACTAGATCTGAGATGGCGATGCATTGAGTACAAATTTAGGGTTATAAAACTCGGAGAAAGAGTATACTTCAAATGACAACAATTTTTTTTTTGAACCCATACACTAAGGAGAGTTGGTCTCTCTCTGTCTCAAAATTTTCACTTAACACAACTTCTACTTAAACCAAGGAAGTCTATTTTATTTTCTTTGTCAAATTTTATTTATCAATTTCATAGAAATTGATAAATAATTACTTTAGCCAAACTTTATTGTAACCTGAATATGTATTTTCCCTTTGATAATTTAAATTCAGCGTGCATTTCCATACATATATATACCTTCTATTATAAGGTTGGCCCTTTAAATAAAGCGATTTACTTATTTTATTTTGGAGCCTTTCCTTTGTATGAATATCAAATGAATGCCCGACAATCAAAGCTCTTTATCCAACCTCCTAAGGAAAATATAATAACCCACATTCAATTTTTGAACCTTAGCACTTAACACTACAAAAAGGGGTCCGACTCTTTTAATTATATACACCCACGCTTATAGCATCCAACTATGGTTATACATTAACACAACATTATATTATATGGTGGTTCCCGGCCCCACACATCCAACACAGTTTAAATAAATTTTGAATTAACATAAAACCGCTGGTCTTTACCCGGAGTTAACTTCCGTGCTACTGACCGCACGATGTTCGTCGGATCTGTTGCCCTCCCAATCGGACGACACATGTCGATATCAGATTTTTTTGCACGCCTTCCTTTAACACTTCAAAAAAACGCGATGGGGGCGGTATTACTCGAGTGATGTGGCGACATATTATAGGATCGCTCTTTCTTTAAATGGTTTCACTCTGGCCCGAAGGCTGCGTGATGAGGGTGGTTTTGGTTTCACAAACCCACTCCCGGGTTTTGAACAGTGCTCAACCAGACTTTCACCATGGTTAATGCCATCAAATGTAATAACTCCACCTAGTTAACTCTGGGTCAAGCCTCAATAATATCGTTCAACTCACCATAAAACACATTATTTTCCTACCTTCAACATAATTTCAAAGTTCTATGGTAAACGAAGGATAACAGGGGTTTCACTCCTATAAAGCCTGGTCTAAGCACACAGAGCTCGCCGCCTTGTACAGAGACTCAATATTCTTCATTTGGCTAAGAACCACTACAAACTTGTTCAGCCAACGGACTCACTCTCAGCCTCATACAGGGTTTCTATATCAATTTAACACATTCAGATTTATCACTGGGAACTTGTACTCAACTACAGATAGAGAGGGCTACAGGAGATTTAACAGAACATTTTTTTTCTTCAAGTTATACATAGAGTTCATAGTGTGAAGGGAGTAATTAATCGGATAATGACAATAGCACATGCACAGTTAGACAATAAGGCTTAAATCTTATTAAACAGAGAATACAGTTTCTCAATTCAACCTTTCGCTACCAAAATCGCCCTTTCACCATATTAGGGCTACAATTTATAATCAATTACATGACGCCTCGGTTCCTTTGGGGACCGTTTTATTTCTTTAACCTAAAAGACTAAATACATCATATTCTAACAGCGGAAACTGAACAGATAGACTTAAACCAAAATTGTTCAACTTCTACAGTTTCTAGACTGACCGTAACTGTTCTAAAAGCAACAGACAACTAAGGTATTGACACCTTGCTGTTACAATTTGAATAATTTCGAACCCTTCTAGCCACAACATGTGGACAATCCTCCACATTTTTGGCTAGTGTCTAATGCCCCTGCATCATCAAACCTCTGCACAATACTTCATTCTTCATGTATCTTCAAATAATAGGGTTTTACTTGAGTGAGGGCTACTTCTGTGTTATTGAAAAGGTGTCTCTAAAATTTGCATCATTATGTACCTTTTGACATTCATTTTAGCACAATGAATCAGGCCACAAAGAATCATATAAAGAGAGAGATATGTCATAGAACTCAACTACCACATACGCATAATGCCACAAGGATTTCAAAACTTGTATGTCAAAGTGTCACAAAAATTTAGTATACTATAATGCCATAAAAGATTAAGATGCCACCAAAGAAGTCATAGGTTCATATCTATCATGAATGCTTCTTGTGTTTTTCTATTGTAAACAATTCTCCCAATATTTTGAGATCATATGCTTCAACAAATTTATTGTCATATGATCTTTGATACTTCAGATCACATGTCAAATATATACGGTACACTTCCAAATTCTGTTCTGCTTCATTTTCTACCTTCATTTGCCCATAAAATATTTATACTTTTGTAAAGATGATTATCATAAAATTGACCTTCAACCTCAAGCAAAAGCGAGTTATAATAGATGGTTAAAAGGTTTCAAACTTCATTGGATATTCTTTCATCTTCTTCCATAAATCACAAAGAATATTGTATCAAATGTCATGTACAGTCACATGTAACTGTTTGGTGTCATCATAAGTGCTTGTTTCTATAACTTGGTCAAGAGATTAGCTTCAAAGAGATGTAGGATTTATTCTTTCAGTCTTGGTCCTAGATTCCTTTAGGATTCAACCTACAAAACTTTTGGAAAGATGCTTCAGACCATAGTCTCAAATTAGGATATAGACTTTTGGATTGCAGACATAGAGCATAGAGGATAACTTACTTGTAAAAGGAAAGAGAATCTATCAAGAGTATTGATTTGGCTTCCAATAACATCTTTTAATGATGGCTACTACAGAGAAGATGATCTTCAAGTCTATTTGTTACAATAGCTAGCATTCACTCATATAATTTTAATTGCTTCTCAAAAAAATATGTTTTATTTTTTTTATTGTAAACATTTTTAAATAATCAAAATAAACAAACATTTAATTATTTAGAAATTATTTTAATTATTTAAAAATTATTATAATTATTAAAATATATATATTTTTAAATTAATTTGAGCGGCATTAAAAAAAACACACATGTTTCATTTCAAAATGTCAAAAATTTTCAAATATCAAAAGTTTTAATTTCCCTCCGGTTGCATGGTTTGTCCAGGGAAGGAGGGAAGATGCGGCCATACTGTCGCCAGTTTTTAGGAAGGATGTAGCCATAATATTGCAGGTTTGGAGGAAGGATACGAGAGATTTGTGCCTGCAACCGTGCTCATAGATTTGGCACCATGGACAGTGTGAGGATCTCTGCATTGCTCTCAACTCCAGAACTCCAAAAACAGGTATCTTATTCTTCAGTACAACAAGAATTTTGGTTGGCATTTTAGCTTTTTTTTTAGGATCTTGTCTCATGGGTCTGCTTGTAATTTGTTCTATTGGGATTGCAACCCATTCCCAACCCGATTTGATGAAACAAATGCACAGTGGCCTTTGTGGGAGCTTATAATCCTGATCAGACCTTACCACAGAAGCTGCATTGCTATCACTTTTTGCAGGCGTTACACTGGCTAAGCTTCACTTGGCTTCATTGCCTTTTCCCCCTTATTGGAACCCTACTATATGGCACATTTGATTGTCTAGATGAATAATATTATTTGTGTGCGCACGCAATGTAATCAAGAAACTTGAAATATATGCACTAGTTTCATCATTACTCTTGAGTATCCCAGATCCCAATGAATACACAAAGCATTCCCTTGACATTCTTCTGTAGCTATTTTTTAAAGTTTTGTGTCAGGCCTTCTATACCATTTTTTGTAAGATTTGATGTTTTTTATTTATTACCAACATCTTGTATTCCTTTATCTCTTACCATCATTGCAAACAACATTTGTCAATACTATTGATGCTCCATCACTAGCATTGTTGGTGCCTATAGTCCCCCATGGTCTTAGGGAAACAAGTGTAGATACGTGCAAAGAAAGCAGCCCAGATTGTTGGAAACATGTGTTCTTTGGTAACAGAGCCAAAGGGTATGCTACCATATATAAGCTTGATGCTTCCTGAAGTGAAGAAGGTATTGGAAGAATCTTTTTCCCTGTATGTGTCTTATTGAGATATTTTGTTCAAACATTTCTAATTAATTTAAATTCTGCACAGGTTCTTGCAGACCCTATACCAAAAGTACATGCAGTTGCAGCTAGAGCTCTTGGGTCACTCATAAGGGGCATGGGTGAAGAGAAATTCCCGGATCTGGTGCCTTGGTTACTGGAGACTCTGAAATTAGATAACAGTAATGTTGAGTGATTAGGAGCTACACAGGGCTTGAGTGAGGTAATTGAAATTATGCTAAAAAATTCTTTAATTGTGGGAAACTTATGCATGCCTAGACACTTAGGCCTGTGAAAAACCTGCCTGAACTATAAACATTAATTGATTGGAACCACCATGATATTTCCCTCCACTAGGAAGAAACGTTTCTTTCTCTCATGCCAGTGGACTTGCTGGTTGGCTTACCATTTGGTTGACGTAGAGCCTTACTATAAGGATGGACAAAATGATTGCACTTTTCTAAGTCTTCAATGCATATGTGTTCAAGTTTAGAATTATAGATTAGCACATGGTTAATTACTGCAAAGTGTTGATTGTGGTACTGTACAATTACAGTAGCAATGGATTTTTGTTTTTAAAGGAAATCCTTGTGTAATCCCCTCTCCTTCATCTAGATAGAGGGCACCTATTTTGAGTCAGTGAATTTGATTTGAACCCATGATCTTGTCTCTGAGAACATCCTCAAGCAACTTTCTTTTCCCTTGCTTTGTATTATAGTTCCTGGATCCTTCTTGAAGATTATCAATGAGTCTTTTACCCTATTCTTGACCTGCAACTTCTGAAAATTCAAAAAATTCTTTGGAATTTGGCTCCATGTCCCCTGTTTTGGCCTTCATTTCTTTGAAATCCTTGTATATTATTGTTCTTAAGTAGGTTTTTTGTCCATATTGATGTTTTCTTGTATGTTTCCTTTCCAAGTATGTTATACACCTTTTCATATCAGACTTTTCATTCATTTTCTTTATCTCGTCTTCATATTGAAACCTGAGATCATTATTACAAATCAGAGATGCTTCTTGAATTGCTCTCTGTACATGCATCCATAGTTCATAAAAGACTTGTACTAGGCTGGATCTCTATACATTTGACATTGCCATAACATAATTTTTTTATAATTTTGATTGCCATCTATTCCATCTTGTGAAATCTTGGAGCTTTCCTTCAGTTGGTCCTCTACCATGTTTATTTGAGGTCCATGACTTTTTATTTGCATTTCATTTGTTTTCAAGAGACAAATTTTTGTCTTTATCCTTTATGACAGCTTCTTGTACTCGTTCATCTTCATATTTTTCAAGTCCTGCAAACAAACACTCATATAAATAGTTAGACTGAAAAACTTGATGCTCATTTGCCCCTGTTGATGCCTCTAGGATTGACATTTCTCCTCTATGCTGGATTGAAATTCTTAAGTTTTCCATGAGTCTCTTATTTTGTCTCTCATCCACCTCTTCTTCATCAAACATTGGTCCTCTCTCAGGTTCACAGATAAAGATTGTTTTCTCTACCCCTAAGGACTGACTTTCATACCTTTTTCTTCCTTCAACTCATTTTTTTATCCATTCCCCTAATTTGGGCAGAAAGCTTGATGGAAAACTCTGATTTCAGTGAGTCTCAGGAAGGATACAAGGTTTTTTTGAACGTGTATGATCTAAGCCAGGGACTTGTGCGACAATTGACTTCCTCATTACTTGGTAGAGCCATTGAAGGAATCTGGTACAGTAAATATCAAAATTCTATGCTTAAGATGTATTTTCTGAATGAATCTCTTTTTCTAAAAAAAGGTATAAGTTTTGCATTAGTTTACATTGATTTTTAAAGTCATATTGAACAAGTTACATTAAGCCCAGCTACAACTTGAGAAATTGCAGACTTAAATTAAGATAAGCTGCTTTGCATTTAATGAAATTAAAATTTACCAAAGATTAAGTTTGAACAAAGAATAATTAGCTTGTGTGGAATTTGAATCCTTTCTAGTAGGTGAGCTAAAATTTCAGTTCCCTCAACATGGGTTAGGATTAATGGTAGAGACCGTCGGTTTTCATAGATGAGATCCATGTTCAAATCCCATGGAGTATATGAGTAAGGGAGGCCAAAAATGTGAAACGGGTTGAGGCAAACAGAAAGTGGATAGTGAACTTAGAAAATTGGTAAATGTCATCAAATTTCAAGAACTATGAATGATGGACCATGAGCTATGGCATTAGTGTTTGAGTCATGAAGCATAGGCAAATTACTATTGGCTTGAGAGCTCATAAACAAGAATCTCAACACATCTTTCTCCAATGGCGCTATTAATTTCGATTCCAATTCTCTCTAGCCTCATTTGAGAAGGCTAGCTTCCTAATGTTGAGTATCTAATTATTACTTGGATCAACCTTGTCCAATTCAATTGTATAATCATCCCTAGTTCCTTCCCATTTCCTCCTACATGGTTGAAGTGCATTAACATATTACAGTTATGGTGGCATTTATAGTCATTGCATATTTGCCTCAACAACAAAATAGCACTTAAAGCTGTGTTATTGGATCTATTGGTCTTGAGGGATGGATCCCCAGATTGGATCCTGATCCGCTAGGATTTTCCCGAGATATGTTTCGTACTTGTATATTGTGTAGATCAAGACAGATCCCTCATCTATGAAATGAATCCCAAGCATCATGATTCATAAGTGGATCCAACAATTTTGGTTTCTTAAAATATGAAAATAAAACGATTTTTTTTGGTATTCTGTATTCACCCAAAGATGGTTATCCTTTGTGCTCATTCATGGCTTAACCAAAATTAAATGACAATTTTTGTTTCCAATTAGGTGTAGTATAACTAACTTGGTCATACAAAGAAGATTGATTTTAAAGTCCATTTGACTATATATTTAACTCTAGAGGTGAATATAGGGGTTCGTTCATGTGTCGATGAATAAAAAAAAGAATGGGAAATACTGTGAAATCCAACACAGTAACAACATTAATGACATTTGAATGTATCTGAATTACATTGGGGTTCACTATAGTTGCAGCGATGGGGTCATTCTTAGTTCTCATGACTGAGATGGAGTTGATGTGAGTTACAACCTCTTGAATGGTTATGCCAAAGTAAGCAGTGGGTCTATTTAGCATTTTATTGAATTTGCAGAGGAGTCTTGGGCAAACGAGAAATGGCGAGAATTAAATTGGGCAGACGCCGAAGTTAGAATTTACACCGAATAGAGGTGCATTCATTCCACAGGATTGGAATGTAGCTAATTGGAGTTCATGGAACCTTGAATCACGAATTAGAAGGTGGAGCCCTGAAGAATTGGGCAGAACCACAAGTAGAAATGGAACCGGAAGTAAGTGGAACAACAAAGGAAGTTTTGAGCTCAAAACCGTGGGTTTCATGTAATTTATAAGTGGTAAATTGTTTTTATGAAAAAAACGCGATATCACCCATCATTGGACACATGGAAAAAGTGGTAAGGCTAATACCACTTTTATCGCATAAAATTGGAAGAACAACAGGCGTGCACTTTTGTAACGCGATGGCCGTTGGATTGCCAAGTCTAAGTGCGATGATGCATCCATCGTTGGATGGAAAGGTACGTTTGCAAATGTTATGTGTATCACTACTGTGGGACAAACCCTTCATATATGTTGGTGCTTGGGTCTAAACCTAAGGTCAAGGATCTTATATTGTATTTCAAAACATCGGATTAGAGAACGTAATATATATTGACATATTATGGATTTACACATGCCATGAGTCATCATTATATTGGGTTATAAAGAAAGGCAAGAGTCGAAAATTAAATATTTACATGAGATTGGTAATGGCCCACACATTACATATGGGTTTGATATACGTTGGCGCCGGGGATTTTTGATAAAGGTGAACTAACAATTGTATGATGGGTGTTGAACCAAAGTTATAAAGCCTGAGTATTAGGATTCATTAAGTTGGACATGGAAAGTGTTTGATATGTGATCTTTTAATGAGGATTAAGTTCCAAGGGAACGAAGGTAAAGTTCCACATGAAGGATAATTTTAAATGGGTTTTATAACCATTTTATGTCCTGTTTTAAAGTTTCATTTTTTTTCTTAAATTGAACCCGTCGTCGCTCTTCCGATGCCTTATAAGCGTCACTCTTCTAATGCCTTATAAGCATCGGTCTTCTGACGCCATGGAAGTTTTCACTTTTCATCGGTCTTGCGACATTACATTTTTTTTTTAATTTTTAAATGCCTGTCGATATTGCGACAGTTCTTCCTGGCATCGTCATTGCGACATTTCTTCCTGGCATTGGCATTGCGACGTTTCTACAAAGTGTCGATATTGCAACACCTTTGGAACGTGTCGGTATTACGAATGTTAATAGGCGTTGGAAGAGAGACGTTGAAAATTTTGGACCACGTATCGTCGGAATTGCGACAGTCTACAAATGTCGGAAGAGAAATAGTTAACAAACGTCGGAAAAGCGGCGTCCAAAATGTCACACCGAATATTGTCGAAATTACGACAGTTTAGGAACATCGAAAGAGCGACAGTTTGGGAAACGTTGGAAGAGCGACAGTTGTTTGGAAACGTTGGAAAAAGTGTCGGTATTGTGACACTTTGGAAAAGCATCGGAATTGTGACGTAATGGCTAACCACGTTTTGTCTGACCTCGAACTGTTGCTCTTGCGACAAATATGTGTTGGAATAGCGACGAAGTGGCTGTCAAAAAATTGGCCAAATTTTCTAGTGTATATGGACACGTTATACAGTGATATCCAAAGTTCCATTCATCTTGAAAATAACTCATAATTTCATTCCAGGGCTAAACACATACAACTCAAGTACCATTTAATATGGTCAGTGTTGGAAGATTGACAGTTGAAGATGGAAAAGATACACACTAGCCAGAATCCTGCAGATATGCTAACAAAAGTTGTAACCAAGGAGAAACTGAGATTATGCTCAGTTTAAATTGGTCTTCAACTATAATGATGAAGATGAGAAACAACCAAGTCCAAAGTGGAGTAATTTTCCAGCAAATGAAGCAGTTGTTGAGTTGCTACAATCAGTCTCCAAGTGGGAGATGTTGGGTGTGGAGCTTGATTATCTTCTTTATTTTGTATCACATCATTGGACCCCTTTTCTTAACGGGGCAGAAACATTTCTCGTAATTGTACACTGCCTGGGGGGTCCAGGGGGGGTGGCTACAAGTTTCTGGAGCCCCCCCCCCCCCCCTTTGCGAGGGTTTTCGGGGGCAGCACCCCCAAAGCTAAAAGCAGATGTAGAATTGCCTTGTAAAAGTATAGAAAATTCTAGTCAATCTGGGTCATTCATTAGGAAGATGATCTGATGGTAGAAGTTATGTTTTATTTATGGTTTTTTTCCCTAGAAGGCAACCCCTCATTTTTTATGAGGGTTTTGTATTGCGGCTGTGTATTGTATGTGTACTCTTAGAGCGAGAAACAGATAGGGAGACTATGAGAGAGAACAGAGGATATTACAGCAGCCCTGTTGTAGATTTTGTCTCTTCGTTTTGCTGGATAATATAAAGGAAGGACTCACTGTTTGGAGTGGACGTAGCCCAAACTGGGTGAACCACGTATATCTATGTCTCTTTGGTTTTATGTGTTTTCTATGTTTGTGTTTTCCGCATATTTAATGTGTTTCATTGCTCTGTAATATATAATTTTATAACAGTGTTTACTAGCAAGTAAAATTACCAATCACTTATTCCATATTCTTAACTGACCATTAGATAAATCACCTCCACTACATAAGGTAACTTTAGAAATGGAATAACAAGTTACATAACATAAGAACCATTGTTGCAATATGTTAACATAAAGCTTCCTGTGGTAATTTTGCATCATTATCATTTTTCATTGAATTAGGCTAATTAATCACATATTTTATGATGTAAGTGTCAATGTCACGCAAGATAGAAATATCATCAAAATGGCATAATAGGAAAACACATTAATTTACAACAATATAAACTGGAAACCCTGAAGGAAAAACCCAAAAAATGTTTATTTTATTAAATTTTTCGGGAGGGTTTTCACCCCTCAATCAATGGTAGTAAGAGAGTCCACCCCTTGACCATTGTTAAAATATTTACAAAGAAATATCATCTTAAATTCAAACATTACTAGCTAGAGGCCATTACAATAATTATGCTATAATTTACACCACAATTCCTTGAGCACTGTGTCTTTGTGGCCTGTTTATTCCATGAAGTGGATTATCCTCCATTTGATGATCCTTCAATCTGCATGGACCATTAGTTCATTTCCTTCCAGAATGTTAAATATAATCCATCCTTTGCATAATTCACAATCCTTTCCTACAATTTATACCATCAACAAACTCCTACATCATGATCATATAAAATATGCATTTATCAAGCCCAAATAATCAATATGTACTAGTTAGGATTTAAACATCTTTTCATATTCCACTTTCTTTCACATGCATAATAATGTTAAAATATGTCTTTGATATTTTTCTTTTACACACATCCTCAAGTGCATAACCAATTTCTAAGACATACATAAATAAAATGTATAAAGAGTATCGAGGTATGCATTTTTATTAGCACCACACATGCATCAATAAAAAAACACATAATTACAAAACATATTTATCTTTCCATGCATTTATATGGTTATGAAACATTTATAATCATCCAAATACTGCATGTATAAGGTAAATTGCATAAATATCACCAAGGCATGCTCATTTATCCCTAATTCACATGTATCAAAAGAAATATAAATAGTTGCATTCTACTTTTTCCCATAAGAACACAGTAATATTTAAATTAATCAGCACGATTATCACTATTTCTTTGCATAGAAAGAGGTAAATTTTTCCAAAATATAAAAAACAAAAAAAATATTATTTCTTTTCACAAGATACATTCTTTTCCAAATGAAAAACCGCAACAACTACCCATATTTTTTTAAAGTCAAAACTATCACAAAAACTATTATCTTTGTGCCTAAAAATGCATAAAATTTATCTAAAAGAAACTAACATAACAATCATAATGTCTCTGAATATAAACACATATTATTTTTTTATAAGAATAATACAATAGCTACTCTTTTTGTGTATGAAAGTACATATTATTTTAAAAAATAAACTAGCCCAACGACTGTTATATTTGGACATATAAACTTATATCCTTGATCAAGAAAAACTAGCGCAATAGCTATTATTATTTTTTCATTGAAGCACATTTTATTTTTCAATAGTCTAATGCATAGAAAATATGTGACTATTTCGAAAAAAAATAATCTATCTCTCCACATATAATTTCATTGCAATATTTTCAAATTAAATTAACATAGTTTCTTTATCATTTTATGTGCAAAGTTCACATGCATTATATTTCAAGAAAATATCATAAATTCTTTATCTTTTATGTGAAGGGTTCCTGTGCATTATATTTTTCAAGAAAATAACACTATTAACTTATTTATTTTTTTATGTGCACAAACTATATAAAAATTTCAAGAAAAATAGCATGGTTAACTAATCTTAGATTTCGGTTCGATGGATAGAGTTTTATGATTGGATAATTAACAACGACTCCTCTTCAATTAAATAAAAAGCCTTTATTCAACTGGAGTTCAGGAAGGCATTACGGTGAAAACATCTAGCCTCCCATGGAAAATTTGTCTTTAATATTTGCTATCATCACCCCCCTTGATAGCGATCAATAGACTCTTCCATGACCTTATCATACTAGAAATTGAATACCTTGAAAGAAACAAGGAAGCGGTCACAATATCTATAACAAACATGGAAATTGATCGACTACAATAGATAATTGCAAGCCATTGTAACACTATGAATATTTTCCAAAATTCCTGACCTTCACTCATGCTTCCATTCTATTAGACATAATGTTTATGCAATTTTGTACCTATTACAATTTATTTTGAAACATGCATAGTAATAGACATAATTTTTATGCATTTTTGTACCTATGTGAATTCTACATGCAAATAATTGTCGAATAGGATGTAAGTGTACAACATTTAAAATGTAAAATATATGTATATAATACATGGCAGAAGAGAGTTCTATCAATTTCCATGTGATGCATATAAAATAATTTATGAGAAGGAAAATATCTATGTATGTATTGGTTCGTAGAGGGACTGCTACTTTATTAATTTACAAAAAATACATATACAATTTAATATAACATGAAGATTTATTATGAGTATTAGAGTATTATTATGGGATAAAAACACTAGTTAAAAGAAGTTTTGAAGTTTAAAAGCTACATGGTTGAATATGAGTATAATTTTTATATGCTAAATCTTCATAGTACATTTGGTTTTGGAATTTTCAAAGAGACAAAGGGTCTAAGGTTTTAGTACCCAAATCCTAATTGTATAGTGGTAAAGGACATGCAGTAATATTAGAAAGAAAATAATGAATAATTATTTATAATACAGAAAATGACATTATAAGAGAATGTAACAAAAGTGAATAAAATACAAACATATGATTACATGTTCCTTTAATGAAATAAATTATAAAATAAATATTAATGTTTACAAACCATAAAATGGTTTTCCCAACAACTAAATCACGGAAAAAGTTTAATATTTTAATTCTTATCTAATTTACCTTATCACAAAAGGTTTACATAGTTCAACTTAGACATCTAAATAGAAATCAATCCCAACAAGAGATATACACCCAGATAGAGTCTATCCGTAGTGGAGCTATTGAGAGCATACTTAAAGATCAACTGAATACATAAATGGAGAAAAAAATTATAAGAAAATAACTTCATGTCTAAGTTCAAGTTAGTATCATTTAATTATATCATCCCACTACAACAAAACTTTTTCAAACGAGAAAAATCAAAGACAGTTCATACCTAGGTGATATGCAAGAAAAATTACTCAGGTTCTTGGCTGTTAGGATCTTGTTATTATCTAAGAAAAAGAGAAGGGTTCAGATGGTAATTGTAACAATTAAACGTATCTGTCATTGATAATAAAAATTGTTAGAAATAATTAGAAAATATAGAACAATACAATTGAATAAATTGAGGGTTTGATAAAAAGGATGCATGGAAGAGAATAAGTTTCAATTGAACTCCAACAAGCATGCAAGACAGAGTGACAAGTGTTAATAAATCATCATGAAATTTCTAACTATAGAAAATTAACCCATAAAATATTAAACTGGAGAAAGAAATACATAGAAAACCTCATCAACTGTTAGAAACCTAGAGACTTTTCTTTGGTAAAGAGCACTATAAGTTTCTTGAAAGCATATTGATAAAGGAAAACAAGTGAAGACACAAACCTAAAATCACAAGGCAGGGAAAGAAAGAAAAATTGCAGTAAATCATTTTAAATAAAGGGTCATCGAGCTATAACCTTTATATAAAATATGCATTAGGTTTTCTAGTGTTAAAATAATGGACCAAAGTCTTAATTTCAAGCCATAATCGTGGAATTACATAGCAAGGAGAAGAGTTAAATAAATTCTCTTACTCATTTAAGGATGCTCAGTTCACGACTGCCTTAAACATCAAAAAAGACATACGACGTGCTTCATCAAACTCATGTTAAGGAATAGATTGTAACTCATTTCGTTGTTATTCCATTCTTCTATAGATTCTCGATAGAGGCCATGGAGAACTTGCGAGTTTCCAACCAAAGAAACAATTTCTCTGTTACATAAGAGGGGGGTTTTAAAGCTAAACCTTGAGTTTGGATATCGAGCTATGAAAATGAAAAATGAAATTGAAAGAAATAATGAATAGGTGGTGGAATGACAATTCATGGAAAATAGGAGACCTGATTTTAACCATTTATGTGGTTGGAACGAGTCCCGCATCCATATGACCATCCACCTTGCATACCTTGCATGGAGATGTCTAAGGTGTATATATGGAAAACACGTAAAGTGGACCCTATTATATCCATAAGAGTTAAGAAGCGTTTTCAAGCAGTAGTTTAAATAAACAAGTCAAGTTATATGATGAGTGTAGTTGGTGACACATATAACTCATAAGTAGTAGTGAACTTGAGGTCGATTGATCGAGTCTCTTTGACAATCATCAATTATAACAAGACCATAATAGCTTAGCTTGGCTATTAAAGAGTTTGATATTTCAACATATTTGATTTTTTTTCAAGTAAAAAAAAAAAACTAGTATTAAATGAGGGGTACATTAAATATGGTATCAGAGCCATATGTTTACAACATATATTTGATTTTTTTTCAAGTAAAAAAAAAAAACTAGTATTAAATGAGGGGTACATTAAATATGGTATCAGAGCCATATGTTTACAACATATATTTGATTTTTTTTCAAGTAAAAAAAAAAAACTAGTATTAAATGAGGGGTACATTAAATATGGTATCAGAGCCATATGTTTACAACATTGTGGCCTATGGGCCAGTTCACAGTCTAAATTTAACAAAGTTAAATTTTTATTTTACACATTCAGGACCAAACTAAATTACATAACCACCCTTAAGACCTATTTGAGAAGAGAAACTTTGGCTACATCTAGGTTTTCAAGAATATTCATATTCAATGGAGTTGTTAGAAATTATGAAAGGTATGATAGAAGAACTAGAAAGTATTAGGGAAGATAGTGAAAATGTTTGGTAAGCTAGTGCACACCAGGAAAAATTGATAAGTCTAAAAGAGAAACAAAATAAAAAAATATTAGGAAAAAACTTAATACAATGAGGAGTCTCATAAGAGGAAAGATCGGAATAATGGAAATAATAGAAATACTTTCAAACTTGAGCATGATAATGAAATAGAGGAAGATGAACTCCAAAATTGTTCAACCAAAATTCCACTAGTGGGGCAAATCAAATGAAAAAGGAAAAATAGATGTAGAGAGAGAATTTAGGAAAAATAGGCCTCTAGTATTCAATTGTGAATTTGAGGAGGTAATTAAATCTTAGTTAATAAACATGAATATTCACTTTTAGGTGTATGAATATCCCAATAATCTGAAAGCTAGGTTTCCCACTTACCGATTACAATGTAAAGCTTTCCTGTGGTGGGATGAAATTAAGGTTGTGCACAACATAGAAGATAAGGATATAAGTTGGGAGGAAGTTGAAAAACATTTTAAAGGGATATAGTTGACTGTGCAGTATGATGATGAAAGAGCTAAAGAGTTGGCTTGGTTATATTACCATGGATGAATTAGTTACTAAGTTCACCTATTTCCTATGATACGTACCATACATTTGTTAGGAAGAAAAAAATCCATCAATTCATTAGTTTTTTTTATCCTTCCTTTAAAGAGAAAATAGAATATGATGATACTAAAATGATGGATGAATCCATTGGGAATTCCATAATATGTTATCGATAATGTAAACTGAAAAATGATTACTAAAAACCTCGACAAAATAAGAAGAAGGATAGGTTTATGAAAGGGAATAAATGGTTATCCCATAGGGGTATGGCTTGTTGTCCAACAAACATATTGTTAATGTGTTCATGTCACTGTGTAGGTAACATGTACAAATCGCATCTTACCTATACATTGTTATTTGAGGTGACGCCGTTGCACCTGGAGGTTATAGTGGAAATTGTCAGGAACCGATCCCATGTCACGTAAGTAGGAGAGATGACGCATTATTGATTCTTCTAGTTAAAAAACAAAGGTACAAAGGGTTAAAATATCAATATTGTAGGAATTCTTCCATAAATTATTGAAAGAAAAGAGTTTAATGAGAACAATAACAAATAAAACATCTGGTCTCAAACAAGATCAAAACAGAATGATCTAAATGAAAAAGGAGCCAATGAAAAAGAAAGAGGACCTTGAAGTGTTGGGCTTGTGGAAAGGCCAAAGAAATCCTTAATCAACCACTTGCTAAGAATGTGGTTGATATATGATCATTTATGGGAATCATAGTTTTTTAATTGCAGGTTCATTGAAGATTTTTCTAACTTGGTTTATCCTATAACATCCCTACAAAGAATGGATTTAAATTTATATGGAAAGAAAATGTTAAGAGAGATTTGACCAACTAAAGTATTTTTTGACTATGGTTCATATTTAAAATCGTTGATCCCGGTAAATATTTCATAATGACCATAAATTCTTGTTTGGAGAGGGTAGTAGGAGTGATAATGCAAGAAAATCATGTTATTTCCTATGATTCTAGAAAATTGAAGGAGCATGAAAAAAACTATGCCACTTATGACACAGAGTTAGTTGCTTCATGCTTTGAAAATGTGGCAAAATTACCTTTTAGGTAAGAAATTCATGTTAATAATTGATCATATTAGTATGAAATATTTATTTAGTCAACCAAATTTAAATTCAAGACAAGCAACGTGGATGGAATTCCTTGGTAAGTTTTATTTTGAGATAAAACATATTAAAGTGAATGACAACATTGTAGTATATGCACTTAGTCGATGTATGGATACATTTTGTATAATTTTTTTTAGCAGTACAAAAAAAATAAAATAAATAAATAAATAAATAAAATAAAATAAATCATTAAACAAGTCAATAGAACAACCTTAGAATATCCAGAATACAAAAAAGCACAAGAAAACTTGTTTAATAAAAATGCTAAAAAAAGGAATTAGATTATGATTTGAATGATGATGGTTTGCTAACGTTTAAAAAAAAACTTTATATTCCAAATGTGCATAGACTGAAGGAAATGATTCTAGATGAAAATCATAAGAATCCTTTTTCTTCTCATCCAGGTTACCAAAAGCTTATAAAAGCACTTATAAAAGACTTATATTAGCAAGGGATGAAGGCATATGTGATAAAGTAGTTAGCTAAATGTCTTGAGTGCCAAAAATTTAAGGTATAATGATCTAAATGAGGTATGTTAGTATTGTTTTTCTAATTCTTCTTTCATATTTTGTAAACAATGACTTATATGTGCTTAAGGGTTCAAGTTCTCTTGCAAGTGATTGAGTCTCATAAGTGATTTTTATGTTAGTTTTATGAACAAATTAACATAAAATAAAGACTGAACAAATGCAAATAAAAGTACATTACATCACCATACAACACATCAACACATGGATTTGATAAAGGAGTTTACCTCTCATGGGATACATCTCCTTGGTCCAGCTTCCATGGCTTGGGCCTCTATATTATGCTAAAATTTTCAAAATGATGAGTTACAATACTTTTCTACTCCTGAAACCTACACCAATGAGTTTGGAATTCCCAAAAATGGTCATTTATCCTCTTTCTACTCCTGATTTGGTAGAAAACTCCAAAATTTATCACCTTCTCTAGTTTGTCCTTATTTATTGGCCTAAATTTAGCTAACTAGAGCTAAATTCGGTTAGCTGGCACTAAAACTAGAATTTCCGCCAGATTTGGCAGACTGCCAAAATAATTCGCATTAACTTAATTCAGTGCATTTAGTGCTAATTAATTTATTTTAACATTTAAACTCGCGCTTAGTGGCAAATATGGTTTAGGCTTAAGTAATGGCAATTACTGTTAATTAAATGTGATAAAACATTTTAATCTCCACGCATAGAGTTAGTGCCCTTCGATGCTCTATTGGTCACTGGTTGTGGTCATAAGTGTTGGAGGTTGGCCCCCTCTCCTCCCGACGGAGGATTCTCAAAATTTAAATATATGTGGAATGGTTATATAGTTAAGATCTTATGTGTAGGTGGAATGGTAAATGGTGTGTGTGCTGCTTGGGAGGTTGCGGGGTTTAACCCTGGCGCATCCACCCAGACTATAAAAAAAATTTTACACCACCATTGGGGGGGGGGGGGGGGGGGGAGGGGCGGGCACGTGACCGCCCCAGGCTGATCTACGTGTCCTCTCCCCATTGGCTCACACTTCAACTACTAATAACTTGCTACCCAACAAAAAATCAAACCAATCAGATGCTGCCAGTTGGTAGCCCCACATTCAACGGAGGATATTGACCAAAAGTTGACCTTGCCCAGTTAGAATGCCACGTCAATAGTACAGACTGCTAACCGGGCTCCTTGTCATCATTTTTTTTCCTCTTTATCAAAGCGAACAAAACTCATTTCTAGGAGAATACAGAGTCCATTTCACGTGAAACAAGTTGCACCAAATTCATAACGACAAGCACTACAATTTGTTCAGGTTTTGCATCATTCTGAGAAATTTTATTTTTGAGCATAAATCTAAGCACCTAATCATATAACATCAACAACTTGTTGGAATGCTAAATCCATTACCTATCCCCAAGTGGAAATGAGAGGATGTTTCCTTAGATTTTATAATAGGGTTACAAAAAACAAGATAACAACATGATTATATCATGGTTTTAGTTGCTAAGCTAATTAAAGTATCCCATATTATACAAATCTAATCAATGCTTAAGGATATTTAGGTAAAAAAAATATTTAGACTCCATGGAGTACGAAAATCAGTCATTTCTGATAGAGATGAAAAGTTCACATCAAATTTTTGGAAGGAACTTTTTACAGGGTTATGAACTCAACTAAATTTTGTACTTCCTATGATCCTCAAAGCTATGTATAGACTAAAAGAACCAATCAAATCCTTGAAGATTTTATTTGTGTGTATGCAATGTAATAACAAACCAAATTGGAGGATTTCATAAATTTGGTCAAGTTTCATATAATAATAGTTATAAAGCATCTCTAAATATGAGTCCTTTTGAAGTGCTTTATGGACAGAACTGCCATACTCCCTTGGGATAGAACCAATGAGATGAAATATTGATTTTAGGACCTCATACCTTAAGACATAAAGAGAAGGAGGTTAAACATGTAAAGAGATAAAAAAAATCCATAGAGAGATAAAAATGTTATGCAGATAAAAAATTGGTTCACAAATAACACAGTGTGGGAGAACATGTTTATATCAAAGTTTAACTAAAGAGTAGTAGTTTGAGTCTAGGAAATTGTGATAAATTGGCACCTATTTACTATGGATTGTTTGGAATATTAGCCAAATTAGGAAAAGTGGCTTTCGAGTTGGCATTGCCAACCCACATAAAATTGCATAATGTATTTCACGTATCTATTTTGAAGAGATATGTTAATGACACTACTCACATGAATCATTAGAATGTGATACAAGTTGAAAGAGAAGGTGATTTGAAGTCAAGCCATTAATAACTTTAGATGTGAAAGAAACTATAATTCATAATCAATCTTTCATCCAGTTTAAAGTGCAGTGGAGGCACTTTGGCCCTGAAAAGCAACGAAGGAGATGGAAGAGAAAATGTGAGAATAATTTTCTTCACTCTTCTAGAAGTGATGAATGCGAAGAGAACACCAAGGAAAATGTTCAAACTAGGGGGCAAGGAAATGTAATACCCTTGTTTACTGTCTATGATGACATAATCATGAAGCCTTACTATGACTTGTAGTTATTTAACTCTTGAGACAAAGGCTAGGAGTGGCAAGACTATAGTTGTATATTTGGGTTATGTATATTTAAATATAGTAATAAATACTTCTTCTTTTTTTCGTAGCTTGGTAATGTTATATATATAAGACGAGTAATCGAATGGTTATGGTGTCAGTAATTGTGGTGGATATAGTCTTGGAAGAAGACACATGTCTTAAAAGAGTGTCACAAATTGAAGTTCGAATTTAATTATGGTATTTTATTTCATGAAGAATAGGATGTGTGGTAGTATGCAAAGTGGTGCCTCTCTCCTTCCATGTTCTCCATAGGAGACAAAAAAATGGACTATACCGTAAAGAAAGGCATGGTTAATCAATGAAAAAGACCAAAAATAAATTATAGCACACAAGAGTGGAAGGATGTTGCCACATGTGTAGGGAAATATGATAAAAATGGTGTCAAGGTAGGAGAAAAGATGGGAAAATAAATAGAGGAGTTACTGACATCATAACGACCTGAGGCATGGGGGGAATGAACTAAAATAGAGGCTATAAGAGCTCAATTGGTTGGGAGGAGGATTTTATTTACCTAATGTTTCCAAGCCTCATTGATATACATATATGTTTTTTTGTAAATTGCATAGTTTAAGACAATAATACATTTTATACAGAGTCTATAAAATGCATGTATTATGTGGAAATAATATTTTTTTAGGGAAACTAAGTCTAGTAGGCTCTTTATAGCTTACTATTTTGTAGGAAGAATAAGATTCTATGAATAATAAAAATAAATTATATTAAGGAATCTCAAAAGGCTTCATATAATATTACTATGCATCTATAAATAGTTAGGAAAATTCCTTATACAAGTTTCTAATGGATTTGATGCTTGAATAGAAGCAAAGTAGATTAATGTGAAATACTTATTTTCTATTTGAACAAGCAACAAGAATATCATAATTTATTTCGAAACATGTGTAGAATTAAACATAGTCTTCATGCATTTTTAGATCAACGACAATGCTACATGCAAACAATTGTTGAACAAGATGTAATAGTGCAACATTTAGAATAGAAAATTTATGTATAGTGACATAAAGAAGAAGAGAGTCTTTTCGATTTCCATATGATGCATATAAAATAATTTAAGAGATGAAAATCCATATCTCTATACTGGTCCATAGAGGGGTCACTACTTTATTAATTTACAAAAAATGCACAGACAGTGTAATATCACATGATATATTATGAGTAACAGAGTATTAATCTAGGCTAAAAAGCTTGGTTAAAAGTAGATTTGAAGTTAAAAATACACAGGGATTTCTATACTCAAATATGAGTATAAATTTTATATTCCAAATTTGCATAATAAACTAGGTTTTGGACTTTTGAAATGAACAAATGGCCTTGGGTTTTAATACCTAGAGCCTAATTGTATAGTGGTTAATAAAATGAAAAAATAATCTCAAATAGAAAATAATGAATGAATAATTATTATCGAATGAATGACAATATAAATAAATGGTTAAAAAGGAGAATAAAACATAGACACACAAGTATATGTTCCTAAAATGAGATAAGCTATAACATAAACATGAATGTTGTGCAGATGGTGTTGTGTACATGTGGTTTTGTGCACATGTTGTGCAGGTGGTATTGAGTACATGTGGTACAATTTTACATGTGGCATCGTGTGCATGTCATACATGTTTTTTTGTGCACATGTGGTATTGTGTGCATGTTGTACATGTTGTTTTATGCACATGTGGTACATTGTGTGTGCATTGCGTAGACATGGTATTGTGACATGTGTATTTAGTTTGTTGTACTATGTGTATGTATATGTATTATGCTTTACACCGGGTATAGGTGTATCTATTGTGTTGTGTTGTACACTAGATGTAGGTGTATTTATTGTATTGTGTTGTACACTGGATGGAGGTGTATGTATTGTGTTGTGTTGTACACTGGATTTAGGTGTATGTATTTTTTGTGTTGTACAACAGGTGTAGGTGTATATGTTGTGTCGTACACCAGATGCAGGTGTATGTTTTGTGTTGTATGCTGTGTGTAGGTGTATGTTTTGTGTTGTATGTTGTGTGTAGGTATATGTGTTGTATGTCAGGTGTAGGTGCATGTATTGTATGGTTTTGTATGCCATGTGTGGTTGTATGCATGTGATGCACAATGTGTGTATGTGTACATGGTTGAATTGAAGGCATTGGGTGTTTTTCGAGTTTGGAAACTTATTTGGTCTGCATGCAAAAATCACAAGGGAAAAATATAGAAGCAAATAACCAATTTTAGGGTAAGTATTAGTGTTTTATTTCAGTTTTGATTATGCAAAACATCTATGACTCAGATGGTTACATGTGATCTATGATTACGATGGTTGTGTTTTAAGCTAACTATATATAATATGTTTATACATGATAATTTGATCAAACAACTAGTTTTACTTGTTGTGACATGAAGTAAACATAAATTCAAGTGTACCTTATTGACGGGCCACCAATCAGGTATGATTTGAATTTATTTGAATTTGTTTTGAATATAATGGTAGTTATGATCTTGGTATAGGAAAGCATGAAAATTCCCGATTGGGTGGTTGAAACTGACTGTAAGGATTAACAGAAAAAAGAAGAAGAAGGAATTGGAACAGGAAAAATTATGTTGGTAAAGCACTCCAGGAGCAGGGCCATTGTGGGACACTAGTCACCAATAATTTCCATTGATTTTTGTGAGCATGGTATGACTAGTATGATGGTTTTGAGTCAGGTATATGCCTTGTTTATTAGACCTTCTGATGCGAGGAAACCTTGCTAAGAGAGGGGTTAGCCAAAGGATTGTCTAGCAGACAAGGGAAGGCTGAGGATGTATTTGTTTTGTCACCAGCATTTCCAGATGGAATCAGATGCACATTGGGAGTGTGCCATGGAAAAATGTGATGATAACTATTCACTAAGAGGAAAAAAAACACAGGATTGTAGCACTGGAAATTGGGTGCATACATTAATTTTGGCAGTGGATTCTGGACTTCTTGGGAAGGAGGTAAAGCCTGGTATTACTTTGCTGGTGGAGGTGTAAGCCTTTGGATTCCATTATTCTGGATGCAGGCATCATATCCTTTTATTTTTTTCTTATAGAAAATGTGCATATGTTTATATGTGTATATCATTGTAAATACTATAATGAGTTGTGTTATAAAGCTCCAGTAAACAATATTTTTCTCATGTTTCAATAGGTTGTTCATTGTAAATACTGCAATGAGTTTCCATAAGAAATATTATTTTTTTTCAACTGTTTTGTTGGTTGTAGGTGTCATTGAACAACGAGGACGATGTTCCCCTAAGGGGTAGGGGTCTGTAACAACCCCGTGTTAAAAGACATGCAACAAAGTCAATAAAGGAAAAATAAGACCAAGGTGATGGGACACATATTCGAAGCTAAATGTTGGGAAAAGTTCCTAGTGTGGGTGTTCATTTAATTTATTATGGCTAAGGGAAATTTCAAAAGGAAACAGAAAATGATTTGGAAAGGCAAGAGGAATTAGTTAACATTTTATTTATGAAAATAATGGAAAATATGAGAAAAGGAAGGTGAATGGTCACAAGTTGCATGTGAGGAGAAAAATGAAGGAAAACAATGGAAAATGAAGAAAATAGAGGCCTCATTGATAAAAAGGCTTCTGAGGATTAGTTGGTACCCTTTTGTCAGTTCAATTTTGATTTCTCTCTTTATTCTCTCTAATCTCTCATACTCTTGCACACTTAGAGTTTTCTTAGAGCACTTTAGCACTGTATCAATGAATAAAAGGAAGAAAAAACAAGGAAAAGGGAAGAAAATATCATGAAATGAAGAGTTGGATCAAGTGACTACAGTGGTATTAATTACAAGTATCGATTTTGATGTGTGATTTCCTTGCTAGTTTTGGAATGCATGGCACATGCATCTATGTATTTCGTTCTCTTACTATCATTAGAATCAATTTTTCTAGGTGTGAAAGTGGTTTTCATCCTTTCCTTGCCATTTTGGATATCCATGGTGTGATGGGGTCTCTCTTACTTGGTTGAGTTTATTTTTAAAATAGTTTTGAAACTGAGTGGTGTGGTCTAAAGAGAATAAAACAAGGTATGTGAATCCGTTGACCGATGAAGGTGGGATTTTTGTAAAGCTATATTGTGTATACCTTGGTGGGCCTAAGTGTTTTACAAAAATCAAACCTACAGATAAGTATTCTTTGCCTAAGTCTGGTGGTAGTACTTAGAACAACAGAAAGAAATATATTTTAACTTTTCATTAAAATGAATAAATAAGGGAAGAAAACCTTCTTGTAATGTATTTAGTTTTCCTTACCTCCCTTCGTTGTTCCATCGCTCTCAATCAAAGTGAACTCACTTGATTGGTGCATGCAATGGAAAACAAAAGGAAAAAAATGACATAAATGAAAATGACCTATTCATGTTAAACAAATTGAATCAATTTCATTTGTAAATACACATATAACATCATTTACACATGCAATAGGAAAGGATAAAATGCCTTTATTAAGAAGTAGGAGAAGTTACAACCAGTTGATTGATTCGATGTCACTCACTCTAGTTTCAATCCCATCCTCATCACACCAACATCATCATTACAACAACATAGAAATACATGCAGACAAGACCTCCAAGAGATGTGATCTCACCATCATAACTTTGCTTAATAAAAATTATTTCTCTCGTATGCACTATGATCAATGCTCTATTTATAAGTAGATGAAGGTAGTTTGACATAAATGAATAATTGAATGAATTTTCCAAAAATGGATGAAGCGGTTTCCTTGTTCATGGGAATAGGAGGATAAGAGGTATAATGGCTCCATGGTGTCCATATTCTAAGCTATCAGATGAGGTGAAAGCTGGAACAACTTCTAGAAGCTACTATAGGTTGGGAAGATTCTCAGAATCCAATGAACATTTGGCTCCCAGTCAACCAACGCACTCTAAAGTGGGCCTAGATCCTTTGCAATGCAGCCTTGCATGGGAGTAGATGCTCTACAAAGAAATTACTGCAATATATGGGTGTGTTGATGGCTCAATGGGGCACTTTAACTGGCATCTAAGAAGTGAAACTTTCATGAAGGAAAACCATCAATGTGATGACTTGTTTAGGGCATGTAGAAACTAATTTAGAGTATGATAGGCCCTAATGGATATTGATATGTGTTTTGGAATGATGCCCAAATTGACTTGTAACACTAATAATAC